>CM068320.1:7407500-7477500 GCA_034766995.1 Acanthacorydalis orientalis | reverse complement strand
GTTTTCACTGCTACCGAAACAAACTATTATTGGCAAATTTGGCTTCGGACATGTTTAATATGCACGTTCTATACCCATATTCAAATCTCAGATCTTTTTATTTTCAAAACTAAAAGTTAACCACAACAGACTAAAAATCTGAAATGATTAAAAAGAGTAGAAATAGTTTTTGACCATTTTGAAAACAAAACTTTTAAACGTTTTATAATAGTATATGTTTTGTTAGAGGAAAAATGTGCATTAAAATATCAAGATGTTATATCGACCAAAATATAAAAGAAAATTTATTTCGGACAGGGAAATTTTGAATTGCACTATATATGAAATTATATATATATATATATATATATATATATATATATATATATATTATTTCTAATTAAACAGGTAAATATATAAAAATATTTCTGATAATTTATATATAAAATGTTATATAGTATTTTATTATTATTACTGTAATCAAATATAATTTAGAAGATTTTTATCTCATCTAATGAAGGCGTGCTCCTATCGAATAACATAGTAGCAAAATAGAAAATTACTTCCATATCAGCAAACCTCATCTTTTATCATCATAATATTAACATTTTAACTGCTTTATGCATACACACACATACGTATAAATGTATATATAAATATATATATATATATATATATGTATGTATGTATAAATTATTAAATCCCCTTTAATAAGTGAATAACATTACACAGTGAAGCACAAGCTCTAAAATCTTTATTAAGTTCAATTTAAATAGAGACATTTTATTCTTTTTTTGTGTACATCTTATTACGATAATTAAATTTAAAATACGGGCAAAGTTCGCTTATAGAGAAAATAAATTTCTACAATATATAATAACCGAGAAAATACTATAAAGTATTATTATAATCCTTAAATCTATTTAACGTTCAAATCGACTTAACTTGTGCTACAATGACACACTTCTTATCACACTGTCAGTATGTTTCAACTTTTCACAAATGTGTTTAATGTACATCAGTTTAGAATTTACACAACGCCAGAATTTAATCAAAATTCACGCTTTATATGAATAACTCTACCAGTTTATTAAATCTTGTACACCAAAAACACACGTTGTACTCTGTTGTAAGACATTCTGCTTACATCTGTTTCCTGAAATTAACAGTAAAGGAAAGAATACAACTAATATGAACTCTAGTCTCACGTTTGTTACGGCAGTGTTACATATTGCGCAGTAAATAATAAAGTGAAATATTTCGTTGGAACATAAATTGTGAAAATTTTAAAATTGTTTTAAATTAAAAAGGCTGAAATCACACAAAAAACTGAATATATTATGAATGTAAATAATTATTTTATTCTGCGTTGCTTTTTTATGAATATGTTTCAGAATAATACACCTCTTTAAATTAAAATTGAAACATACTTATATTCATTATTATTTAATTTTTTTATAAGCAAATTTACTTAAACATTATATATATATATATATGTTAATTAAAAAAAAAACGTATAAACATATTGATCGTTTAACTTAACACTAGTTTGTACACTAAATTTTATTATTTTTCAAAAACTATTCACAATACAGTTCTGTCACTCTCGTTAAATTTACTTTCGCAAATTAATTTTTTTTCAAGGAACAATCTACACAAAAAAATTTTAGATTAAAAATATTCAATAAACTATTATTGATAATTTTTGATTGTTTCTTGTACGTCTTTCGATGGTAACGCCGTCATTTTCCTGGTGCCAAGGTATAGAAAAATCTCTGAGGAATATGGCGTTGCTATCAAAATCCACATAAGCAACGATCAAAAATAATCAATAATAATTTATTGAATATTTTGATCTGTAAAATTGTTTACATGTAAAAAGGGGCGGAAAAGGATTTATTTGAAAACTAGTATTTTAACCAAATTATTTCAACTCTTATTTATATTTTAATTTTTTTAAAATTTGATTTTCACCTCAATGTATTCACGTGCAAGAAAATGCAGCATGTTATTCTATTAAGCATGGAAAATATTTACAAAAACGAAGTAATGAAATGTATAATTACCTATAAAATGTATCTTCCAATCAAACAGTAATATTGATAGCAGTAGAGTTAGAAAAAAATAGCAGAAATCGAAAAGATAAATAATATAATATATTCTTAAAAATATTTTTATTTAAATGATACGAAACTGATTTACGTGCTCCGACTAGTACTTTTTAAAAGACAAAGATATAAATGAAATTAATTTTTAATTAATAATTAAAGCAAAATAATTTAGAATGTTATTTTTACAAGTTTTAAGTAGATGAATTGTAGGATGAAATTATTTTTCTTTGTGTGGAATAAAAAAAAACATCGTGATTTTTTTAAATAATTCAATAGATATGTTTTGTTGCTGTCACTTATTTCATTATTTAAAATATTACGTCGTACTCTTTTTTCATTTTTGATCTTCTAAGTGTAGATGATCTGAAAATACATTTTCTTAGTCCATGCGGAAATATACCAGGATTATATTTTTTACTATTATTCTGATTAAGATAGACTTTTATAATCATTTTATTTACATCTGTCTTTCATAATACATCAATAATGTATTTTATTGAGATACATATAAAAATAAATAGAACAAAATGTTATTATTATTTATTTCATATTTAGTTAAACATTATTAAGTTCTCTTTTTTCAAGTGCAGTGTTTTAGTTAATAATATGTCATTATTGATTCAGAAAAATTATACCAGAAATTAAAATTATAAAGTATATTTAATTAACCATATGCAATGATCACAGACGAAATTACTGGGCAGTAAAAATCGAATCGAACTAATTTAAATGAAATGATTCAACCTTTAATCGAAAGTTCTATTTCGTTTCAAGAGAAAATTATAGGATCAATGTAATTTTCTTATTTTTTCACTACTCAAACGAAAGAAGGACACTGAATAGAAAAAAACTGAACTTCAGTGGCATAAAACAACACAAAAATGGGTTGAAAGTTATGCGATTACATTAAATAAAAAGAAAGATAGAACTACTATAATAGATAAAAAGATAAGAGATTGAACTGAAAGAGACTACACTAAAAATAAAAGAGACATATTGCGATTATCAGAAAGTATTGATTGAGAGACAAGAAAAAATAAAAGACTCAAAAAAGATCAATGCACTCTAGACTAACGATTACAGAAAACGACTTACAAGTGTGAGAAAAGAATGAAATTGTATCATTAAAAATGAAAAAATTCAAGTAGATTTATTTACCACGAAATATATTCTTACAGAGAGAGTGTAAATTATATATATATATATATACATATATATATATATATATATATATATATATATATATATATATATTAGAAAGTGGTTTTATAAATTATTTAATGATGATAATTAATTAAAGAAATATGAAGCAGACTTTATATACACACAACATGTATCTGATTTATAATTAAAACACCATATCATTCAAAACATAAACCTTTCAAATACATTGCTGTATGAAACACATAATATGCAAATTTAATAACATATAAATATGTTTATATAAATATGTATATATATATATATATAAATTTACTCAAACAACGTATTTAATATATAATGTAATATAATAAAACTAATTAAAAATCTTAAATTTATAGGCCATATATATATATATATATATAATTGTATATACATACAGGTATTTTCTATTATTTTTATTCATTCTAAATGTCATATTGATGTCTAGATTCTTAATTAAGACGTACAAATATGTACAGTATAAATGTATGTTGTAGGAAAAGTTCGACGACCAGGGAAAGTCCGATTTTGACTAGTTAATATATATCCTGATTTATACAATTAAAATTACATCACGTACACCCTCACCTTCATTCACATCTTTATCCTCACCTCCATCCTCACCTCCATCCTCAACTTCACCCTCACCCTTTTTCCCCGTCCAAGCGTAGGTATACAGCCCTGAGTAGAGGTTCTATTCCAGACTTTGACTGTCGGCGACCGGGCATTGTAGGACTTTCTATAGGTAAAATCAGACACTGACTAGACAAACTCGGAATTTGACTGATAGCGGCTGGGCAAAGTCGGACTTTGACTAGGCAAAGTCAGATTTTGCCTGGTTATCAGACTACCTAGTACATATACTTATATATATATATATATATATATATATATGTTTATATATATTAATTTACTTAGAGAGATCAGAAATTTTCCATAATTTCAATAGAAAGCTTATTTATAGAAAAAATATTTTTAATTTTTTATATATTGGGTGTTGGAATTAATTTGTAGCGTTTTTTGCATGAAAAAAGATCGTTTATTTTAAATGAAATTGAAAAAAAACATATCATTGAAAGTATTGTCCATCGTTAGCCACTACTTTTTCCTATCTTTCGGGCAGGAGACGAATACCAATCGGAAGAACTCCTCGTCTTTAGATGCAATCCACGAATCGACCCATTTTTTGTAATCTTCATAAGAAGTGAGCTTCTGCCCAGACAGGCCATGACTCATCGATCGAAACAAGTAGTAATTAGAAGGAGCAATATCTGGAGAATACGGCGGGTGGGGTAGGATTTCCCATTTGAGCGTTTCCAAGTATGTTTTTACCGGTTTTGCGACGTGCGGATGAGCATTGTCGTGTGTTTCAAAGTATTCCGGCCGTTTTTTCTTCAATGCACGGCTCAAGCGCATCAATTATAGTCGATAGCGATCCCCAGTGACGGTTTTATTCGGTTTGAGCAGCTTATAGTAGATCACACCCTTATGATCCCACCAAAGACAGAGAATTAGCTTGGGTTCATGGATATTTGGCTTCGCCGCTGGTGTTGATGGTTGGTCGGATTTAAACCATGACTTTCTGCACCTAGGATTGTCGTAATTGATCCACTTTTCATCGCCCGTGACAATTCAATGCAAAAATCTCTTCCTTTTTTTCCGTTGAAACAGCAGTTCACAGGTAGAAAAACGCCTTTCAAAGTCCCACGGTTTCAGTTCGTACGGGGCCTAATTTCCTTGCTTTTGGATCATTCCCATGGCTTTAAGGCGTTTTTCTATCGTTGACAAGTCAACTCCCAACGATTCAGACAATTCTTGAAGTGTTCGATATGGGTCTTCATTAAGCAATGCCTTCAATTCTTCATCGTCGAACTTTTTTGGCTGTCCAGGTCGTTCCTTGTCTTCCAAGTCGAAATCACCACTTTTAAAACGTGCAAACCACTTCCGACACGTTTGCTCAGCTAGAGCATGGCCACCATAAACTTCCACTAAAATACAATTACTTTCGGAACCACTTTTTTTCATGTTAAAGTAATGAAGAAAAACTCCCCGCAAAAGCAATTTATCCGGCACGAAATTTGACATATTCGATAAAGTACAAAGTGTTATTATTTACGCTTCAATCAAATGACATATTCTGAAACTGACGCTTAAAGACAGCAATTTTACGGGGAATATTTGGTTAAAGGGAACAATGGAAGAGAGTACTACCTACGCCATCTCTTGTAAAACGCTACGAATTAATTCCAACACCTAATAGTTTCCACAAGGGTTATTACACTTTCCACAATTATTTTAGAACAGTTATCCCACTGAACAACACAAATATTTGTCAAGTAGATTGAAACAACTTCTAGCTCAGTATCATTCTTAAATCATTTAGAATCCTTTTTAATACTTTCATAATCATTCAGAAAAATTGTTAATACTTTCTTCATATTAGAAACAGATAACCATTAGTCATGAAATAAAACAACAAAAGAGGTAGTAGTCAAGCTATCTAAACCTGGATTCGTTTACTGCAACCCAAATAACAAACGATTTGTGATTTGGTACTTTTATATAGAATAACAACATCGAATAATATATCCTGCCTTTTTTCAACGGGAGCTTCATTTACTTTTTTATTAATTTAGGAAATAGATATATGTGAATATTGTTTTGTTTAACAACTAGCAAATGAAAATAATTCCTTTTACACTTCAGCAAACGGTAACTATACTCTTACAGGAATTCATTTGAATTTGATTTCCACGGAGCTATACCACTCAGGGCTTTGGACTGCCACTGCGAAATCATCTTCAAACGGATCTTTTTTATATGATCATTTTTGTTCATTCGAAAACTATTTGAAATAATGGAACAATATTTATATTAATGCAAACCAAACGTTTATGAATCTTAATCGCTGTATTGTCTTTTATGTAAGAAATTTAATCACAGTCATACTCAAGATTATTAATTTCGAGAAAAATGGAACAGTTAAATACTTGTACACTATATTTAAAAAAAGGACAGATACACATATGATATTTATTTTATATGCGAAATCTAAGAAGATTTACTATTACCAGATCAATATTCTTATGAGAAGAGAAAAATGTTTTTCTTAACATAGGATGAATTTGATTTTCTATATTATATAGTAAGACATTTTAATATTTAGTGTTTACATTAATAAAATAATTACATTAATAATATTTAATAATTAAATAAAATTCCAATTTTTGGAATGATTAAAAATTGATAATTATACATATAACCAGTATTGAACATACTGTTGAGATTACGCAATGAGATTTTTGAAACTAGTATTAGCAAAAAAATTGATATTAGTATTAAAAAATAATCAATAATGAGGAGTTAAGATAGGACACGAATTTATAAGAAAAATTTTGTTTTATATGAAGGATAACTCCATTAGCAAAGTTTATTTCATTTTTACCTTGTTAATATTATTACCAAAAATAGAATAAAATTCATGATATTAAATATGTATGTATATATATATATATATATATATATATATATACGTTCACGTATTGATTGAATATTTGTTCAATTAAAACAATATTTTTATTTTTTTGCTGTATGAATTTTCATTTTTATATTTTAATCAATACATCCATTACGTGCCCTATTCACTTTTAAATACACATTTTTTTCATACATTGAATAAGTTAAGAAATTTATAATTTTTGTTTTTGTTCATAACGCATATTATATATATATATATATAACTATAATTATCAAAATATATTATTTGTTTTATAAAAGCCTAATTTTGAATATATTTCTTTATCTACATATTATATGTATATATATATGTATATATATATATATATATATATATATATATATATATATATATATGATGAAAACATTCATTTATTTTACATAAATAAGCTGGGAAAACTATTTAATTAAATTTCGATCAAATTTATCTGTTCTTTATAAATATTCAATGGAAATGAAATCCTAATTTGAACAAGTTAAACTCCAATAACTACAGTTATATCAAAATGTAATGTGTTAGTATAAGCAATTTTAATATATAATCTAGGTTCAAACAAAACTCTTAATTTCCCTAAAGAATGTACCAACTTGAATATGAAATAAAATAGATGAAGCACTTATGTTTTATGCGAATCGCTATCAGCTCAACTAGGGATTTACTTTTGATTTTCGGTCAGAACATGAAAACAACTCTCCTATTGTGTTCGTGATTATATATATATATATAGCCTTATCTAAAAATATTGAGCACCTCATAATTATGCACTTATCTTCGAATACAGTTGTGTTGGGTAAAAATAAATTTATATGTTTTTAAAGGTAATCAAATTTATTTATTTTTTCAATATTTCGTTTCTCGTTCCCTTAGCTTTAATTAAGATAATGATTTTCTTTTGGTATTGTTGCTACTAGCCTGCGACTCTCGTCGCTAGTAATATTGTTCCATTCTTCCTCAATGACAATTTTAAATGTTTTTTTGATTTTTTTTAGTGTTCTCGTAACTTCCACCTTAATATTCCCTACAAGTGCTATATTGGTTTCATATATAGGGACTATGATGGTCAATCTAACAGTTCAACGTTATTTTCGTGAATCTACTTAATAGTGGCTGCAGAATTGTGACATGGTGCATTGCCCTGGTTAATTTTACATTGTCCAAGTTTATATCGCCAAACATTTTACTATACAATGGGTCCAGTACCGTTTCAAGTACATAAATATAGCCTATCTTCACTTAAGGATAGGAAGAAAACTTTTGTTGCGTTCGTTATTGACACATCTGAGTAAATGAAATCAGGTATAAGTGCAAGAACAGTGAGAAGGAGACTTGAAGTAGCTGAGTTGAAAGGTCACAAGACCAGGAAGAATCCATGGCTCTCAGACCAAAGTAAAAAAGCTCACCTCGTGTGGGCTATAAGACGTCGGCATTTGACTGACGATGATTTGTCAAATGTAGTATGGTCTGATGAGTGTAACTTTGAGGTACGCTTTAATTTCATCTCATTTATTCACAAATACCGTTAAAGATCGCCGTGAAACGTTTTGAGAAACAATGTATTTAACAGAAAAACGTCAATTTTCAATTTATTTTAAGGTATTTGGTACCCCTGGTGTCTCCTATGTGAGGAGATGAGTCGGTGAGGAATATATTCCGAAGTGTGTGATACCTACACAGAAGCATTCTCGAGGAAGCATTATGATCTGGGGCTACATAGCGATCAGAGATGTAGGCAAAATATTCGTTATTGAGGCTCGCATGGATAGCCAAAAAGTATTTATATCCTTGAAATGGTACTGGGCCCATAGTTTAGGAAAATTTTTGCTTATACAAACGTAATACAATGTAAAATTTCAACAAAACGATGCAACATGTCAAATCTGCGGCCACAATTAAATGGATACAAGAAAATAGCGTTGAACTGTTAGGTTGGCCATTACAGTTTCCAGATCTGAACCCGATAGAGCACTTGTGGGGAATATTAAATCGGAGGATACGAGAACACCCAATAACATCAATAAAACTCATTGAAAACTGTTATTGAGGAAGAATGGAAGAATATTAGTAATGACGAGTGTCGCAGACTAGTCGCGACAATACCAAAAAGAATCGCTGCCGTAATTAATACTAAGGAGGAGCTAACGAAATATTTAAATAAATAAATAAATTTGATTACCTTTAAACTTATATAATTTTATTTTTACCCGACATAATCATATTTGAAAATAAGTGCATAATTATGGTATGTTCAATACTTTTGGCAAAGGCCGTATAAATGTGTGTGTGTGTGTGTATGCCTATGTGTGTATTTAGTGAATCTAATAATTTTATTTTAAGTTTATTTTAAATTCATTAATAATCGACGAACGGCATTAATAAAAAAACTTATATTGATTAATCAATATGTAGAAAAAATCGCGCGTTATATTTTATTGAAAAATTCAAAAAATATTTCTTTTATTTTTTTTTTAATTATTCTACGTTCGAACTAACATAAGAACTGCATGATTAATCATATTTCCTTGGTACAACCATTAGACGTTATTTATATCATCAATATATCCCACTTAAATAATTTTTTTGTAAAAAATTCATAATATTTTTGTCATGTATATTATAAACTAATATATCTACTAAATATATATAAAATTTAGTTCTTCTCTCTGTCTTTCTATAAATGTATATACTGTGTGACTTCATATATATTATGTCAGAGGGGAAATAGCTAATATTAATATTTTTTAAAGATCTAATAGGAAAAAATACCTGGTGTTCTCTAAATAAAAAAACTAAATTTCGACTTGTTTATCATATAGAAAGATAAAATAATTAAGAAATAATAAAATGTATCTAAAATTATAAATGCACATTAAAAAACGTTAAAATAATAAATAAAGTTATATTTTAGAAAGAACTATATTATGATAAAAAAAATCTTACTCTAATTAATCTTAAATTATTCACAGACACACACATATTTTTTTATTATTTGAATATTTTATAAGAAAATTGTCAACGAATAAATTAATTTTAAAAGTTCGGATTTTTGGTGAAACATAGTTCTTAAAAAAATAAATATAAATATATATAAGCAAATGGAAAATGTAGAACACTTTAGTATTAAATATAACTATTGGGAAATTTTTACTTTAATTGGTGAAAAAAGACAAAATATCTACTTACCGAATACAATCTTGACTAAAATACATTGTATAAAAGTTTGTTCTTAATTACGCGCTGTCATACAAAAGTATTTCCTTGAAGCATAAAAAAGTTTTCAGGAAACTTTCCTTCTTTATGTATATATATATATATATATATATATATATATATATGTATATGTACTTTATAAAATCTTATAATTAAGTTTAAATTGATATTAATGTTATAGTAGAAATTTTAAAATTAATGGAAAGATTTATAAATCGAAACATTTAATTGGGCCAATTGTGTTGATACGTAAATCTTCTTATTACTTGTATATTATCACAATTGATAATTATTAAATAGACGCCAATATCTGTAACACCAATCTAAATTTATACACCAGCTTATATATAAGACTAACTATTTGGTATATAAATCTTCTTGTTTTCCATATGTAATTAACACTTGCATCAATAATATCAGTATAAATTTTAATACAGCCATAAATTATGTATATAAATATATATACATGTTTTATATATATATATATATATATATGTGTGTGTGTGTATTTGTGTATGTATGTATGTTTGGTTATTATTATTATCTATAGATAGAATTCAGTGACAATACAAATTATATATGAGAAGATGATCAGTTATTATAAATTTAAATAAGAAAGTAATGAATAAACATTTTTACTAATCAGTACATCGGTAAATTTTTTTAACTATTAGATTAGTATATTTTTATTCTTTTTATGTTAAAATATATGAAAGACATTACAAAAAATCTATTTTTATTTTAAATATCTTATTGATGTCCTTTTTATTACAAAAAACATGTAATCTACCTTGGTTAATTTTACATTAAAATATAAAAATGAAGAAATATATATATATATATATATATATATATATATATATATATATATATATATATATATATATATATATAAACAGATACACACAAATTGTAATTTATTTAATGTCACTGGTGGAAAATTAGGAATAGTTATTCATTTTATATAGTCAAAAAATGTATATATTTGATCTTCGAAAAAATCTATTGATTTTTAAATTGTCTTTTTACCAAAAATAAATTTTAACAAAATAAAAGTGTTTTAATATTAGAACAAAAAAGATTATTTTTTAAGTTATGTAGATTTCTAGTACTTTAATAAAATATAGAAAACATAAATAAGTTTATATATCTGGGATTAATAATAAATTTTGATATTTTTAATTATTACTAGTAGCTTAAAATAAAAGAATAATTTGTGTTTTGCTTAGGAATAAAAGTAGAATATTAAATAGATTTTTAAAAAAAAACTACTTTATATATTTCCTTATTTCATTTAATTTCAATTGATTGATTCTTTTTTATTTTAAAATTGGACAAAATATTACGAATAAATGTGAAGTTTTCATATTTATAGATATTTTAAAATAGATCTATTAAATATACCTTTTATCACAACATATTGGTGAGACTTTCCATCTTGTATCTAAATTATCCTATTTTCCATGTAGGTATATTTTAGATATTTTTTTCATTCGATTGTCGATTACAGCCCTTAGTTTTGGTTTTATTGAAGAAACTACTTTATATATTCATTAAAAATTCAGGAAATCTAAAATATAAATTCTGATTATGTTGTGCAACTAAACGGGAGTAAATACTGATTCGATTTAGTTCTTGACATACGGAACACTGTTTAATTAAATGCTCCCACAATGTTATTTACTGCTGACTTGTATTTTATAGTTCTCCGCAGTGAAAATTTCCAAAGATAAATGTATATATACAAGCTGAACGTTACTAAACTTTCAACTTATTTTATTTTTTACGACTTAAAAACATGACTTAAAAGATTACTTCAAAAACATTTTCCTGTTTTTCTGAGATTAAATAATTCTAGAATATCATATTTAACAATTTTGAGAAATTGAAACATACTTGCCAGACAACCTTTGTGATGAAAAAGTTAAGAAATTACTAGATGTTTACTTTACTCATCTAACGAAGATGAGATTTTTTTCAAATAAGATTATCCTATTCAATTATATTAATATGAATTATAGACAGAAACACGTCTCATACTGGAAAATTATAACATAATGTCAAAGCTGAAGTTCCTGAAATTACATATCGAACATGGCGTAATATTATAAAAAATATGATAAGAACGATTCGTTTTAGTATTACATAAAATGAAGAATCTTTTTAAATCTATTGTAACCTAATATAAACAATTTATGTAAATATAATTAAATTATTTAATGTAACTGGAATGAATTTCAAATCATAATCTATAATTTAAAGTTATTTTATTTCATATTTTTTTCGGTATATAAAATAATCATTGTTCAAGTATTTATAATTTATATTTAAAATAGTATTAAAATTTTCAGTTCTTCTTTTTAAATAAATAAATGAAAAGTAAAAAAATGGCAATCCATTTTTGTTTGATTGTCAATAGAATATAACAGTGAAATTATTATTTACGGTATTTTTTATAAATTACAATCATAAATTAACAATCAGAAAAATAATTTGAAAACTTGAATCACTCATTAAAATTTAATTATCAAAGTTCTTCGTATATATTATTTTCATTATTTATTTTTCAGTGAAGTAGTTAATATTTTGAAGAAATATGCAAACTGTATTACATATTACTGAAACACTAATCGAGTCCTATTTAAGATATATAGCTATTTTAATTAAATTTAAAATAAAATTTAAATTTCAAATAATAATATAAAAATTTAACTTTCTCAAAAACAATTTTTAAAAAATAATCATAAAAATTACTTCATATATAATTTTTTGAAATGTTCTTAGAATATTTTGTTTTATAATTTGTTAAAATTCTAATATGCTTAATACTTTTCAAAATGTAAAATAATGAATAAATGAACAGATTTTAAGTTATGGTGTTGGGTTTTTTAAATTTGTTTTTATTTTTTTGTTTACCACTCAAATAAAAAATGTCAATCGCATAAAAAGTAATCTGTAATTTAATTAAATATGTAAAAATACTATTCATTTATATTTATTACTTTGTCTTCCATCTTTTATTATATACATTTCTTCCATATATATATATATATATATATATATATATATATATAAAGAGAGAAACACGTATATTTTTTATAGTTTTTATTAAAAAGAGTAATTAAAATTGAAATGTTATAACATCGATGAATAAAAATGAGAATTATTCAGATTATAAAACAGTAACTTTGAATGAAGTGAAGTCGTTACCGAAAAACTTTTAATTAATGAATATTCTCCGAGTGAAGCCGACGAGAAATAAAACGATACATGGAAAAAGAAAGAAAATATAATGAAAAGAACAAACACTCTCTACGATCAGTCGAATGTGTCAGTCGAGAATCGCTCTAAAGGGATTATGAAATACAAGAATTGTTTAAACGGAAAAGATATTTTTGAAGAACAGTATGTACCTTTTGTTAATAATTAATCAATCACAACTCGGAGAAAGAAGTTAGTTCCGGAATTTAACAGGTAATTTTGTTTGCTGTCGACCGTTAACAAGGAAAGTTTTTTTTATAATGGAGTTTAAGAGCTACAAACTCTAAAATGTGTTATTAAAAATGTGTTCTTATGTACATAAAGTATTATATGTATACCTGCACCGTATTCGTCTGAACGCTGATTATAAAAACAGAGATGATGGAAATTATTCGGAAGAATGCGTCTTTAAAAAGTCGATATTAAGATATATAAGTTGTTTTTATAGCAGTGACTTAGATAATTATTACAGATTTGCTCAAAATCTTCGATATTTTATTCATATTTTAATTTCTAGTAAATTAATAATTTGTGCGGTTTTAAATTTACATATAATTTATTTACAATTTTTTATTTTCAGTACTATTTTAAAAATTTCTTGTTTTTTTTTCTACATCTTCAAAAATGATTTTTTTCATACAACACATAAGCAAAAAAACATTCAATCAATAATATTTAATAATTGATTATTAATCATTTTTGATTCTTGCCTATGTACGTATCGATGACGATGTCAACATTCTTCAAATGTACATAAGTAACAATCAAAAAGAATCAAAAGTTTAATTAAATGACGAGCTTATACTTACCCTCAGAGAAGTATTTCTCAGGTTCAGAAATATTATCGATTTTAGGATAATGGCATAGTAAATTGGAATTCACATAAACAATAATCATATATGACCAACAATTAATTGTTGAACATTATTGTTCAGAATATTTTTTTTTGTTATTTGAAGAATGATTAAAAAGTGAAGTTCATTTGTAAATATTAATTGAGTCAAAATGTAAAACATGTAAATATACAATATAATTCCCGAAATTTTAAATGTAATTAATCAATTACTCTAAAAAAAATCCAAAGAATTAAAAATAATTTTAATTGTCTACAACAAAAACGTGTTAGATGTATAATCGATATGGTGTCAAAATAAAATGCAAATTTAAATATTCACGGTATAAAAACTGTAAATTTGTATTGAAATTGTATTTTTTTATCTCACAATAATTTAATAATTCATAAACCTCAATTGCGAATAAAATTATATTTAGCTCGAGTTTCAATTGTAGATTTTCCAAACGAAGTGATTGTAATTATTTAATATTTAACTACTTTCATTATTTAATATAATTTTTTTTCAAAAAACACAAAACTTCTGTAATAAAGACAAAAACATAACAAGTTTAGACAATTTAATTTTAAAAATGAATATCATGTAAATAAAATGAAAACTTTAAGTCAAGACATGATTTTGGTTGCTCTTAATAAAATATTATAAATTATCTTTGTGAACAAAAGTACAATAAGAAATAGTAAAATATATTTTTCATTGATATATTATATATATATATATATATATATATATATATATATATATATATATATATATATATATATATATATTATACATATATATATATATATATATATATATATTATACATATATATATATATGCGTATAAGCAAATTTTAAAAAATCCATTTATATATTTCTACAAATACAATATTTCGATATTAAATTGTATGTTATTATATTACAGGAAGCTGGTGTTTACGGGATGTTCGGTTAAAAGTGATTCCACCAGCCGTGCAACGCGGACAAAGCGCCATATTGATATGCCTTTACGAACTTGAAGGCGCACCGCTTTACACTGTAAAATGGTATAGAGGAACGCACGAGTTTTATAGATACAGTCCAAGTGAAATACCAGCAAATAAGGTTTTCAAATACGGAGGAATTCATGTAGATGTAAGTATTTGATACTATATAATATCACAACACGCATACATCTGAATTTGCATACTTTATAAAATATATATTGAAATAAAGAAACTCAAATCAAAATTGTTAATATAATTTTATTAAATTATTTATAATACTCATTTCCACTGACCATAATTTATTAATATGTTACGCATTACTTTCACATCCCTGATTTATTTGTGAAGTAATGTAATATATATATATATATATATATATATATATATATATATATATATATATATATATATATATATATATATACATTGGTTGTTTTTCACCGAATTAATTTTAGCACCTAATAAATATATTAAAAATAAATTTCTTGTTTTTCTCCATATTTTTGTTTTGATGACTAATCAAGCTGATTTAAGTTTAAAACCTGATCTCAGTTTTGGCCAATCAGAGATATTTTGGATTTCATAAATAAAAAATTACAAAAACATTTCATTCAAAAATAATATTTGACTGTATTTAAGACTATTATTTGGATCTGAGAACAGAATATATTTAATGTATGTCATCAAAAGCCGATAAATGTGTTTTCAACATTTGATGATATTGTATTATTTGAACTAGATATCTTTAATATCCTCTGTCAAGGGAAACCAATCAAGGAAAGGAGTTTTCCAAGTGTAATTATGGAAGATTTATCCAAACCTGTTGAAAGGATAAATAAAATTATTATACTTGACAACTTTATTACAAGTTTCGAATTATCACAGATATTGATATCAAGGTATATAATACATATATATATATATATATATATATATATATATATATATATATATATATGGTATTTAACCATATAAATGAAAAATATATTTCTTTCACATAAAATAATAAAATCGAAATAAATGTGCTTGATTTTCACCAAAATATGAATTATGTACCAAAAAAATAATCCAACCGTAAATCTAATATATAAATAATGCAAAAATGGTAAATATTATTTTTTTGATTGGTAGATTTCTCTGTGGTTTGTGAAATTCGAGAAAAAATTATTAAAAAAAAATCAATGAAGGCAAATAGATATGATCCAGTTTATGTTTATATTCTCTGACAAATATTTTTTTTCATATGATTCCATTCTAACAAATTGAAAAAAAATCTATAGAACTATTTGACTATAATTAACTAATGAGCATATTTTTATATTTTTCATTTATATTTTTTTTGTTTGTATTCAAAATCTTATCTTTAGGTATTATCGAAAAATAAATCTTGTAATACTATTTTCTATTACTTATTTTAGGAAATATTAATATATGTTTTCACTGTTTTTAATCGATTATATATATATATATATATATATATATATATATATATATTAGGGTGATAGGAAAATAATTGTTGCTACTAATCTTCAAATTCAGATACATTTTTCTCAGCCTGCTGTATTAAGTGGTCCAAAACAATTGGATGACTAACACCTAACTTTTGTGCAAGCTGACGAATTGTTGTATGTGGTTCTGATTTAAGAAATGTCTTCAGTTGGTAGTTATGAACTGAAGAAGGATGCACGCGATCTTCTTAATTCTTCTTTATCTTCAAGGTTCTCGTCCTCTGCATGCAAATTTTAAAGCCACCATTGCACCGTACGTTCTTTAACAGTACCTGTACCAAAACCATTTAGCTTACAAGCAATATCGTCTACTTCACCACCATTTTTGAATTCTTAAAAAATTCTATTATTTGATTCTTCTTCATCTTTACTTCAATAGCCCAATTTGAAACAAAATTAATAGTAAAACCAAATCCGATGAAAAATACAGACTGAAAAATGCACATTAAAATGATATTAATATGAACATGATGAAACGACACTTTCATTGAAGAAAAATTAATTTTCGAATTCAGAAAACAAAACCCGCAATTATACTGCTAACAAACTAATATATATATATATATATATATATACATACATATATACAATAAGTTCGTTAAATATTAAATGTTCGATTTCGAATTAAAAGTTTAGTTTATTATATCTCAAACAAGAAACGGTACAATTAATAAAAGTATGCACCTAAACTATCGACACAGTTTTGCCATTTTAAAGGTATCACGTTTATACCAGCAACGAAAAACCTGGGAAGCGAATAACGATAAAATCGCGAAAAGCGTTTTCCGCAGCTTGTTGAGAATTTAATATTTTCCCTTGCAATAAGTGGTTCAAAACATGGAAGAAGCAGTATTAAGTTGGTGAAATATCTGATGAATACGCTGAATGACAGAGAGTTTCCGAGTCCAGCTCCTATAGTTTGAGTAGCGTTTTTGACCAACCTTGGCTGCTTAATCGTAAGCATCTTCATCATTTTGTCCAATTAGTTGCAATAGACATTCGGTGTAATCGATTGACGACCAGGTTTCATGAAGCTGTAATGGATAATACCAGCACTGGACCACCGAACAGACATTATTAACATTTTTCGATGATTATTCAGTTTTGAACTGTATTTCGGAGTTTCACCTTCATCCAACCATTATGCCGAACGCTTGAAATTATCAATAAGTATCCATTTTTCATCATACGTAACAATACGGTATGGGAATGGCTCGCCTTTATTTCATGACAGCAAAGAAATAAAATCTTCGAGACGATTTTTCTTCTGATGCTCGTTTAATTCTTGCGGAACCTATCAATCCAGCCTCTTTACTTTGCCGATTTGTTTCAAATGATCCAATATTTTTGGAATAGTATCGTCAAACTTTGCAGCTAATTCACACGTAGTTTAAGATCAATTCGCTTTTCCTACAGATTTTAGCTCATCATTATATACCATGGTCTCACGTCGCCCACGTGGCTTATTTTCGAGATTAAAATCACCAGGATGGAACTTATAAAACCATCGACGTACTGTGATTTCATTAGTCACATCCTTCCCAGACACTGTTTATATTTTCGAAATAATACGACTTTTAGACTTATCCATGGTTTCACAAAATTGCCCTAAAAATTAATTGAATATTAAACACAAGTCGAAACGTGCGTTTGAAAGAACGAGTATGTATATCTTCAAAAAAAAAAAAAAACAGGAAATGTGAATCAAAATGAAATGTCAGAGATGGAAGATGTCAAACCTAGTACATAATAAAATCGAGTATTTCACATTTAATAACCTAACATATATATATATATATATATATATATATATATATATATATATATATATATATATATATTATGCGTACGATTACGTTTACAATATCATCATTTTTTTCTACTAATATATTATTTTCACCTTTTATAAAGATTACTTATAGATTTCTATGATATAGTAAATTTTTAGAAGGAAATACTTTTTTTAACATCACAAATAGTTATGTTACATGTGAAGTGTATATTAAATATAAACTTAAAAATTATTTTTTATAAGATAGAGATAAATAAAAAATAGATAATTCAATTAGAGCCAACTGAAAGTGTTTACCTAACCGATAAAATTTCCACTGATGAAGAAGTGTTAATGACCGAAAACAACACAAGCCAACCTCAAACCATATTGACTTAAGATAAACTAGAAATGTGTGCATTCCTTCTTGGATCGTCCTTGTTAATCTCTAATAAAGCTTCAACAACAATGTGGTTTATCTTACGAATGTGTTCAGCGAGTCACAAATAATTTAAAGTTGGATGCATCTCGAGTCCAACAAGTGCACAGATAGTATCAAATAAATCTGGTTGAATAGTATACTGTAACTGTACTTTTTAATTAGTTTTTCTAAATTGTTCATTGAAATAGATGATTTTATGTCGTCATTTTTATAGAAAACAGCACAGATAAACAGAAAAAAATCATTGAATAATATATATATATATATATACATAATTAGTAAAATGTTATTTATGTAGAAATGCTAACTTTTCTAAATTTTGATATTTTTACACTGTAGAATAAAATTATATGTTAATGTGATAAAATAAATAGATTATGAAACATTATGTGAAAAATATATCAATCGATTATAAGAAAAAAATGTTCGTGTCAGACAAAAGCTGTTGTTTTCATTTATCCAAATATGGTAAAAACTGGATATAAATAAATATTTTTGAAGATCCTTCAATTACAAATAGATCAATTTCGAAGATATATATTTATCAAAAATTATACTGTCAGAAAAACTACTTTTTTAAAATTCTTTTTCAATTTAAAATACGTTGTCATTATATTTTTTACATTACCTTAAAACAAATTTATATTGGTAGCTATATATATTTAGCGACTTTATAAAATATTTAATATATTTAATGAATTTTTTATCGACATTTCTCCGACAATAGATTCGAATAAAGTGATTTTTATGTAAATGGAAAGTCATAACTATAGAACTATAATAACTATAATAAACAAATATATATATATATATATATATATATATCAGTTATTTAAAGTAATATTGTGAAAAATGCAAAATCAATATTTTTTCCAATATTTTCAGGTATTGATTCTTCTAAAATATAGATAATGATCGTACAACTTTTACAAATAAAATTTTCATTTCTCCATAGACCATAAGAAAATTTTCTAGTTAAAAATATACAAAAAATGATTACTGAAATTTTTAATTTCTGCTTATACGCATTTTGTTGACAATATCATCATCTTTAAAACTCTAAAGTACATAACTTTTTTAAAAAATGTATACTTCTCTATCTTCTCAAGCAACTAGTGATTTTTTTCTTGTAACGTTTTTATTACTATTTATAACGACACAATAATTTATTGTTTACAAAACGTGATACTGTGATACTGCTTGAACTATAAATATTCAAGTATTAAATTTATGTATATTCTTTTAATTGTTACATTCTGAATGTGTTTTCTCTCTTTCTTTAGACACACATACACACACTTATATATATATATATACATGTGTGTGTGTGTGTGTCTGTTTGTGTAAGTGTGTAATAACCCATGTTCTACTTTCGTACGTGTGTATATGCCGACTGATCAAATATTTTTTTCTTAAAACAGGGTGGGATATTCGATTAAAATATTCCACGAATATCCCACCCTGTTTTAGGAAAAAAATACTCGAGTTGAGTATTCTACCTATATACACCTACAAATGAGTAACATTAGTTACTAATACCAAATAATGTAACGAATTAAAACAAGGAAGAGAAGTGCAAAGAGATATATTTTGGGAATAACAAGAAAAAATAAAAGAAGAATAGGAAATATATAAAAAAACTGGAGTTACAGACATGATAAGAAGAGTAAAGTGTTTAAAATGGTAGTGGGTGGAACATATAGCAAGAAAAAAAGGCAATCGGTAAAAATTATTAATTGAAATGAATAAGAAATGATTGATTGCGAATCATGAAATTGAAAGGACACAAAAAGAGACTAATGAACAAATCGAATAAGGAAAAAGAAAATTTACTGGATGCATTTAATCGTTTGAATTGAAAAGTTTTTGAAGATGTCTTCATCCAGCAGTGGATTGAAAGAATTTAAAGATTATATGTGTCATCATTATCACCATCATCAGCCTCTGGCAATCCACTACTGAATAAAGGCCTCATCCGTGATTTTCCTTTCTGTACGATTAAATATAGATTATATATATATATATATATATATATATATATATATATATATATATATATAATTTCAATTTAACATAAATATTACTTTTTACGGTAAATTTTTTTGTACATCTAGGATTATAAATTTAAGAATTTAATACCAAATTTTATTAGAAGTAAATAAACAGTGGGATGTCATACAGTATAAAAATAGTATTTATTGCTATTTCTGTTAATATAAAAGATAAATATATAAAAAAGTAATTAATAAAGTCCACTAATCACAAAAATACTTCATTGGAGTAAAAAGTAAACGTTAAAAAGTAAAAGTTTTTTCAGTTTATTTAGTTGACAATAAAAAAACTATATATATATATATATATATATATATATATATATATATATATATATATATATATAACTATATATATATATATATACACTTTTACTTTTATTATTAAATAATGATAGATTACCCGCCGTGATTTGGCGCAGTGTAAAAATGATCAAATTAAAATTACATTAATGCTAATTTATTCTATTGTGCTTACAGCAATTATTTTTTGTAGTTCAAATTTTGTAATTCAATTTTAAATATTTTAAAATTACTATTAAAAATTCCTGCACCAATTTGATTTACATTAAAAACATTAATAATCATTCACTTTTTCATTTTTCTGGTCTAAAAATCTAGATGATTTTTTTAATTGGGATGTGAACAGGATCATATATACAAAAACATATATATATATATACATGATGAATTAAAAAGTAATCATAAATTGAATTACACTACAAATATAATTTTAAATTAAATATATAAACAGGCATAAATAAGTTATAAAAAATAAATTAAGAATGTCAAGTGAAGTATAAAAGGCTGAGTAATTTCATTTTGAAAATTAATGTGTTAATTTAGCAGGTAAGATGTTTTCAAAGGAAGTTTCACTTACAATTTCTCACAAAGAGGGTCATAAATCTTAATGATAAGAACTTAGAGTAAACCATAAGTGCTTATTTGATACTTTAAAAATGATAAAATTTCATATAATTCAAAGGAAGCAAACAATTTCGTGGAAAATATTTTCTGTGTTTATTTATTTAAATTAATTTAATTAAAAATAATATTTAAATATATGCAATAATTGATAATTTATTTATTTTTATTTTCATAATATTAATTTATATGACATGATTATATTTACATCATCTTACTTTAATTTCAATAAACAAATATTTTATTTTCTCATTTAATTAGTCTTTTAATTAGTAAATTCGATATGAAATTAATTAATTTAGTATAATAAATAATTGGTGATATTCTTATTGATTGCGAAAAAAAAATAAATTCAATTTATTATATTATCGTAAAATGCTTATTATTTATTTTCAATTTAACATAAACACTAACAATAATTCATCTAGTTTATAGCACTGATCTTTACAATGAGGTTTACGTAATATTAGGAGTGGAAAGATATTTAGATGCATTTTATATTTATATTTTAAATTACAGAATTGATTGAATATTTAAAAAAATAATAAATTATTTTTTTCCCACATTAATTAATTTTATTACATACATTTCATGTATGGGATATCTAATCTGAGAAGTACTTTTTTAAAAGGTTAAGTTATTCTGAAGTGATAAAAAATATTCACACATATTTTTTGTGCTAAAAATATATTATTATCACTACCGAAGAAAAATTAAGTGTGTTGACCAAAAATAGAATAGAAACGAATACTGTATCTATTTTATTTGTTAACAGGATACTTATAGTTTTTTTTTATTATTTCGATATATATATATATATATATATATATATATATATATATATATATATATATTATGATGTATGAATCAAAAAATAGTAATGGTTTTTAAATTCAAATATAACACATTTTATATATTTTGATGTAAATATTTCCACGTGTTATAATTAATTATTATAAAATAACAAATCGATAAAAGACATCACGTGGTCACTACAAACATTTTTATATTGAATGAACGTATAAAAATAAATATAATATTTAGTGAATTATAAATTGAATTATATACTAAATCAATAAATTTCTAGTTACATTTTCTTAGAAATATTCTGTAATTATTAGAAATAATACATAATAATAAAAATTTCAAGAATATGACAAAACAAAGTTTTACACGGAATATATTAAAAAAAGTATTGGCAAAAGTGTAATTAAAGATGAAATTTCAGTTAATTTCTATTATTGTTTAGGCAAATACAAATCAATGTTATGAAATCTATGTCACTGTTATAATAGACTTCAGCATTAAAGTCTGAAATTTAAGTGCTAATAATGCTCTTAAGACATTAACTCGAAAAATTCAGCATGGGCTCCAACAAAACACAAAAAGAATTCAGTACTTCAAGTGTGTTTTGATGAGAGAAAAAAAATTCCATAATATTGTATATTTAATCATCTATTTTATGTTTGATGAAGGAAGATAGTTATGAAAGTTTTACATTTATTACAACTATTAGTATAGAAATTGATTAAAAAAATTGTAGTCTAATATACTTCATATTGTTATTTTTTTATATTTTGAGAAAGGAGTATACTTTTAAAATTGATATTTTTTTAAATAATTAAAATAACTATTTCTTTGGATTCTTACATTAAAATGACCAAGAAATAAACTGAAAGAGAAATTTTGAATATTGAACGAAAATAATATGAAGAGGACGAATAATTTAATGGATTTTAAACTAATGAAGATTCAGATTATGTAATTCCGTATTAAATCTCAGATAGAGTACAAGTTGAGGTTCCAAGTAAAGAAAAAGGTCGAAATAGTTCAGATGATAAAACATCAATTCACGAGTTGAATTATTGATTAAAAAAATTTAAAAAAAAGACTAGAATCAAAAGACTATACAAACAAAAGAATAGAAAATATCAGACAAAAGATTTATGATTCACAAAACGTTATGTGAAGACCGATTGATGTGGTGACATAACTTCTTATTCTCGAGATAGAGGAATAAGATAGTAAATATAACTTTGGAAACCTATAACCTTTTGAATAATCATAAATCATTTTTATTTGCTAAATAAACAATGAAAATATATTTGGATGCATGAGTAAATGTATTTGTAACATTTTTTGTTCAATATCTTAAATAAAAAAATACATTGTACTTCTTCTTCACATAAAAAAGACAAAAAATTTTAACAACAGTGCTAGATATCAATTTTTTTTCGATTATCAAATCTTAAAATGTATAACTTATCATTCAAACTTAGATGATAATGGAAAATTTAGATTAAGAGAATATAAAACAGTTTTTAAATGATTTTTTTTTTATATTTAACACAGTTTATAAAGCGATTCTGAATAGACAAAAAAACTTTTAGAATTACTTCGAATTTTAAGTGATATATTGATTTTTTTCATTTAATTTTGTTTTTGTTTGATAGATTTAGAAAATGTAATAAAACAAAGCTGATTTTGGAAATATATATGTTATGTTATAAACTATTTCATATATATATATATATATATATATATATATATATATATGTGTGTGTGTATATATACGTATATATACAAAGACTATATATATATATATGTGTGTGTATATATACGTATATATACAGACTATATATATATATACACACATAAGATGATTCAATTTAAGCTTGCAGATGGAAGTATTCAAAGAAGGCTTGGGAATTAAGGAAAATAATAATATATTTTTGTTTAGTATTTCAATTGAATTTAATACTAAAATACAATTGAACTAAAATACTAAATGAGGGATAAATACTATGGGCGTTTTTTTATCATTTTCATGATTGCTTAAGTTGAATCCATCACTTTCTCTCTCTCTTTCTCTTCTTTCTCTCTCTCTCTCTCTCTTTATATATGTATATATATATATGTGTGTATATATATATATATGTGTGTGTGTGTGTGTGCATATATATATATATATATATATATATATATATATTAAATTAAAAAAGCTTTTTATATAACATTATATTTTTTTACTGAAATGGTTTCAGTATTAGAAAATGAAGGTATTTTTTCCCATAATCCGATTTTTTAAAAAATTTAAAAAAACTAACAAATTCAACTTTCTTTACGGATTTTCATATTAGTCAATGAAGAGCTTATTATAAATAAATTAAAAAATCATATTTATAAGGATTTTTTGTACAAAATAATAAAAATAATAATTATATATATATATATATATATATATATATATATATATATATATATATATGTACATATACATTACAAATTTATCTAGTATACATTTTTAAAATTTTAATTAAAAAATGGCTTATTTACAATATATTATAAATAAAGATAACTCATAGTTATATTCTTGAGTTAAGAAGAAATTAAAATCCAAGAACTGTATATAGCAAACAATTACGAGTTGAAAATATTTTCACAGTGGATTCTATTAAATTTACTGAAATTATTTTCTTTATTCATAGCATCAGTTTATGAAAAGCTTGGAAAAAAATTCAACAACAAAGAGAGATTTTCATAAAACAGTTCCGTTTGTATGCGAAATCATAAACCTTGACGACCTTCTTCATTCAAGCGTTTTAGATACAAAACCGTGTACAAATATCTCATTGAAGTTTTACGCAATTGATTATGAAAATTACATTGCTCGTATAAATTCCTGTCATGTGGAAAAATGTACGTTTATGTTTTCAAATTGGAGAAATGAATGTGACGATTTTTGCCGTTTGTAACCTTACTTATTTATGCGAGACCGGATTTTCATTCCACATTTCCACGAATAACGTACCGTAATAAATTTAATTCAGAGCCTAACATGCGCTGACAAGCAGTATTACAAGCATACAGTTGTCGTGTATGCATGTAATGTTAATGGCAGATTTTATTAAATTGAGAAAACAAGAAAATACAACGTTACAGTTTACCATTAACCGACATATTTTGTAACAACTTAAATTCACACTTATTCTATTCATTCTGAGTTCTAATTTATTTTAAATTCAATTCCATTTGTCTGTCCATAATTTATGATAAAACGAATCTCTAAAAATACTTTCGTGTTCCTAATACTTTCATACATATCTACATTATCTTCACATGTATACAAACAATTGCATATATATATATATATATATACACATATATACATATATACAGTAGTGTACCCAGGATTTAATTGGGGGGGGAGGTATGAACGGATAAAAATGTTTTATTCTAATTCATTAAAAATAATTAGGTGATTATAAAATTTAAAGAATAAAATTCAGTTTTCTTTTCTTTTTACAAGGCTCTTAAATTACTTCAGTCGTGATTATATCAACTTCTCTGTATATAGGAGTATTTTTGCGAGATGATTTTTTTTATTTTGTAGTGTTTCTTCCCTTTTCTTTGTGGAGGCCCAATGCCACGTTCCCCCTTAAATACGCAACTGTATATATATATATATATATATATATATATATATATATATATATATATATATATATAGAGAGAGAGAGAGAGAGAGTACGAGTGATTTTTGAGGACATAGTTGATAATTTAATAAAAAAAAATCCAACCGAGCAAAAACTAAGTATATTTTAATAAAAAATTGTGCACATGTTCTCGACAAGCTTATTTATTAGATTATTTTGTGAATCTGACTTTGGCATTGATGAATGCTTCAATGCGGGACCGAAATCTTTTATATTCTTGCACAAAATGGGCCTTATTCATTTCGAACATCATCTGGACAATGACGACTTTCAGTTAATCTATGGTAGTGTGATGATGCCGAATATTCTCTCTTTCAACAACGCTACAAATGTAGTAGTTCCTGGGGTTTAAATCTGGTGATTTTGGTGTTACATAATCATAGACATTGTCACATCCATTCTTGAGTTACAAGGGCTTTTCGAGAAGGTGCTGAGTCTTGTAGAAATACGTACGGCCTTTCGTTACGTATTCTATCTATCCAGGGTTTAACAACTGTTTCCAAAACCTCAATATATCCAGAAGCAGTAATTGTAAGACCCCGTGGAAAGATATAAGGTACCATGATATGACCTTCATTATTTACTACTCCTAAAATTATCACAGTTGCTGTAAAATTACTGTGCATCTCTCTGGAGACATCAGACAGATCTGCACAAAACCATCTTTCATTTCTCCTGTCAGACTTTTGGTCCTGGTCGAAATTTTTCTCATCAGAGAAGAACGAAACCATCCCATATTCGTGAGGGTTTTTAATCTTTAATGTAACCGCTTGTCACAGATCAAGAGGTTTTTTTTATGTCTTTGCAGATATGAATTGGTTTCTCTTCAGTGCATACGACTTGTATTAGATGTCCTCGTGTACCAAAGTTCTGATAATCCGTTACGACACCTGATTCTTTAGCAATGACTCTCATTGATTTTCCAGGATCATTATTGATAATGTTTTCACCCCTTTGGATCATTTATAGTATTTTTATTCTATCCGAACGTTCAAAAATTTTTTTTTATTATCTTTGATACACTTAAAACATCTACGCCAGAGACTTCCAAATCCATCCGAACTTTGTGTACAAGGATGTTGTAATATTTAGAATGTGAGCAGTTTCTAAATCGCTGTGTGTGTTTTTTATTTCTTGTGTTAGCCTTTTATCTTCCATGGTGAATTTCTAAGAAATAAAAGTAATTTATTTTGTTTGAGGAGAGTCATAACCTAAAAAATAAGTGTATAAATACTATTCGCATCCTGTATTTATATATATATATATGTGTGTATATATATATATATATTTATTTATGTATATATATATATTTATATGTATATATATATATATATATTTTTGTATATATATATATACATACATATACACCCTACATTGGTAAATATAAATATGAAGTATTAGTGTAAAAGTTAACATTTATTAAAAATACACTATTTCACTTTTATAAAATGATTCACTATTTTGAGACTTTTCTTTTAAGAAAGATCAGTTATTTGAAAACCGCAAACTAAATGAAATATTATTATAAATACCAAAATAACAATAATATTCACAGATTTTTAATTTATAAGATATTTAGGCGTTCCTTAGTACATACATTATAAAATTCAAGTATAGTTAGACATTTATATACATATATATATATATATATATATATATATATATATATATATATATATATATATATAGTGTCTCTATTCACTAAGGAATACGCGAGCGCTAATTGCCTTAGCTGCTGAAACGCTCTAAAACCCCAATAACCAACCAACTAACTATGAGATACATTTTTGTTACAATTTATGACATAATTTGATGATTGATATAAATTATCAGTGTGATCTGTCTTTTAATTATTTTTGTCAATACTTGAAAAAAATAATCAAACTTGTAATTTACCATCTTATTTATAATTTTGCTATTGGTTTTGATGTATTCAAATAATTAGTCATATTTTTTAAAAGAAAATGTTCAAAATTATGAATCATTTCATAGATCTCAAGTATATATATATACATATATATATATATATATATATACATAAATTTATATATATATATATATATATAACATATAAATGTATATATGTATGTATATATATATATAAATATATATATATATATATATATATATATATATATACATTCTTAGTACGAATGAAAAATAAATAATATTATAGTTTACCCAATTTCCAATATATAATTATTTCAGTTACATTTCACTAAAAACAATTTTATTTCATATTGTATTTTTATTAGTTTCGTTATAACTCTATTTATTATAAAAATAAATATAAATTTAGTTCGTCAACAAATATCTCATGTAGAAGCACGTCGCGAAACAAATATCCGAAGAATTCCTTTATGGTCTGCACATTATTCGCACATGTGCTAGACCTTCCAAGCGGTTTTTATTAATGCCAGCTCCTTGTATGCGTCCTTCAGTTGTATATCTGGGAAAATTATAGAGCTGTATGTTCGCGCGTCACTCTCATATATTCGCATAAACATACCGTTGAATAGGAAAACTTTAAGACTGACAATCACAGATATACACATATATAAATTTATGCTCAAACTATGGATTCTGTATTTGTTAATAATATATATATATATAGTTTGTTTCAAAAAATATAACATAGATAATATTTTATACTTTAATTCAATTACTGATTATATAGGTAAGATAAATAGAAATTGATCTAGTAGTCAAAGTAATCTTTACTGTAATTTAAGTATGTGATTAAAAAAAATAAAATATTTTCAACATAACAATAAATATTAAATTTTGAAAAGTTTCTTATTTGCGGGAATTTAACAGTCAAATATTAAAAAAAATCTAATATCGAAATTTTTGTTCTACAAATAGGTTCATATTTGTTGAAGTAATTTTTGGAAGCAAATTTTCAATCAGCGAGGAAAATAAAAACTATTTCTGAGAAAACATGTAATAATAATGTAATGACTAACATAATAAATATATATTTGAGCTTGATATTACAATATAATATTTATGAAACATAATATGTAATTTTATCAAAATACGGTTACATGCCGCTTGCTCAATTCTCTTTTCCAAAATTCTCGGTCCTGAGTCATTTCCTCGTTTAGTTGTCTCTTTTCCATGACCTTTCTTATCCCTTTGTTCCAGGAAAGCCGAGGTCGTCCACGTTTATTTTTTCCTGGCGGGACCATTTGAATATCCCCTGTGGCCATCGCTCTTCTGGCATTCGCATCAAATGCCCAAACCATCTTAAACTTCGAACTTCTATCCTATCGGTAACTGTCTCTCTAGCATTCATTCGACATCTGATTTCTTCTTTTGTTATGTGTTGAAGCCTGGGGACTCTTGCACTTCGTCGGAGGTAGTCCATTTCTACTGCATTCAACCTTCGCTTTGTCTCAGCATCTTCCTCTCTTATTGTCACTTGATTTTCAGATATATACTAACAAAATACTTTGATTAAAATACAACTAAGAGTTGTTGGATGACAAAAATCTTAAACTGTATATGTAGAACACAAATATTTTCAAATAATAGAAGAGCTAAAGATAACAATTATTTACTGCTAGATTCTTTCTTTAATTCATAAAATGTATAAATTATACAATTAATGAATGATTAAATAGCTTGTAATAATAAATATTAACCTTAATATTAATAATAAATTACTTTAATTACAAACATGTGGATTATCTATTTATTATACCACATTTTTTGTATGCTATAGTTTATTTTATTTAAAATCAACAAGAGTCTCAAGGATAAAATAGAAACAATTTACGTCAGATATACAGAAAAATATAATAATTTAATTCTGTCTTTACTCTTTTTTTATTTTGTGTACCTTTTAAATTTTAGATTTTTAAAATAGATGTAAAAGGGTGTCCAAAAATCTATATTATAATAACTGCTACTTCACAAACTTGATTATTATTTAAAAAATAAGTACATTAAAACACAATTATCAATAAAATCACTTAAGTTCCGAACAAATTAAAATTGTTATCAAGAAAGGGATCATAATAATTCACTAAAGGTATTAATAATTTCATTTCAGTTATAAGATTGTTTTTCTTAACTCACACGTTCCCATGAAGTGAACTTGGTTGACAGTGTGTTTTGTTTATAAAAAATATCTGTCATGATATTTTTAATAATATTTTTTTATTTTCTTGCATAAACATGTTATATTGATACTAATCGGCGATGTTAGGTTTTATCTTGATGTTCAACTGATTAAAAGTCTGTTAGGTGTGAAATTGGGTTACTGAATGGATTGGCTTAAAAGACAGACCATTCTTTCGTCGTAGAATTCAATTTGTGCCAGAAAAGTGGGAAAAAGTCATAGTTTCCGAGGAAAAATACTTTGATTAATGTATTCACATATTTTGTTATTGAAGTAAATTCTCAAAAAACCTCAAAAAACAGCGGCTTTTAATGAAATCTCTTAATAGATCACCTAAAATTATCAGATACCAGAAAAAAATAGGAATTTTGATCTAAGTCTAGGACTGTTATTCGAAAAGTCAAATTGAAAGATAAATACCGTTCAAACAGACCTGTCACTGCAAATGATTAAATTCATCAACATGTTAATTTTTTTTATGAAAGAAGACTGCTGAATAACTGCCTTTTAAACAAAGCTCAAATTTGTTTAGTAGATTGCATCAATATATACATATATATATATATATATATATATATATATATATATATATATATATATGTGTATATATTATATATGATACAGAAAAATGTGTGTTACGGTGTGTAATGGATTTAATTTAATGTTATTACAGATCATCCTTAAAATCCTAATCTGCGTTTATCTAGATTCCATTTTCTCTTAGCCTTTATATACCATTTCAAAGAAATTTTAAGTTTTACGTAGCAATTAATTACTATTATACGCCAAAGTAAAAGTTATAAAAATTTTCAAGATAAACAAACACCAAATTCATTTATTGATGGAATAAAGGTACCTAAAACACATTAGAAAAATATATTGTCAGTAGTATTGGTTTGGTTAAAAAATGAATATTTTCTCAAAAATTTACATTTTAAATTTTATTTCTTTCTAATTCCACACAATATTTAAGGCTTATAAAATACCGAGTAAAATAGGCATTCATAGTATATATATATATATATATATATATATATATATATATATATTAAGAATCTCATGTTGACATTAAGAATCTTAAAATAAAACACATAACAGAAGACTTAAAAATATTTGAATAGAATACATCTCTGAATACGTTCAAATATAAAAAATTGAGCATTCTAAAGTCCAAGAAGAAACTTTAAAAATACATTTTATAATCTTTCTATATATAAAAAATAATTCTATCATAAAATTTCTATAAAAGAGCAACTTTTTTCATGTAGACCAGCTTCTCGCAACCCCCTTGCCTCTCTTTTCACTCATCAAGTAGCATGTTAACCATTTCCATTCCCGATCATTTCCGATGTTTCACGAGTCGTTACGTTCGTCGATTCCAATGAAACAGCATTCGTAAACGGCCAGTTATATACCTATGTTGGTTTCTCCAGATGTATCTCTAAGCAGCGTCCAAATTTTAGTGCACAGAAGAACACAAATCAATTACAAATATCGTGCATACAGAAATTTTTGAATAAGTTCCAATAAGTATTTTTTCAGTTTCATTATATTCACGGTTTCATTTAAAATCAAAAAAAAAACATTCATTATATAATACAATATTTTTATTTCATTTCTCATTTTTCATTTAAAAATTATTAACACTCCACGAGAGCAAGCCGCCCAGTGGTCAGCGAGCGTGGCGTGTAGAGGGCGGAGCCCCCTAGTATTTAAAAAAAATAAAGTTTTGTTACAACTACGTTTATTTATTACTACGCTTTGTATATACACATTGTATATGTAGATGCGAATGCGGAGAATTGTGTTTGTGTATTTGTGTTTTACATGTCGGTTTATGTACTCTATTATAATTTATATCAAATTATAAATTAATGTAAATATAACATCAAAGAAAAAAATTAATTAAAAACAAACTCTCAATCTCGCCATTGAAATATTATAAAATTACTTTCGCTCTTTGTATGTACATATAGAATTAAAAATTACACATTTTTTCATTTATTTTCATTTTTGTAATACGATTATATTACATTAAAAATGAATAGTTTCAAATAAAATATTAATATTCAAAATTATACATTAATCTTATACTAAAAGAAGTTATATGTTTTCAGGTCGATTTGTCCAATTCTACTCAAGTGGTATTACGTAAAGTAGGCCTAAACTTAGCTGGAAATTTTAGCTGTGAAGTTACAACAGATGCACCGTCCTTTACTACAAGCGTTGTGTCTGAGCAGATGACCGTTATAGGTGAATATACAGCTATTTAATATTTATTAAGTAATATGTATTTATTTCTTAAATAGGGAACTTTTTCTCGTCGAACATGTAATTTATTTTAATTATCAAATATAAATTTATTATGTTTCATTTACTTTGGTAGGTCCGGAAATAAACTTAATATTATTTCTAACCATTTGCTTATTGATTATTATAAAATATATTTCTATGAAATTTTATAACTAATTTACATGTTTAATATTATTTCATTTCTTATAATTTAAAGAAGTGTTTAAAGATTTTGGTAAAACACATTTAAATTTTTTTAATAAAAATAAAAAGATAAAATACATAAACTATTTAAATATTATAATCGTGATTTGTTCTCAAAATATGTGTTAAGATGCATAAGTTTTCAGAAAAGTGGAAAATATTAAATGTGCTAACTAAAATGAACTTTTAGTAATAATAGATTTTCTTAAATTTGATGTCATATTCTAAAAACAAATTATGTGCTTACTATGAATTTATGCTTCTTTATACAATTTACAAATATGAATATCAATACCTTTTTAATAAAATATGATTTTCATGGACATTAGAAAACTCTTCATAAAGTCTATATTATTGTATATTATAAATTTCAAGCAAAATACTAATTTGTTTTTAATCTTTAAAATAATATTATTTAACATCTATTATTTAATATAAAAACTAACAGATAAAGTACAAAGTAAATTTCTTATCGCTTCGTCATCTCATATCCCTGTATGTGTTTTTCTGCTGTTCATTCTTAAACATTTTTATACAATTTTATTTAATCGTTACATAATTAATTTGATTTTTTTTTTGGTATATTTATGAGAATATTTCATCTCATATTTTTGCTATAAATAAAATGAAACGAACATCTATTCTATACATTCCTTTTTTATCTAAAATTACCCATGTTTTCTTCATAAACAAATATGTTATTATTAGTATCTTAACACTCTTTGAAGTCTAAAATGTAATAAAATTTGATTTTTTAATGACAACTTTTTTTAATCAAATCATTGATTATAATAATATTGAAAAATTTATCATACTTTCTGAAAATTACTATAAACATCTAAAATCCCTGTCACATTAAAAAATAGAATCTTATTATTTGGAAAAATCTTTATATGAGACTTGGTATTTAGTGTTTTTATTTCAATTTCATTTAACTATGGCAATTGTCAAAAAAAGAAGTTTTTATAATTTCAGGGATTTGTTTTAAAGATAAGTCTCAAAACAAATATATTTTATTAGGACATTGTAATATTCAACTTTATGATACAAATAGATGAATTTGGTATTAATCTTTATATATATATCCTTATATATATATATATATATATCCTTATATATATATATATATATATCCTTATATATATATATATCCTTATATATATATATATATATATATATATATAAATCATGAAAATTTTGTTTAAACAATGATATCAAATAGTTTTAAAATATTTTCAAATTATTCATTTCTTAATTACATACTTTTTTATATAAACTTATTAAACTTCCTACTAAAAAGTTATCAACATTTTTTCCGGTAGTCTTCTTATTTTCTAACAGAAAAAACAATTAAAAAATGGAAAAAATTAACACAGATCAAACAATTTATTTTTCTTATAACATATTATAGAACAAAAACAAACAGTATATTTTAAATATCAAAAAAAAGCATTAACCATAAAAAAAATAAATAGAGAAAAAATAGTTATTCATTGATCGTTCATTAAATTTATATAATATATAAATATTTCACAAAGGGGCATTAAATATTTTAAATTAAAATAGTGTTTTCTTAAATTACGTACAAAAAGACAAATCAATTCTATTTCTATAAAAAAAACTGGAAAATTTATTAACTTTTTATTTTTTTCATACCATGTAGCTGGTAGGAAATAAATTATAAATAAAAAAAAGTTTATTCTTTATGGAAACAAAAAAATGTTAAATCTATTTGCATTGTTCGCTTAGTGATTTTTTTTGCTCAATTTTATTTATAACATTCTCGTTACTTTTTAATTTAAATTGCGCTATATATTTGAAAATTAATGAATACAGTTTTGTAAACGAATAGAAAACATCAACAAAAATTATAGTCATTAATCTGCGTTGCATGATATGTGCTTATTATAGTCGAGTGATTGGTACAAAGTTATTATTGACATGCTCCATGTATCGTAAACAGTTTATTTTTAAAAATACATTTTATCATTCACAACTGTTGAATGAAATTGTATTGACAAGTTTTTATTTATAAAGAACATGTATAACAACAAAAAATATGAGATAAAATAAATAAAATTCACACATGTATTGACAAATTAAGAATATTTGGTTTGTGAAAATTTCGTCATATATAAATTGTCTGTTGAAATAAATCAAACTTTTGAATAAAATATATGTAAGCTACAAATAAAAGAACATATAAATGATATAAATATTTTGATTTATTTTTTGGATTCATATAAAAATAACAAAATTAAGTCAGCGAAAAGTTTATTTGTAATATGGTAAAAGAATTATTGTGCTCTTCTAGACACCTTTCATCTAAAGTTACATACATCTGTCAGTAATATATATATATATATATATATATATATATATATATATATATATATATATATCAGTTTTTATAACCGAATTTGAAGTTCCCTTAAAGACTGGTTTTATCTTTCGTTTCAAATCGATCGTTTTTACCTATTTTTTGTAGAAGATTATTTGATTTGTATATCCAGTTATATTTTTTTGTTGAAATTTTTTAAACAACACTATTAGTTTCAATATTTGAAAACTTTTTTTATATAACGATTTACATTTATAAATATTAATAGCATCCAATAATTTAGAGAAATGTTCATGCCTACAGTCAACTTATTGTGTTTTTAAAAAGTAATATTGTAACATAAAATAGGCAAAGTCTAAATTAATAAATATTTTAACAGATGTTCCCCCCTTATAATGTGCTTTCATAATTATTTCAAACTTAAAAAAAAACTATCCATTTAATATATAATAAGTAGTGTTTAAGATTTCTCGATAGTTTTCATTTTTAGAGAAATCTCAAGAATTTTATAACATATAAATAACATTTTCCGGCTTAAATTCAATTTAAAAGGTTATATAACTAAGAAATATCAATTTAACACTGAATTCAAATAAATTATTTATTATTTTGACACAAAATACTATACGTAGATAAAAAAATGAGTGCAAAACAAAATTTAATGCGTTTATTGTTCAATTTGGAAATAATTTTTCAAAAAACATAGCGCAACCAAATTAGTATTGAACAATTGATGTCTTTGCTTCGTAACAAAATCGTTAGCAATAGAAAAGTTAAGTTCATTTTGTGTAGGTGTAGGCCTTCTTGTGGACAAAACATCTTTGGAAAAATGGAAAAAAATTACTTTTGTCTCGAAAAGATACACTATAATTCTCAAGAAATGAGGAAAACAAATTATACTTTCCTCTCGAGATATTCTCGAGAAGAAACACTAATAATAAGAATGAAAAATCACAATATAGTTTTAGTATTACGGATAAATTTACTTATAGTTTTTGTATGTCTTCGTGCTCTGAAAATGAAATGTTGCATAGAACCATACTTCTTTAATAAATAGATTAAAAAGTATCAAACACGTATCAACATGATAAAAATGAGGAAATTTCTGGACTGAAAAACTTCTGTCACAATTAGTAATGCCCTTATATCAATCCTTTTATTTTTTATATGATGATATTAAATTATATCTTCATGATTAATATATTATATCAGATATTGAAAAGTTTAATTTTCAATAAAACTTTTATAAACATTAATATTTATTAAATACTCCATCCTAAAGTTAATTGGACCGTTTATTATCAAAATGGTGAAAGTCTATTTTTGGAAAAAAATGAGAAAATTAGTAATTTACGTACAATTAAGTATAATATTTTTATTTATAGACAAATAACCGTTTAATTTTAAAATATCAATATGCTTTGTTCAATTGAAAATCCGTTAGTAAATGACATTGCACAATCATTTATTATGAAAGTGATGCAAGTCCATTTTCCATAGTCTAATTAAACACTGTGTAAACAAAAAAGTAAAACTATGGTATTGTATAAGTAAACGTGTAATCTGTTGGGAAAATCTAGAAGATTTATTGAAGTGAAACTTATATAGAGGCGGTAGCGTAAATTTTCTAAAAATTGCTAAAATCAACTAAAAATAAAATTTGTTAAAATTAATGTAAATTGTCCAGTCTTCAGAAAATATCTTTGAAATTATCGATCACAAATTTTTGTTTTCCGGGCATACATATTTACCAAATGGTGCAGATTTTTAAGTTATAGAAATGGCACTAGAAAAAACAAAAGATTCCTCAAGACTATTATAAAATTATAAAACAATGTCGAAGAAATAATAAATTTCATTTATTCGAACCGAAACGTAAGGATTTCATAGCAATAAAACCTTAAGTGCAAAAGTGCAGTTCTAAAAAGAAAAAAGAATACTGATAGAGAAAAAATAAACTGGCTGAAAATATGTTTGATGAGGTTTTACAGAAGGTCACTATATACTATTTTGTATAAAACATCAATCGAGGACACGGAATTTATGACTCTACATTTATTGCCAACCGGTAGAGGGAGACCTCCAAGGTTTGAAGGCGTCAAGCTGACACCTTTATTTAAAAATGTTAGACCCATTACCCCCTAAAAATATAACGATATGATGCAGTTATTGCCTTATATACCTCCTGTGTATCATGAATATTTCAAAACACTTCCACATAACGAACCAAAATGAAAAACAGAAGCTAATGTTAACTCATAATATTGATAAACACATATAGCCATAAAGTAGTTTAACGATAAGTAAATAAATATTAAGTTAAACAACAGTATTTTGTTCCTTCTTTTTATTTATAAATAAAATCGGAATAGAACATAACGTTATTCAAGTACAATTGTAATTTAAATAATTAAAATTTAATGATTTTACAGTTCAATAATTATGAAAATGGCGTAAGTCCAATTTATGACCCAGAAAATATATATTGGTTTAGTTACTTCTCATAAAAGTCATTTATATAAGTATTTTATAAAAAAACTAAATTCATTGAAACATAGGAAAACTTAGTAGACTTTACGAGTATTTTTGAATTGACTGAAATGCAAATCCTTAAATATCTCGAAACAAGAAAAAAAATGGACGATACCACTTTCATAATAAACGATCCAATTCTTGTATTTCTCATTAAAACACGAGCTATTGTAAAATTTAAGTATAAAATATAAAATTTTCCATATTGAATTAAGGAAAATATTAACATTTATAAGTTTTTTTTTGAAAAAAGTAGGTTTATATATTATATATAGCTTTATATATTATTTCATACAGTACTTTGTGTACGTTAAAGACGATGCTGCTGCAATTTATGATCTTTCAAATACACATCTATGTTTTTATTATATAAGTCTATGCATTAACGTTGCAAAATGTCAACACCAGCAACTGAATATTTACTATGGATGATCTCGAAAGTACGAAAAAATAATCCGTTTCGTTTGGTTTCTGTTTGCCTTCTAATATATTTTATAAGCAGAACATAAATATTTCGCCATTTCTAGTTTAATAGTTTTTTATTGTGCTACATTTTTGTTAAAGTTGTCATATTTTTATAAATATATAAATATAATTTTTTATTTCAGACAGTATTTTTTCAAAAAAAAACTTTAATATTATTCAATTAATATTGAAACATTATATAATTTATATTATTGAACATTTTGTAACTTTAGATGATGATATTTTATATTTCATACAAGTAAGTTTTCAATAACGCAATTTAATTATAATCTACAATATATATATATATATATATATATATATATATATATATATATATATATATATATATATATATTATTTCCTACTACTTTCTGTTGTATAAGTGGGTCAGTTAACATTTTGTATAGATACACTAAAACTTATTCCAAGCATATCTCTTAATAAAGATTGTTATCATTTTATTGCTATTTTCAATTTGAAGTTTTATTTAATGTTTTTTTTTAAAAAAAATCATTAAACTGAATTTTATATTCAAAGTTCCCAAAAAAAACATACATATTTCTCCTGTCATCATTATATCTGAACTTGTTATGGACGATGTAATTTCATTGAAATTTATACCCTGTTTTAATATCTGCTCAAACATTCATTTGGACTTGTTAATTTACTAGCTTTTGCATAATTGTTTCGGTTTGGAATTAACTGGTTTTTGCATAAACGTTCCGCTTTGATTATTTTTTTAATGTCGTCCGTATATTATATACAGTTTGTGTGAAAGTGTCAGATTCCATAGATATTTACATAATATGATAATTTTTAATTCTTATTGTATTTTATCCTTTAAGCGCTTTGAATAGAATTTATTTCATAATTGGCTTTGAAAATAATTTTACTTTAATGCGAATATACATTTAATTACTTTTCTTTATATTTTTAATGAGTCAATGTACATAGTTTCTCACAAAACGTTATAAAGTGTTTATTTTTTTATTTTTCATCACTAGATATTTTTAATGACACATTTATAAACAAACTTTCGGACAATTACTCAACGTTTCTAGCGATAAAAGCAGGTTCTTTTAAAATTTTTTTTTGATACTGACTAATATTGTTTTTATTATTATTAAAATTTATATGTCCGCTATTTCATTTTATAATTTGAAATTTTAGAATAATTGTATAATTATTAATATTTTAGTAAATTCTAATTAAATCTAAATTTGCATTATATTTTATTAAACAAATTTACAGAAAAAATATTTTAAATTATTTTTTATTTTGTAAAACTAAAAAATGTATGCATCAAAATATTATTTTTTAATTCCTTTTCCATAATTATTTTATAAATTCAAGTTTAAATTTGCATGTACTGCTAATTTTACGCTGTTTGAATTAATAACATTTTTTCCACAAGAAAAATAATCGAGGACATAAAATAGTTAAACAATATATAACGAAATACTTAAGAAATGTAAGATGCATAACCGAACATTTCAATTAAGGTTATATGTTTCATTCTCCGTCACTCTTGACGAGTGCGATCAGGCATTTCCATGCTACAAATTAAAAGAATAATATTTTTTTGGTTCTTCAAAAATTATCTTAATTCTTGAAATGTTCTTGTTCAGTGTATTAAATTCATCATAGATAGTGGAATATTGAAGTATTACAGTACTCATCTAAAATAATATTATCAAGTTTACAACATAATATTATATAGAATGCCCAATTATAACGGTGAATAAATTATTAATTTCAAATAATAATGACCCATTATTTTACTCAGAAATTAATCGTGTGCTTAATTAATATAAATAATATTGAAGTAGTAAATATAAATAATATTAAAGTAATAAATATAAATAATATAGAAAAATGAATACCATTCCAGTAATTTATTTTATTTCTTAAATGACTAATTGATGTTACAATCACAGAATAATAAATGAATATAATTTAATCTGACCTTATGCAACTTATCCTAATCTACTATAACTTATCATGACTAATCTGAACCTAAAGTTATCAGTCCAAAAATAGTCCACATAGTGTACATCATACATATATCACTGTTAGTCAGAACTTTCTAAAAAAGTTTTAGAAATGCTAATAAATCTGAGCAGTAACCAAAAACTAAATATATTTAAAAGTAATATTTAAGGTATTCTGATCATGCTCTAGAATATTTCTAATATTTAACTAACGGAATGTGATCATTCTTTACAATTACAAGATTTCAATTATCGTACAAAATTTCCACATTATTCACTAATCATAATATGTATAATACTTCGAAATATAATAAAATTATAAGACGAATTGCTTTTATTGGTGCTTCTTATTAAAAATAAAAAAATATATTTTTATCTTCCACTGTGAAAACAATTTATACTGATTTTTGGTTCAAAAAAGTAATAACATTGAACATTTCTATTAATTACTACATAGTTCTCCTCACTTACTTGAAAATAGATATTATTAAGAGATGTTACACAGTTAGATGCAATTTTATCCGACCTCACAGTTGTTAGTTTAATAACAGTTTTTATTATACAAGCTCATTATTTATATAACTATTATATTCAAGCGAAGAAAAAGTTCCTTACGATTTAATGTACAAGATATAAATTATCATTATTCAACGTCTATAGTTAAAAGCGTTTTTCTAAAGATACCGATGTAAAATATCCCTCGATATATAACTCTAGAGAATAATAATACTCGACTCTAATAAAAAAATAAACACATACACACGCGAAAGAACGTTTTTTTTTTGAACCGGCAACCGGTACGTTCCGTATTGTTAAAAAAGAACGTTCTCTCTGCACGCGCGAGGGTAATCGGAGCTACCGCGACGTAAAACAAGCTTAAATTTGCGTCCATTGTGCATAAGTAATTAGCCGACGCGGCGCGGCGCCGCGCACAGGTCTATATCATATATCATCGGGCTAGAGAACAGCCCGAACCGCTGGGGGTCGTGTGTGTTATACGCGTTGACATGTCTCGCAGAGTTGCCGGAGAGCGGTCCCGTGGTGGCGGCCGAGCGAGACCGCTACGCCCTCGGAGACGTTTTGCGCGCGAACTGCAGCGCGCCGCCGTCTCGCCCTCCGGCCGAACTCTCGTTCCAGGTCAACGGAATAGCGGTAAGTAATGAACAACTTTATTGTTATTTATTTTTGAAAGTAGTGGTACATAAATCTCTCTCTCTCTTTATATATATATATATATATATATATATATATATATATATATATGCAATTAACCATTAATAAATATACATAATTTATTTATAACAAAAAAGGATTGAAATAGAAATGGTATATAATAATTGGAATTTTGTTTTACGTTCATTCAAAATATTAGGTTAGTAGGAAAATAATTGCGGTTTTTGTTTTTTGAATTCTAACTTTATTTTTTTTCAATGAAAGCGTCATTTCGTCGTGTTTATTTTAATACCATTTTAAAGTGAATTATTCGGTCTGTATTTTGGTATCATCAACTTTGGTTTTATTATTAAATTTTCTTCAAATTGGGCTATTGAATTAAAGATGGAAAGTAAAAAATAAGAGAAATTTTTTATGTGAGTTTAAAACAGGTGGTAAAACATCAGAAACTTCTCGTAAACTAAACGATGCTTTTTGTGTGGATATTATTATAAGAACGTATAGTCCAATAATTTCTGCTGGGATGAGAGTCTTCAAGATAAAAAAGTTTGCAGGAACCCTTCTTCAGTTTATAACGACCAATTGAATGCGTCAATTGAATTAGAATCAGGCCTAACTATTCGAGAACTTACACGAAAATTAGGCATTAGTTATCCAACAGTTCTGTAGCACTTAAAACACCGAGGAAAATTAAAAAATCTTGACAAATTGGTGCCGCACGGTTTTTTACACAACAAAAACGATCAATTTCTCGATTGTATTGTAACGAGCGATGAAAATGGATCTTTTACGACAACATTCTGCAGAATTGTTGGACAAAAATGAAGCACCAAAGCATTTCGCGAAACCGAAAGTACACCAATAGAAAATTAGAGTGACTGTTTGGCGATCTGCGCTCGGTATAATCCACTACAATTTTTTGATTCCTGACGAAACCATTACAGCTAAGAGTTATTTTCAAGATATTTACAAAATGCACCAAGAACTGCGACGTCTGGTGCTCGCACTGGTCAGTTGAAAAGATTCAATCCTGCTGCACGACCACACATCGCACGGATTACCTTCTACAAGTTGAATGAATTGGGTTGTGAAACATTGTGTTTATCCATCATACTCACCACACATCTCGCCAACAGATTGTCACTTGTTTAAGCATTTCGATAACTTCTAACAGGGTAAGTACTTCAACAACCAAGCTGATGCTGAAAGTGCATTTAGAGATTTTACAACTTCAAAACTCCGGAATTTTACATCAGAGAAATAAATAAACTGGTATTTGATTGCCTAAAATGTGTTGGTTCTAATGATGGTTATTTCAATTAATAAAGTTAATTATTAGCTAAGAAAAGTATATATGAATTTGAAGATAACAAACTGCCAACAAAATTATTTTTCTACCAACCTAATACAAATAATATTAAAGCAAATATAAAAGATACTAATAAGATAACATGACAACATAATAGTATATTAGATTATCAATATATATATATATATATATATATATATATATATATATATATATATATATATGTATATATATATATATATATATATGTATATATATATATGTATATATATATAAATATTTATATATATATATATATATATATATATATATATATATATATATCAACAGTTAGAATTCTCAAATAGAAGAAATTATATATAAAAAATTAAATAATTGTTAACACGAAGTCTAATACTTAATATATTATTTTCATCTTTTATAAATTGCTATTTATTCCAAAAATGTTTTTTGGCACTTATATTTAATCTTTTTCCAAATCATAAACTAGTATCCATAAATAAAAATCCATTAAGTGAATCGAATTTTTATCTGAACTAAATAGTTATATATAATTGTATTGTTTTTGAAAAAAGTTAAAACATTCATCCTTAAAATCAAAGAAAGTTATTAATAAAGAAGTTCAGATAGGATTTACAAAGACTGACATTATTTTGTATAATATAATTATTTACTATAAGTTTCTGTATTGAGACTACAATTTTGCATTCATTTCGTTTACTAATATTGAACTAATAAACACTTAAAATATGTCTGTGTTTATAAAAGTTTGTTATTCTTTTTCGGTATGAATAGTCGATCAGCCTATCAACGAGAATGTATATCTACAAAATATGCTCTATTTAGAAATGTATGAATTAATTTATGCTGATTTGCCAAATAAAAGTATTTTTTTAAATAGTAAAGATATTGTGAACAAATTTATAAAGACATTGTAATTTCAATAAGAAAGATAATTTGTATTACAATCCATAATGAAATCCGACCTTAAAATGAAGATAATGTCAATCATTTCACATGACACCATCAACTTTTTAGATAATAACTAAAATGTATTTTTAACAGAAGAGTTTTCATCTTATTGCCAGTAAAATAAATTTTATAGAATTAATCGTTTTCAATCAAAGAGAGTGTTCTTTTTTATAAAATTCTACTTTTTTTGAATTCACAAAACACTAAAATGTTTTCATTGCAACTGTCTGATCGAAGAATGTGTGTTTTTTTAAGATAAGCAGTTGTATGCAGAGAAAAGGTAATCCCTACTTGCAATGTTTACAAAGTAGTTTTACAATAAATAAATGGGAACGAAAAATAAAGGTTTTAATTCTTTTGTTCTTCACACTTTCTTTTTAAATAGTTATTATTGTATTTTCTTTTTGATAATTATATGGAAAATCAAAAAATAAACAATTATAAATATGATCATTGAATATATATTTTCGTAGAGTTAAAATATATTTTCGATTAAATTTTTAATTACATTTTTAGGACGACTACCAATCAAATTTAAACTTTTTGAATTTTTTTGTGTTCCATGATACCATACTTATCTTATTTTTTTATTTATGTATTGAAAGTAAAATGAATTGCTAAGTTATTGATCTTTAAATTTATATAATTTTTTAATGAATTTAAAAGTAGAAAAAATGTCAAATTTAAATAATTTTCACTATAGTTGTTAAATATTTTCATAATTCTTTCAGTAATCCTTCACTAATAATATAAAACAGAAATTTATTGAATATAAAATATCACTTCTATTATTTGAGTTATATTTTCTTAAATGCATTATATATTTTTAATTATTTTAATATTGTGCAACGATTTATGTCATGATAATTCAGTCATTATTCTGAATAATACTACATATCAATTGTAATTAAAGTGTCGAGTATAGGTATAATTTTTTTAATGTATATTAAAATGATTAGATATTTTTATGGAAAAAAATTTTAGATTTATACAATTTTTTTTATTTCCTTATTGAATAATAACATATTGTTGAATTACATGAATAAAATAATAAAACGTAGAGTAAATGTAAGTAATAAATTAATCTGAAGCGTTAATATCAACTTAAATTTATTTTAACATTAATGAAGGGGTGATTTACACTAAAAACATTCATGTTTCGTAATTAAAATTGACGATTAACTTCATAAACGTGTTTGTTTATGAACATTTTATCTTTGATATTTTATTTGAATTTTAGAATTTCTTAACAATATACTACATATAAAGAGTGTTAAATTCATCACCAACTACTTTATGAACATTCTGTAATCTAAATGGGATACAAAAATTGTTAGGTCTGATTATATGTAAAAAAATATTACATTTTACAAATAATTTTTTTTTAATCACTAGAGAAATCGACATTGTGTGATAAATGCATTCAAAATTAGTTATTCCGATAGAACGATTGTTTTATTTTTTAATATTAATTCAATAATGCATTGCCTTTTTAATTGTATTTTTTGATCTTATATATACATATATATATATATATATATATATATATATATTATCTATTTTTCGCAAATTAATTTTCACTTCTTTAAACTGTACACTTTTTCCTGATAAAAATTTAATAATTACTTATTTATTCATAATTTTAAATATTGCTCATGAGCATTTTGATAGCACTATCATTATTTTAAAAGCACTGCGGTATAAAGAAATCAGATTTCTCTAATTTTAGAATTATAATATTAATTGGCATCGAAATGAGCATATACAGTAGACAAAATGAAAGAAAGTGAATTATTTAACGTTTTGATTAATAAAAAGTATGATCTTTATGGAAAGCGAAAATTGATTGGTGAAAAATATTTCATCACAGTTTCAAGAAATTGTAAATTTGTGAAAGTTCAATTGTTTATAAAAGGCTAAATGTATTTTCTATCTATAAATAACTTATTTATAATTATATTTAGGTAACTACTATGTAACAATAAATATTCTACAAAAAACATAAATAAATTAAAAATTTCGCATATTTGAAACACTAGCTACAAAATATTAACAATAATATTTTCTAAACACGTACACTATATATACTTTGTTTATGTAACTTTAAAATCTAATTAGATTTAATAGTTATTTACAACATTACTACAACTATAAATGAAATGTGCCAGAATAACGAAAAATTTAGTATTTAAATTAGATTTCATAACAGTATGTATGTATATATATATATATATATATTTATATATATATATATTTATATATATATATATATATATATATATATATATTTATATAAATATATGTATATATATATATATATATGTATATATATATATATTTTTTTTTTTATGAATATAAACGTTCATTTTAATTTTATATAAAAAGAAAACAATACGAAGAATTTACATTTTTAGCGACAAAAATTACATTTTTTTTTAACATTATGTACATGTGTATATATATATACACACACACATATATATATATATATATATATATATATATAATATATATATATATAAGTGTATGTGTATGTATGTACGAGTATATATGCATGTATGCATATGTGTGTATTTCTATTTATGTATGTATGTTTTGTTCAAAGAATAAAGAACTATTTACTTTAAAATTTATACATCATATTTTAACATTATTTTAATTTTATTTTGTAAAGTAAAGTTATACAAAATACGCATGTATACATTTTTAGTAAAGTTTTACTTTAAGAAAATTTACTACTAAATACTTGAAAATATATAAATAACATGTTATGATATTTCAAATACTCCATAATTTGCGGCATCGAATACTTTTAAATAGATTAAATTTTATTTTTTCTCCCTGGAGTTTAAATAATGTGCCTAGTAGTTTCAGATCACACTAGAATTTGGTTTTAATCATTAAATTATCCCATTAATAATAATAAAAAACGTATGTGATAATAAATACTCACACACAAACATATATATATATATATATATATATATATATATATATATATATATATATATATATATATTCGGTAAAAATAAAACAAAAGTTAACGATACTTACTGTCAGTTTATATTCTTATCTGTAATTAAATAGTTTAAAATATGTTTAATAAATTACAACATATTCAATAATTGGACTTGACTTTGAATTATATTTAATTCTCAACATTAAATTGGCTATAAACGTCAAAATGAAAAATATTCTATTATAAAATAAGAAGATAATACTTTAGTTTATTGTATTACGTTATATTATTTTACAACTTTTATTTTTAGTAATTTTAATCAATGTACACTTAAATCACTTACATTTATATATATATATATATATATATATATATATATATATATATATATATATCTATATCATATTTATGATAATTTTTAAATTATTATTGTAAACATATAGAGAATGTAAATTTTCGGTTTTCATAGAAAAATGTTCATTTATTAATCATTTAGTTATTTTTATGATAGTTTTTATTCTAATAATTAAATCACAAAATAAAATCACGCTATAAAATAAAAATAAGCTCAAATACAGAAACAAACTGAAATGAACTGAACAACTGAATGATTGTTGAAATGAGTGTAGCCAGCAGTGTATATGAATAAATCTATGAATTATAGAGATTTAAAAAAATTGAATAGTTTTACAAAAACCACACCTTTTTTCCTTGTTTTGAATAATTCTGTTCATTGGCAATAGTTCTTTTTGAATAGTATGTACAAAACGAGGAAATAGTTACATAATGCAAAATTGAAAATCAGTTTCAGTTTCACGCCTCTATTAGAAATTTAATACTTATTGACTTATTTGTTTTTTCTACTTTAATTTTATACTAATAATCATTTATACTTATTTTAGATACTGAATAACAAATCTTTAATGTAATTCCTTTCATATTCGCACTTCTTAAACAATTTAAAAAGATAAGTTTTTGTTAAAAAATGTTTATTTATTCATTCCTGTTCTTTCAGCATTTCAGAACTACTTTCAAACTTATAATACCTATGAAAATTGAATTTATCAACTATTCTTCATAGCTTTTCAAAAATTCAATTTCCATTTAGTATTTTTATTCCCTATGCTTATATATTAAAAGTCCACTGGAGTAATTAAAACCTGTCTTTTATTTGTGCATTCTTACCTCTGATCATCTTCATTATGAACTTTAAATTATGATGAACTTCTTTAACAGTTATAGCTACGTGACATATTCACAATTGAAAAATTTAGACTTATACTCAGATATTTATACAAATCTGATAGTTAGTCCCCATTATTTCATAGAATAGAATTAAGTACAATAATTCTCTTTATTTATCAGATTGGCATAATAATATCAAAAAGTCTTGACTATATTAATTTTAATAATTTTTAAAAGTACCCTAGTAACTCTATAAACTTCGCTTAATTTCTAAGAAATTTTCTCATCTATAATACCAAACATTTGCACATAGTGTTTATATTTTTAATATTTTATTATTGGATTTTATTTAGGATGGAGACAATTTTTTTAAATTACAAAACTAGCATTAAAAAGTATAAGTTCAAATATATTACCAAGTAGCAAAAAAAAACGTGATACAAGTACCGTATAGTTAAATTATTGTTTGAAAAAAGCAAATATTGAGTTGTATTTTATAAAATTTCCTATATGAAAAATATATATTGAACAATTCGTTGAGTCAACTACCAATGCGAATGAATTATAATAAAAACCTTCGTTTAAAATACCTTATATAGGTGTGATTTATGAAGTAAATTTGCCATTTCTGTAATAACACATATTTAGAATATCATAAACTTGGCCTATTATGCGAACTTCATGATAACCTACAATGAAATTTTAAGATTGAAACTATTGTTTTGACTACCAAATCGTACATTTCAGAAAATCCAGCCGCAGCAAAATTTCATAGATTTTATTGGTGTATCCAACTATGTACATCAAAATTATTCAATTTAATTGAAAGGAGGCATCTTCTTCAATATTAAAGTATATAAAATACCCTTTCAAATATTATCTATTTGTTATACATTTGTAATTTCTTTATATTATATAAATATAGAGTAGCACGTTTTTATTAATAGATTGATTTTTTAACAATTTCAATTTCTTTACCCTTAACTTTGTAGAGAATATATAAAATATCAGAAAATCTTTCTAACCCCCATAGGTAAGCTCGAAAGTACCGTTTGAAAATAATGAGAAATGTTCATGTAAAAATTGAATGTTATCAATTTTAAAAATTAATCAAGAAATATAAAAGAAAAAAAATATATTATCTTTTTAAACAAATCATTTTGTAGAAAATACAGTTATTATGAGTATATATATATATATATATATATATATATATATATATATATATATATATATATATACTGTTATGTTTTTCGTTTATTACTTTAGGTGAAATTATTACGGCAACATTTTTTTCAATACTGAAAAAATTTTCATCAAAAAATATAACTTATATAATTATATATAAAATTATTTTCATTTTATAGTCATTAATGTTTTACATAAAACATTACTGGCGACTCCGTTTTAATATATATATAGTTTATTTTCATATAATAAATTCTGTTAAAGAAATATTACAACTAAATTGAGCAGGAGTAAAAAATAATTTTATTAAAAGTTCATTTGATATATATATATATATACGAGTAAATATTGCACTGAATATAAATCTATATTTCGTTCAAATAATAAACATCGAGAAAGACTATGATATTTATTTTGACAATAGTTGTTCTATATCCATATATATATATATATATATATATATATATATATATATATATATATTTATGTATATATATGATTGTATTTATGTTTGTTTATAACGAATAAAAATACCTATTCATAGAACTATAGGTGTCATTACTTTCATATAAGTGTTAAAGTACAGATATATTTTATTCTTTTTGTCAAACACAAGTAATTCGTACTACACATAAATCAAACATAAATATATGTGTATCGTTTGCCAGTGTACAAACATCGAGAATCATAAACAAACACAAATTCAAAGTTAACGTAACCAACAAGGATAAGTTTTTGAAGTTGCGTACATCTATTCACACAGCCATGTATCCACATTCAAATTTGATTTCTAGGGTCTAACCCATGTCAGTAGGCTTCATTATCCGTTGTGATGAATAAATTTAAAACTTGTTTAATTTTCTGAATGTATATACGTACATACGTACAAACATTCATTTCTACTTATATATATATATATATATATATATATATATATATATATATATATATATAAACATATTCGTCACCTTAATCATAACAAACATACAGTTTTGAACTGACATGTAAACATCTATGTATTTTCGGAATTTGGGTAAAGTTACTATAATGAATGCATTAACATTAATGGAATAAAGCAAATATTAGTTGGATAGTTACAGTTTCTAACAAAAATAATAAGTAGAGAGTAACAATTAGATAATATTTTTATAAATAAAAACAATGTTCATAATAATCCGTTAACCTATTCATTACAACCAAAATTTAAATATTCTTTATAAACGGTTTTATTTTTATATCTAAGTTTAACCAACGTAATATATTTAAAAAAAAGTTCGATAGAAGAGAATCTCAACTGGACATTACGTCATGAAATAATATCAAAAATTATATTATATTATTGTAACTTTTACTAAGTATTCTACGTTTTACTCAGAAAGAATAATTTGATTTCATTGCACGTCAATTGTTTATATATATATATATATACATACATATATATATATATATATATATATATATATATATATATATATATATATATATACATATATATATACCTGTGAATTGTATTTATACATTTGATATAATTATATTAAGATTAGTTATAACAAACCTTATGTCATATTTCTTTCAGTTACATTAATTAATATCATAAATACGGATGATGAAAAAAACGAATTGATATATTTAATTTATTTAATGAATTAGCATTGTTTGATAGACTAATAAGTTTATAGTCTTAATATGACACAGGAGCATTTATAATTTACAGACTTATTTAGAAAATGTTAATGATTTAAAAATGACTGATAAGAATAAACCTAAACCCATGGGTTATTCACTTGTAACTAACAAATTTATACTTATTTATACAAAATGTATTCTTAAAATGATGAATTTATATTAATATACTCGTATATATATAGTACCTTACTATTAATATTTTTAACCTCTTAACTGAGCATAACGTAAAATCTCGTCATGTGTGTATTTAAATTGTTATGAGCATGATGTATGATTGTATACACGTTATACAATTTTAATAATTGATATATAATAGATAAAATGAATAAATTTCTGATTCATAAATAATTTTTCTTTGTCAGCATATATTTATCGTGTAAATTATTTTGTCTTTTTATATGCATATAGTAAAATATTATATATATAAAGAGACAAATGAGAATAAATCTCCTTTTTTCTGGCGTTTAGTTATAATTTGTATTCTATGTTTGAATTTGTTTTCTATATCTGCATTTTTTAAGACTTATATGGTACATGTTGTATAATCAATAGGACAATGGGCAAAAATGTTTGGGACTTGTGTTGGGAACGGCCATTAATGATATTGGTGTCATTGGATAGGTATTTTTGAGTTGATTCACTTTTAATATGGGCATTAAGCTAATATGTAAAAAAGAAAAGGACACAATTCGACCAATCGACCGATCAGAGACGAGTATTTAACGATAATAAACTGATAACGGGACGGATGACGCGTTGTGTTGATTGCATTTGTGCGCAGTTCTTCGTCACTCTTGTACGTAAGCATACTGATCAATTTGTTCTCACTGAATACTTAGAGACCTGCCTATTAAATGTCAAATCAACATATTTCAAGCAGAAAATTGTATGTTTTTCAAATGCATAAAAAGGAAATAGATATTTAATATACATTTATTAATATATTCTACCATCAGTATATCCTCCAAAACTTTTTTTTGGAATTGAGTTTAACGCCCACAATATAAAGTTGATGTACTAATTAATACCTATTCAATGACACCAATAACACTTATATCCACCGTAGGTCTTACATGCGCATTTTACTTTATATTTTGATAAAAAAATATGATTGATTTTTCCATATACGTACGGCAGTAGGATATTTTCACTTTACAATATGACATAAAAACAGAGATATAAATATTTTATTGTGTAAACATCAGTGTTCACATGCCACAAACCGAATTTAAAGTTTACGCCATAAAAATATCAGTCTTTGTATTCTGTTGACAAGATCAACGATACATTTAGCCATCTACTTTTCATTCATAGTTAAATATATAAATCATAATACAAATTTTTGACATTTTTAGTTATATTATATATAATTTCGGATTATAACGTTCTACGACGTCTTCCAATATCCATTCTCCATTGCCGTCTGTCATTACATTGATCTCCTTTTAGATCCCTTTCTATCATTTCTTCTCGAATTCCTTCTGACCAACTTTTTCTTGGTCTTCTCTGTCTTTTTCTACCTTGAGGGTTCTATAAGAGCACTTGTTTTGGAAGTCTCTCTTTTTGCATCCGTCGAACATGCCCGTACCATCTCAATTGATTAGTTCGAATGTCTTCCACTATGGTGGTGCCAACGTTCATGATTTCTCTAATTTTCTCATTTCTAATCCGTTCTTTTCTTGATCTTCCTGCCGATCTTCTCCAGAAATCCATTTCCGTTGTCAATAGCATGTTCTCTGATCTTTTCTTTAGCGACCATATCTCACTGCTGTATGTCACTATGCTCTTTACTATGGTGTTATAGATTCTCTTTTTATTGTCTTTTGAGATGCTCTGGTCCCATAGTACACTCTTCAATGAGGAAATAGCTTTTCTGACTTATGTACATCTTAATTTGATGGCTTTATCTATAGTTCCGTCTCTTGTTATGTTCATTCCTAGGTACTTATATTCTTCGCATCGTTTTATAGCTTGTCCCGTATTTAGCGTTAAATCTTGTTGTGTACCTCCTATGCACATATATTGAGTTTTGTCGATGTTTACCTCCAAACCCCATGTACGATACTCTTCCATGATTTTTCGAGTCATATACTCAACATCGTCATAATCTTGTGCTATTATTATCTGGTCATCTGCGAAACATAACGTACGAGTATATATCATATTTTCTTCAGGAGGAACACCTATGGTTTTACATTTTCTTTTCCATGTATTAAGTGCTTGTTCTAAGTATATTTTAAATAATGTTTGTGATAGGCAGCATCCCTGTTTCAGTCCTTTATTTATTTCGAATTCTTGCGATGTTCTATTTCCTAATCGAACTTTGGTTTTACTCTGTTCATATAACTGTTTCACGGCTTTTATTAAGTTGATGTTGATGTTCGTCTTTTCTAGGGCTTCCCAAAGTTTTATTTGTGGTATAGTATCGTAGGATTTCTTATTTTAGTTATATTAAATGTTTTAAATAATCATATGTTTATAATTTCAATAATTCTTGACAAAACCTTTCAAGTTTTTAATTTAATCCAAAATAATTAGTAAAGATTTGATATATCCTCCATGTTTTGATTTTATCTTTAACCTCTTCAGGGATGATTTTTTTATAGTAAGAAGAAAATGATTTATTTTTTGTTTGATTACTTTTTATTCATTATATAACGATAGTAATTAAAAAAGAAAGAAAAGATCGGAAAAATAATGAAAATACACAAAAAATAACATCCATATATGTGCCGCTGAGTGTTATTGATAATTTACGAGTGAAAAGATTTCATACATTTCGTGCATACCAGTTCTTCACATTTCTCACAAATGTAACGAGTTTATCTTAAACAATTTTTGTCATGACATTTTGGAGGATTTTTTAGTACAATTTCCATTTTTTTAGGAGAATTACCTATACCGTCTAATCTGATTTCAGGAAGAACTTTAGTTCAGCTTTTGAAGTCCTTAGATTATGGCTTTTATTCAGAACTTAAATTAGGTCAACCTTGTTTTTTGATATCTTCACCCATTTGTGTTATTGTGGTAGATATTGACGCTTTAAACTCTATAAAACTCATTTTCATAACATAGATTTTTTTCATTTCATAAACATTTATGTGGAATGATTCTTTTCCGAAATCAATGGCGTACTGAATAATATCCTGTACTATATGTTCAAAAAGGTTATTGGTAAATATTTTTATAAAATATGTGCTGCACCAGCTACTTTTATTTCATGAGGAAGTACAATAATGCTGGATTATCAGTAAATGCGTTATCCTTTTAAGCGTACCCAATTGCAAGATGTTGATGTTGCTTCATATCTATATCAAACGGACTTTAATCGTCACTAGTTTAACTTTCAAAAACACGTCTCCGTTTTCTTGGACGACGATATTGAATGCTTGATATCGAATAGAAACATTCTTTTTCAGTTATACATAGTCTGCATAGTAGTACACTTATATCTTCCGTATCAGATAATATTTACAAATCTTCAGTGTCTGAGCTTTTATTATTTTGATTTCTCCAATAATTTAAACCTCAATTAAATATGGTTATTTTCGTTTCCATCGCAACCTGCGCACATAACATCATAAAAAATTATATATTTTATAATACACATGCATAAATTGTGCAATCATACTTACGGTTATAAGAAAAAAATACCACTTGAAACGATAACTGTACGTGTATTAATTTATTATAAAATAGAATTAATATTGCTAACTTCGTTTTTAAATTAATACAGTTATTGAAACTCAATATATTTCATATGTTTTGTATTATATTTATCAAATATTGACTATATTTTTAAAAAAAATCAAACAAATTTAACACTCGGAAAAAACAATGCTACGCTATCATATCTCCACCTATATTTTATAAAAAATATTATCAGTACAGCCATACGATAAGATTTTTGTTTTTCTTGTTGAGGGATTCCATAGCGAATCATTTACCATTCATTTTTCTGTTAGTGAAACTACTTATATTTTTTAAAAAACAAACTAAACGTACACGTGTCAGTATCCTTGAAGCGGTAAAGTTGATTTTTATGAAAAATGTTATATTATATACATGCAATAACTAATTAGGGACAAGAATCCATGTATTGAATTTATAAATATAAGTATTTACGTGCCAACTTTATGAATACTACTAATTTATTTTCAAAAAATGGAATCAAAATTTAAAAATATATTCATGAATTAAACGTATACATAAATATATTGTAGTGTTAATGATATTTACTTGCTTACTATATACATATATATATATAAAATTATAAGGTGCAAAGCTGATAACTGCGTATCTATTATAAAATTAAGATACTTGATTTAAGTTGTTCATCGAATTTATATTGTAACAGTCTTTGTAGTTCTACAGTTATTTGATAAGTAAATCTGGTTTCTTGAACGCGCAAGCTATTTATAAGCCAAAGTCGATAGAATTAATTAATCGCTCAGTTTGCAGTCAACGAAGCGATTAAACTGGTTTTAAGAACGAATCCTGTTATATTCTCTCTACGAAGGTGTATTATAGAAAACATTAATTAATGCAAGAAACTATTGATATTATCCTCGAACAGTACGTTTTTTTTATATACAGTTAATATTTTGCTATTAAATAGATACATCGTTGATTCATTTTTAACTTTTAACAATTTTAATAATAGAAATTTAAATTTTATAGGATATAAAGTACTGAATGGAAGTTTATTATTACATTAATATATATTTTATAGGTATGAGAATATAAACGTCCTTAAAATGAATACGATTCTGTTTTTTAAATGTACTCACTTTATATTGAAATTAATACATGTTGGTCGGATTTTTAACGAACAAATAATTGAGTTCGTAACTCATCCTCAACGATTTCTATGGAGTAATAAAATGCATGATAAGTTTAAATTTAATTCTAGGTTATTCACTTATAGTGACAGAGAAATCAATGTGTTCAAGTAAATTTTAAGGAAAAATAAATAAAAATGCGCCAAAATTAAAAAAATAAATGATAAAATCAATAATCAAACATTTTTTCCATTTCATTTCATCAATTTATTGATTATATATATATATATATATATATATATATTTAAAAAAATAAAACAAAATCAATTTCATTTCACTTTTTTATATTTAATTATTCTATTTCGGATACAGTGTCTTTTGATTTTGCACGCAGAGCAAAACAAGATAATTTTGCTAAAGAGAAAAAATAATAGTTTCTAATAAGGATTTTTCCCAGTTTCAATTCTGTCAATTTCTTAGACAATCTAATCGTCTGTTTTTTTTTGAATAATTAGTATTTTTTCCTCAATATGAATTAATTATAATCTTTTGAATTAGTTACATATAAACGTTTATCTTTTTTCTTGATGAACTCTTTTTTTCCACTAAAGACTACCTTCTTTTGAGGATTCTTCTTTAAGCTTCAATATTACACTTTTATATCTTAATGCAGCAGTATTAGATATTTTTGATAAGAAGTATTGTTGTTTTGTAAAAAGGTTCATTTTTACTAATATTTAATTTTACTATTCTTTAAATGTCAAAAATGTAAAAAAAATATATTTTTCCTACAGAAAAATAAGTTTTTTGAAATTTTAATTAAAATGTAACTTTTATCGTGAAGGGTTGCAGACTTTTAATTTAACATAAAATTTACTTTCACGAAAATATGAAATGTGCGCAATTTTAGGTTGGTAGGAAGATAATTGCGGTTTTTGTTTTCTGAATACTAACATTATTTTTTTTCAATGAAAGTTTCATTGCATTATGCTTATGTTAATATCATTTTAAGTGCATTTTCGGTCTATATTTTGTAACATCGACTTTGATTTTATTATTAATTTTGCTTCCAACTGGGGTATTGAATTAAAGATGAAAAAGAAGCAAATAAGAGCATTTTTTTGTATGAGTTAAAAACATGTGATAAAGCAGCAGAAACTGCTCCTAAACTGAATGGGACTTTTGGTGTAAGTGTTATGGAATGTACGGTGCAATGGTGTTTCCAAAAATTTTATGGTGGTGATGAGAGCCTTAATATCATAGAAAGTTGCGGGTGTTCTTCTTCAGTTCATAACGACCAACTGAAGGCATAAGTTGAACCAGAACCACGCACAACAATTCGAGAGCTTGCACAAACGTTAGGTGTTGTCCAATAGTTCTGAACTACTTAAAAGAGCTAGAAAAATCAAAAAAGCTGTAAATTTATATGAATTTGAAGTCATAAACCGTATTTATTTTTCTGATAACCTTATAATAATTAAATAATGACACTTTAAGGTTCTAATGCATCCATAAAACAGTTAATTGAGATCATTAAAACAAATAAGTATAAAAAAATTTAGCAAGATTGATTTGTTTGTAAGGTGGAAAGATATTTATGGTTCTTTTATAGACCAGTAGTATATTGAACTAGTCGTATAGTCATTATTAATATCGTTTACACACATAAATTATAGATTTTTTGATACAAATTAAGACATTTTTGTATTTACTTGGATATTTGTGTACACATTTCAATTCAATTATCTACTACTAAAGTATGATTATACTAAGATTTAAGAGTTCATCATTTTTTTAGACGGTTGTACCTTTTAGATATTTTTTTGTTTGTAGATAGATGATTAAAAAAATAACGAATGAAATATAATTTCTGATTTCTCGCAGTGTGCGGAAAAATTATCTACGCCACAATACTGGACGGTTAAACTAAATTACTTATCTACGAACATATATATATATATATATATATATATATATATATATATATATAAATATATAAATATATATGTATGTATGTATTCATGTGTGTATGAGTAACCATTACATAATATTTTTAATTTTCTACATTTCTATAAATGCATTCAATCGACTGATTGTGAACTTGAAAGCTTGATATCAACTCCATGAGTTGAATATATTACTTATCTAGAATATTAACAGTATGGTGAGTTTGTCCTTGCGTCAGTACTGTAATAACATTGGTAATAATATTGTAATCACAATCAAATATTAATATTCGCATAGATGCAAATATATTTCAATTAAAAATTATTGTTTTAAATATTTGTCTGTATTAATTTCTAGCAGTACATTAAATAAAATAATTTTTGCCAGAAAAAGATGGTGGTATTTAAAAATAATATACATTTTATAGTTATTGAGTTAAAAATGAAAAACATTGCTATTGCAGTCAGCTTCGTTCTGTTTCGTATATAAAGGAATTTTTATGCGAATAAATCAGTTATGGAAAAAAATCTTCAGCGTGCAAAACGTCAAAACGTTTCGAAGAAAATCGATATCTTGTTTTTCATCTGAACGTTTCAAGAGACAAACATGATATGGCAACAGCGATGTCGAGGACGCGAACGACATCGACTGCAATAAAGTAGTGCGCCAGGGGTGAACCGAACTCCGGAGAATACGTCACGGACGCGCAACAGATTTATGGTATGGCACGCGTCGTCCTCACCCCCGAGCAGCGGCCGCACGACAACATGTGGAGCTTATAGCACTTTTAAGTCAAGTGTGAAATACAAATGAGGTGCGGTGTACTCACGCAGCGAAAGCGCCGTTGTTCTGAGGGCTGATTCTTTTTATTTCGCCATTTTTACCACGCGTTCTCATCATACGAAATATGGCAAGAGGTTTGAGGATGATTAGGGTGGAGGAACAGCCTGGCCCGCCAACTTTTACGTAACGCGAACGTTTTATGTTCACCAGAGGTTTTTTTTTTTGAGAGATTTCACTCGCGCCGCAGTAAATTTTCGTGTGGAATTTTTTTAATGCCTCTTCCGACGCACAGAGTATGAAAAAGTGATTTCGCTAGTATCTAACACGCATTGTTCATATATACATGTATATATAAATATATTTAGGTAAGAATTTAATTTAAATTTTGTTTCTGAGATGCATTCGAGGATATATTATACCTTCGTGAAAAAATAAACCGAAATCTCTTCTTCACTTTAATGCAATCATTTTGATAAATCGCCATGAAAAATTTTTAAATTTATAATAGTCTTTTATGTTATTTAAAAAAATTGTTTGCAGATGGTAATAAATTTATTACCTCCAATTATACATAATATGTAACTGAGAGCAAAGTTTATTATTTATCATATTATTAATAATATAACCTGGTTTCTTAAAAGGATTTCTTGTCATATTTTACAAATATATGAGTATCCAAATCAGAGTTTATTCCTCTCATAAATTATTTTACTACGATATGCGTATCATGTTTTCCTTTGATCCTAAAATTTGTATTATAATAATATTTTATAAATAATAAAGTGACTATTTCTTTTTATTAAAAAACGTTCTGTTATTTTCTTTTTTACTATCAGAGAATTTCATATGTTCGAATATTTTTATTTAAAATAGTAGTATTCATATTAGTTTACACTACTTCACAGATACTCTATATATAAAATAAAAACATATATCAATTGTACTTTTGATATTGATATAAAATGTTCCGAGTTTTTTTTTATTTTTCAATAAAAATATCTTTCTTTCAATAATTATCAAATAGTGTGTAAGCATTTATTGGATTTTTTTTAAAATTTTCACTTATTTCAAATATCATATTTTTGTAAATTATTTATAAAGATTGTAATAGTTTTAATATACAGAAATGTAAAATTAACTACAGAGTCTGAAAAATAAGCAGCATAAACTAGTTGCAAAAAAAATTAAATTATTTTATATTTGTCAAAATTCTGCGTACGATGCAACTCTTCTCTGTTTTTACTCATTCCTAAAACTATGCGTGATGAACTTAGCACAGATATTCATCTTTTCCAAATCTTCATGTAAAATTAGGCGAATTGTCTCCTTATTGATGTTCAGCACATCTTCCATCATTCGGAGATCTTTTTCATAATTCCATGAACTTTTCCGATCAAATCTGCATTTCGAGAGATGGACGGACGCCCTGTTCTAGCCTCATCTTGAACAACCTCACGTCCATCTTGGAAACGTTTAAACTATTCAAATACATCTATATGAATTAAGATGTTATCATCACAGAAATTTTTATTATTCACTCACTGCTACATAATGACTGAGAGAAACACATTGTAAGTGCTAGCTTTCTGCGTAGAAACTAACAGCTGTTATGTCTTTGCCTCAGCACTCCCTATGGATAAAAGTGTGAACTATTATATGTAGCTTAAGTTTTGTTTTAATTTCACGTGACTCCAGTGCTGTAGCGTTAATCTAGGAATTAAATTTCCAAACCTCGTATATATATATATATAATAGTATTTAACAACAAAGACTAAAAAGTTACAAAAAATAATCTAATGCCATGTTTATATAGACATACTAATACACAAATATATACTTAACGATTACTTTGCAATATATCTGATTATAATTATATAGGCATAATAAGTTTTAAAAAATATGTTGAGTATTTCAGTTGCATGTACAGACTTATTATTAAGAATAGGGCGGCGTAGTACGCCCGGAGGTTGGTGAGTTGGTGAGTGAAGCGAACAGGGGGCAAAGCTCCCCAGTAATACATGAAAATTATAGTTTGGAATTGTGAGTGAATTAAATTTAACTAATAAGTTTAACTCCGCACATTACATTTTCTTTATTAAAATACTATATATTCCTTTCGATACACTCACACACTCACACTTACACTCACACTTCGATACACTTATATATTCCTTTCGAATTCCTTTTGTTACACTAATACACATTTAGATCGCAATTCTATTATATTTAGAGCATAAAAAGCATTACTGAATCTTATTTAAAAAAATATGTTTATTAAATAAAAATAAAGATAAAATATATAAATGTTATTATTTTAAATCGCTTATATATGAATCATTTATAGCCACATTATCTACCTAACAAAATTAAAAATGTCCATTCCTTATTGAAATTAATTATTTTATAAATAATTTTCAACTTAATATCGACCTAAAGAACATTTTTCTCATAAGTTAGTATTAGTTTTTATATGTTTTTGCCGAGATTTTTTTTTAAAAAAATACTAATTTTCCAAATAATGGAAGTTTGTCAATCATTTAATGAATCAAATGATTATTTTGTTTTCTTTAAAGATTTTATTTAGAGTTTTTAGCTCGATTTTAATATATCTGGCTTAAATTTTAAGGAAGAATAATGTCTAATTTTTCAAACTAGATGTTAGAAACACAATTATTTTAAGTTATATATTGTGTATAAACTATTTGTTTAATAAATTTTCAGATTAAGATAATTTTTTTTTGAAATTTTACACCCAAATTTGTGGATAGTCTAAAATGTTTTATGCTACACAATTTGTTGTATTTTACTTAATGATGTTATTTTCGTAATTATGAATTACTTTCATATTTAATAGAACATGAAGTAAAAAATCATTCAATAGAATAAATATTTTACTCAATATGTATCCATTGTGTCCATAACATGCTATTGCACTTATTAAACATAAAATGATGAAAAAGAAAGCATAAACTTTAAATATTCGTCATTTACCAATTAAATGTGATTCATGGATCTGTTTGAATTTATTATTTTCATATATAGTTAAAAACAACAATACACTTGTGTCAAATATAAAATATTTGATATTATTGATGCCTACTAACAATCCCTTACATAATCTTCTCTTTCATAAAAATAAAATTTATTAGGAAAAATTCGTAGATATATAGAAACAAATAAATTTATATGTGCATATGTGTATATATATATATATATATATATACATAATCAAAAGTTTGTGCAGGAGACATTTTTGTGTCTATTCACATTCAAAACATATAAATATACATTTGTTTGAAGCACTATTTTGCAACAAAGTACGTAACTAGATAACGGAATATGATACTGAAAACAAATATGTGCTAGAGAGAACCGGAAAATACCTTTACATGGGTTGTATCCCATCTTTAAATAATGTGCTACATACCAGATTGTTTGAAATTAAAGTCCTAATTAGTTGTTTCACAATTCGGAATATTCTAAATATCATTTCAAACGGATTCAGTTAATACAATATTTTTATTCTCATTAAAAATGACAATTTATATAAATTATTGGTTGAGTATTTTATATAACTATACATATATAACTATATGATATTTATTTCTCACCTCGATTGTCATAAAAACAAGTGGCACGGCTTCCTAATATATGACCTATTGATTTGTTTACTAATTAAATACATGTCTATAAATATAATATAATTATATAAAGGTATTTTTTTACATAATTTTTAAAAAAGTTTCATTATTCTATGGTTTGAAAATAAATATCAATTGATGACACACACATTACCTCACACATATTATTATGCGGAAAATTGATTTAATCAACATTTCTAAGCAAGGAACTTACTTCAATAAAGAATGGTGCAATTCATCATTATTTATAGCATGTATTTTCTAAATTTTACAATAGGGTTTTCTTATAAAGTATTACAATGTAGTATTCTTAGCTACAACTTAAATGTATGTTTCACCTTATTTAGTTCACGGTTTATGCATATATATATATATATATATATATATATATATATATATATATATATATATATATATATATATATATATATATATATATATATATATATATATATATATATATATATATATATATATATATATATATATATATATATATATGTACGAGGTCAGACAATTAAGTAATGCGACAAAATTCAAAAATCGAGTATATTTAAAAATTAAGGTACATCGCTGCGATCCCCTTCAAAGTAGTCCTCTCCCGCATCTATACACTTATTCCAGCGAGTTTTCCAGTTTTCGTAACAATTCTGGAACACTTCTTGTGAGACCTCTCCGAGTACCCTCGTCACAGATTCTTGGATTTCTTCAACGGAGTCAAAATGTCGACCTTTGACGAATTTTTTCATATGGGGGAATAGGAAAAAGTCGCAGGGTGACATGTCCGGTGAATAGGGCGGTTGTGGTAACGTTGCGATGCCTTTAGACGCCAAAAACTGAGAGACACTGAACGCACCATGACAGGGAGCATGGTCGTGATGCAGAACCCAAGTCTTCGCGATCTCTGGACGCACTCTGAGCACCCTTTTTCGTAATTTTTCGAGCACATTGCGGTAGAATACTTGATTTACGGTTTGTCCAGGTCGTACGAACTCTTTGTGAACCACCCCTTTGCCGTCGAAGAAGCAAATCAACATGGTTTTCACTTTGGAATTCCGCGATTCGTCTTTGACGCTCTCACGGCCTTTTTTAAAATCGGCATGCCACCGAAGCACCTGACTACGACTCAGGGCATCACTACCATACACTTTAAGCACTTTTTCATAAGTTTCTGTCGCGGTTTCGCCGAGTTTTGCACAAAATTTTATCGCGCACCGTTGCTCTAAATTTCTCTGTTCCATTTTCGTGCCATGCACTACTCGCGCGTTGTTACAACACACTAAACAGCTGGCGAAGAAATGATCGTACGAGGGTGGTCAAGGTCTCAATCGATAGAGTAGGGATCTGCTATTACGGTGGCCGAGTTACAGGTACGCAGTGTTACCACAGGCCGAGAAAAAAAATCGGTCGCATTACTTAATTGTCTGACCTCGTATATATATATGTATATATGTGTATGTGCGCGTGTCTTTTATATATATATATATATATATATATATATATATATATATATATATATATATATATATATATATATGTAAATTAGGTATGAAATCAATCCTTCAAACAAATGTATGAACTATTTTCAACACAATTTATTAAAATGAAACTAACAACATGTAAACACTTTAAAAGCATGAATCATTTATATATTTTTTGTATATATTTTTCAAAAAAAAGAAAAACTAATTATCCAATGAAAGAAGAGGACCAACTTTAAAAATAAATAGTTTATATTAATAGATATTGAAACAAATATTATTATTATCCTAATTGGTTCGTAGTTAAAAAAATACACAACATGAAAAATCTAGTTAAAGTATTTACATAAAATAAGTATATTTGACGCTTGAAATCAGATCAACTTGTTGTGTATTGTAAATCAGATTTTAACATCGAAAACAAGTCAACCTACCTGAAACGTGTTTGTATGTTTTTAACACATAACCACAATATCTACCAGTTGCTATCGACCTATTTGTGTGAACATCGCACGAAAAGCCTGTACAGTGTGTCGCTCTCGACAATTTGTTGTCACAGCGTGACAGCGAGTAGACAACAATTTAAACTATGTTATGCTCACTGATTCGAAAATTACATGCCACAAAAAACTTGTCAGTCACATTTCAATCTAATCTGTTTAAAAATCATTTTCATTAATTCAAATGTGATGTATTAAAATAATTGTTCGACAATTGATTAATGGATAGCGTTTCAGACTACTCACTATTAACAACAAACCTTGTTTTCTAAACAGAACATTTAATTTCAATTGTTTTGATTCTCGTTGGCTTCAGCTTGGAGTTCAATTAGTTAATACAAAATTTAATCATTGCTGATTAAACACTATTTTCTCTCGATTATATGGTTCATTAAGAACTTAATTGAGCAAATTAGATTACACTTAATGCATTGAGAAAGGCTAGTTAAAGCTTTAGTAGCATAAATTAATAGAAATAATTTTTATTTTCATATGTAAAATTAATGCCAATATAGATTTTTAATTAAAAATTATTTGATAATAAATATATTAGATATAAAAGTTGTACTTAACTTTTAAAAATACTTATACATGTTATTACTTGTTTGAAAATCTTAACGTTGTAATCAAATATAAATTAATGTAACTTGCACTGCTGTTTACTAAATTAAAAACACCAAATATAAACTAGAATTTTATATTTAGGATATTATTGAAAGTGGAATTGGTTTCAACATTTGCATCATTAAATAACATACTTCACACAATAACGTAGTTCTGTAATTTCACATATTTTTATATTCTGTATATTAAAATTCTTTTTAAACTCAAACTCTAACAAATAAGATTTTTTAATACTTTTCATAAATATTAATATATATACATACATATATATATATATATGTATACACATTTGAAATTGTAATTGTATGTTTTTTACCTGTGATCTTGTTCATTTGTTGTTTCATGTTGTTGTGGTGGTTTTCGTCCTTTTAGATTATGCTCTCAACTACTAGTTTCATTACGTGTTTCATCTGTAGATTGGTTTTATAGTTTCTAAAATCTGCATAAATATGGGACACATATTAAAACTAGCAGTGGAGAGCAGACATTCAACTAATCCAAGAAGATGAAGTCCAACAGGATAACGTATGTACATTTAAAATCAAGGTTTTATTTTAAAAACTTATGGATTTATATATATATATATATATATATATATATATATATATATATATATATATATAAATATATATATATATATATATATTTATACATATATATATATATATATTTATATATTTATATATATATATATATATATATATATATATATATATATATATATATATATATATATATATATATATATCTATCTATATATATATATATACATATATATATATATATGTATAGATAGATGGATAGAACTCTTATAGATATTTATTAATGAAGTTTTACTCCCCAAAAACCGCATATTTTTTGGTCAGTCTTCAATTATTTATTATTAATTATTCTATTTTTTGTTGACGTGCAATTCTATGGTAATTTTATTATCTTATAGCACCAATGTACAGAAAAATATTTTCAAATAATTTATGAAGAGTGAAAATTAATTGTTGGAAGCAAATTCAGCTATAATTCTTAATAAATAGTGTAGTTTTACATTTTACTTTTCAATGTTTCATGTTTATTACTATTTATTTTATAAGTTAAATAAAAGTAGTGACAGAAGTATTGAAAAAATTAGTATCAAAATTATCATTAGTATTCATGAATAAATCAATAATATCATACAAACAAAAAGTTATAGGTTAAGTACTAAATCTGATATAGCCGTACTAAGAGGTAACTAGTATCTTTGAAAGATATTTCTGTATGTTTGGGTAAACAGCAGAAAAGAAACATTTTATGACTGCTATCTTCTAAAGAAACAATAATATTGAAGAAGTATTATCAGTAACTGAACTATCTCAAGCAAGCGATAGAGGAAAGTTCAGTCATGTTCAACTGAAAGAGCATTGTCTTTGGAGCTTTGTCTCTCCACAACACTTATAAACATATCAAAAAAAAACTAAATTAAACTGAAATCTTTTTATTCAATCCTATTATTATCCTAATATAAGCCTATCATATTCTCATTTATTTATAAGTTAGTCAGCAGTTAATATTAATAGAAAAAACTGCATCTTAACACACCATAAAAATCAACTGTCTTTATTCATCAAACTTACAAGATTTAATGACAAATGCACAAAACACATAACGTTCATAACGACCAACTGAAGACGTTAGTTGAATCGGAACTACTTACAAAATTTTTCACACAAAAGTTAGGTGTTGTGCAACAGTTCTAAACTACTTAAAACAACAAGAAAAATTGAAAAAAGCTGTAAATATATATGAATTTGAAGGTCATAAACCGCAATTATTTTCCTAACAACCTAAATATTTTGTGTACAGATTTTAAAATATCATAATCAATATTAATTTAATTGTTTGTTATAATTTTGCTTGATACATATTTTTGAATATATATACATATATATATATATATATATATATATATATATATATATATATATATATATATATATGTTACATGTTTTAATTCAAACTCGTTTTTACTAAGTACTTGTAGGTAAATGCTAATTTCAAATTTGAAAATAAATCTTCACAGCTTGAAAATGCATTAAATTCAATGAAAAATTATATCTGTATTTACAATACCTTTTTGCTAGTATGATTCATTCCGACCGAATTTTTTTCAATAATTTCTGAGATGATAAAAATTTCAAAGCATATTCTAAATTTAGACAAAATAATCACAATATGGATTAAGAATTAGTTTGTACGTCTGTAAAAATATTTAATATTTTTATTAAAAATACATTTATTTCTAATATATCAAATATAATTAAAGAAATTAGGAGACATTTAGTTATTACAGTGATCTTCATATGATATAATGACTAGAAAACATTTGATTTTGGAGATGTAAAGTCTGAATTTATGTTGTAATATTGTCAAAATAAATTTAAAAGAATTATATAATTTATAAAAAGCATCACCTCAGATGATTCTAAGCTATAGTCAAGTATACGTTCCAATTTTAAGAAAACCTGCTACAAGTATTACCCATAAAAATGATATGTAAGTTCCATCAATGTGATACTTGCAATAAATTTATTTGTCGAGTTAACAACATAGAATTTATACTCTAAAATATAAATGCAGTGAATTTTTCCATGTCTGATCTTAAAAATATATTTATTTGCTTTTTAGCTAGTTAATAAAACAATTTTATTTTCAAAATTATTTGACTAGACGATATAAGATTTTATTTTATTTTCTCAACCACTATTTTACAATACAGAGACATTTTTATTGTTGAAACTATTTAAGATTAACTAAATAACATAAAATTAAAATAAATTGAAATAAGTATTAAAATGATATTAAAATTTCAATGAAAAATATCTAATGTAATTCAAAGAGTTTTAAAATATTTTTATTATATACCAAATAAATATATATATATATATATATATATATATATATATATATATATATATATATATATATATATATATAATATTGATTTAAATACTTTTTGTTTTGTTTTTTTTTTTAAAAAAAAAGTTTTAATATTATTTAAGCTAAAAAGAAGTTTTTTTCGAAAATAACATTCACGGCCAACTGTTCTAACTTCTCTTATTGTATCTTATTTGTGTATATTTAACTTAAATACACGAAAAAAATTAAACTTGTAATTATTTTTCTCCCATACTAAAAAATTGTACTTTTCGAGTCTGGATCTTCTGAAAACTTATAATTAAGTATCTTTGAACAAATTTACGAATATATACTAATATCGTCATTTTATGAATAGCGGAAAATAAATGGAGAGAGTATTTTAATAAACATTTAAAATTACAAAGAATGTGATCAAAAAGCACAGAGAACCAATTTAATTTTAATTTCTTGAATGACGAACTTCTTAACTCATCGCAAAAGAAAAAGATAATAAAACGAACTTGATACTGTTAAACAAAAAATAAAAAACATTTAATTGGAATAAGAAATGTTTTAAAGAACATTTTGTTTCTTTTCATTTCACATGTCAGTATTAAAATTTTAAACGTATTATTTTTCCTTTATATGTACAAGACATTGAACACACTTATGTATATATATATATATATATATATATATATATATATATATATAATAAACTACCACATAATTATATTTTTTAACTTAAACAATTATATTAAAATTGATTGATCAATACAGCATGAAAATGTTCACAAGTTGCTTATTTCTGGGTTATGTTAAAGTATATTTAGACTGTTCAGTCACTACCGACTTCAGTCAACTACCGTATTCATCTTTGAATACAAAAAATGACTGATCTTCAATGAGTTTGATCTTCTCCTTTTTCTTTTCTAATCTGAGGTAGGTTTCTATGAACCAAACTTAATCAATAAAATTGAGTACTAATGAGTATTTTAGAATTACTTAAAAGTAATTTTTCAGTGAAATAATCGTCTTCTAAGAAACAAAGCACGATACGAAGAATGAAAACAAATTTCATGAGTTTTTTCTGAAACAAAATTATTATTGTTAAATGTTTTGAATTATTCGTAAATAAAATATACATTTTAATAACTTTACATAAAATTTTCCCAAAATACTATTAAAATTCGAAGTATTACGAGTTCATTGACATTTCCCTGATTTTGGCAATTTCATATAACAAAGCTGTCATGGGCAAGCGGATATCTGGAATTCAAAAAATCGATTATTTTACCAATACTTCCCAAAAAATCTGTCACCTGTGCAATTTTTATTCACGATTTAGATTTAGAAATGGCTTGTTACACCCTTACATTCTTTTATTTAATAGTAAATAGCAACACGCCGTTGTGACAATGTAACAGCAGTAGTAGCAGCGGTATATTTGTCATTAGCATTCATATTTATAATTCTTTTTTTGTTTTCTTTTAATTATCCTGAACGCTGCTACACTATTAGTTTAAGAGAGAAGTTCAGTACCTTAATATAAAATTGACAGTTTTCACTGTTTTGAAAGTAAATTTATATCAACCTTTCGAATACGAATCTAGCCGAAGAAATAAAAATTTAGTTGGAATCAAAGTTGGTCCCAGTACTTATTTCAAAAAAAAGGTTTTACTGTTAATGAATAAATTATTTACAACATAAACTAAAGAAATAATTAAATTTGAAAAATCCAAATTGTTGAATTCTTTGAAAAATAAAATATTTTATTAAAAAAAATAATTTTTCTTGTTATATAAAAACTTTGATGCAATCGTAAAATTTTAAGTTGTCATAGAATATTATAAGAAGAATATATCTTCCGACCGTTAAATAAATTACATTATAACACCGGTTTAAAAATTATATTTTGTGAAAACTTCTTTAAGTTTATATATTGAAGATTAAAACCTAAGCAAACTATTTCTTTGACGTTATATTTCCCAAGTCGCAGAATTCATATTCATACATACATATATATATATATATATATATATATATATATATATAGAGAGAGAGAGAGAGGAGTGTATTGTCCTAGATAGTACATATTATCCTAAGAAATGAAGAATATTGAAATAACCACTCCAAATTTGATCTAGAGCTGTTTGACACATCACCAGTTTTTAAAATATCTTAATAACCAGATCTTATTATTCGAAACAAAAAATATGACACTGTTTGTCTATCTATCTATATATAAAAACGTACTTCGTAAAATTTCAAAAAATGAATAAGAAAAATTAAAAAAAAAATGAATAGAGATTATGTATTAACTTGTTATTAACGATGGCACCCGAAATTACACCAAATGTTCACCAAGAACTGTGATATGATATGTGCAACTTTATAAAACAAGAGCGTTGTAATCTTTTACGAGAATTATTATATAGACACTAACATATATATATATATATACATACACATATATATACATATATACACACACATATATATATACATATATACACACACACACAGACACACACACAGACACACACACACAGATACACACACACACATAGGTACACACACATAGATACGTACATATAACAACTAACTTGCAATCTATTTGTGAGAATGATTATATAGATATATTTACATACAC
>CM068320.1:7302500-7402500 GCA_034766995.1 Acanthacorydalis orientalis | reverse complement strand
ATAAGAATCATAAAACAACAAATTAAATATATATTTATGAAAATATACCAAAATTAACGATTGGATATTTTGATAAAGAAATTATTAGGTTTGTGTGGTATTATTTTATTATGAAACTGAATTAAAACGCAGTTTTAAATTCTAATTTCTGACATATTTTTCGAAAACAAATATCCAGTATATAAGAACGAAATTCACGTTGGAACTGATTTAAGTAATGGACAAGAAAATTAATCCCAAACATAAATGAGGAAAGAAACGAAATACTTGCTGAATCAGTGAATATACAGGTAAAGGAAAGATATATTCTATTTCTTATATTTTTTAAAAAAAATGAGGTTCTCTTTTGAAAAGATATGATACTATACATTGATATCAGAATGCAGAAAGCTGCATTTTTTAATCAATATGCTCACATTACTGTGATTTTATTATATTGGGTTGGAACAAAAGTACGTAGCGTTTTTAAGGTGAAATTCAAAAGAAGTGTTTAGTTATTTGTACATATGTTGATTCTAATACATATGTCCCATTTTCATCTATCATCATTCGCCATCTTTTACTCGTACGTAGTTTCTTAATTCTATTCTCCCAGAACTTGTCATCTTTCTGGGCGATGAATTGATCCAGGTTGTTTCCAGACTTCCAGTGAAATGCTGTTTTCTCCATTAAGAGAATTCTGTTAGTACTGGAATAAATGCTAATCTTAAGATGGAAAATCAGATAAATATGGCGGGTAAACTAGAATGTCCCAACCAAACTACACCAATTTCTTCTGGGTTTGCAAAAAACGTAAGGTCTAACGTTGCTTAGTGGAAAACGATTCCTTGAGGCTCGTAATACACAATACTGTTCCAATCCCACCATAACATGACCTTTTTTTTATGAAAATTCGTTTTTGAAGTGGCTAACGGAGGCTCATTTGGTTTCTTCAAAACCTTTTTCGGTTCACATTATTATAGGCAATCAATTTTTCATCGCGTGTGATTAATCGTTTCAAAAACGGGTCATTTTGGTTTCTTTTAAAAAGCAAATCACTAATTGAAATCCATTCCATTAAATTTCTTTCAGTTAAGTTATGAGGCACCCAAACATCGTAGTGATTCACAAATTTAAATATCTCCAAATGCCTCACAACACTCGTATGAGACACCTGCAGTATCTTTACGTTGTCCCGTGTCGTGTAACCTTGACTATTTTCAATAAGTGTTGCAATTTTATCATTATTTATCAACAACTCCAGGCTTACTAGAAAGCTCTTGAGCCTCTAGGTCGAATGTTCCATCTCTGAACCGAGTGAATTATTTTCTAACTGTACTACCAGTTATATAATCTTCTTCTTAAACGCCAGATAACTTGTTTACTATCTCTGCAGCGAGTTTTCCTCACCGGAAATAAAATAGCATCAAATGACGAAAATGCAACTTATATTCGTCCATTTTCACAAAAATAGTAGAGAAAGAAACGTTGAAATGTCACCTGTTAAAATAACACATTTGGAGTCATTTCATATAATCGATCTGCGCTCGAAACTATAATTAATAACATCTATTGAAAAACGCTACAAACTTTTGTTCCAAACTAGTATATTTTATTGCAAAAACATTCAATTTTCCATATGTAATTCAGTATTGTATTGTTTCCGTTTTAAATTCTGTAAAGTTTAGAATAAAACTGTGGAATTCTAAATGTTCTTAGTAAATAACGGTCACACCCGTCGAGTGGGAAATTTTCAAAGCAGATATTAGTAACTTTTCGTTGGAGTGAAAAGGTAAAATTAAATGGTACATTGTTATTTATCATGGTCATTTAGTAAATATAGAGTAGTGGTCTGGTGAAAATCAAGCTTTCGCTGTGAAATCATTTTATGAAAATGGTGGAACTGCTACAACTGTATAACAGCTATTTCGCATTCATTACAACATTCCGAATCCTGAGTAGTTACCGGCCGATCATGCCATCAACTTGTGAATTCAGAATTTTAAGAAAACTGATTTCGCATTAAATTTGAAGTGTGAAAGGTTCAGAACAACAGTAAGAACACCAGAAAACATTGACCGTGTTATAGTTGCTGTAATATGTAGCCCACGACATGATTAAAACTTTTCTGATACAAGAACTAATTGAATTTTGAAAACTGACATGGCTCCAGCAAGATGGAGGACCAAGTCATACCGCTAGAGTGTCTATGGTTGCTGTAAGAGCGCTGTTTCCTTATCATATCATTTATAAAACGTAAAATGTTGCTCTCTAGTAAGATTCCCAGATTTGACGGCGTGTGATTATTTTATTGGGAGTTATCTAAAGAGCAAGATCTATATTGATAGCCCACACATTATCCCTGAACTTAAATTCAAAATCCAAGAAATAATTTCGGAGATTCCATCAGACATGTTATAAGATGTATAATAAAAAAATTCCGAATAAAATTACAGAAATACGTGTGTAGAAATGGTACTCATCTATCAAGCGATACGTTTAAAAATTAAAATGGTCCGATATACCTTACAGGAATATGTAAACAAAATTATATAAAAATCAAAATTCATATAATTATTCCGCAATGAAACTTTTCTGTTCCTCTGGCACACCTAATATCTAGATAGAAGATGCTATCTACAATCAAATCAGGGACTAATAATATACTATTTTTCAGAATGAATAGTTTGCATGGAGAAGTTATGAGTAACCTAGCCCTTTTCTAGCATATATAAATATATATATATACGCATATTAATTAAAACCGTAAATAATAATTCGATTAAAAAATATTTTTAATAGGAATATAGGATTTTATGCTATAAATTCTTTTTAATGTCATTTTTTGCGATTTAATTTATGGTTACATATTTATGCATATTGTGTCATTTCTTTATTACTCCTAAATTGAATTGTGTATGGCATTCATATAATTGAAACGATTTTTAGAAAGAATGGTTTTTTAAAAAAATATTTTTTAATAAAAATTTAGATAAGCAAATATTATTGATCCACTGTAACCAGTTTCATTTTTTTTTTAAAAAATTAATCATTTATATTTCTCTCATCCTGGATATTTTTTAAACTTCATATTTATTTACGTCTTTCCAAATATGAAAAGATAAAAAATATTTAATTTTAAAAAATTCATTTACAAACTAATGTATTTTTTTAGAATATTGTAGACATTTTTTGAAATTAAAATTAGTTATTATGTATGTATATATATAATATTTAATTTCCTTTCGGGTTTATTATCTACTGTTTATTTTCTTATTCAGATACCGAAACATTATTTAACTATAATATTTGACTTCGCAATCACCGAATTAATATATGTCTACATATTAATAAATAAAAAATGTAATTTAAAATAAAAATTACAAAATATAATATAAAATTATTTTTATATGACACTCGACATAATCTAAACGTTTTAAATTGTTCAGTTAAGTAGGTTAAGTAATACGTATAAAACCTATATGAAACTCAATGGAAAAATCAAATAAAAACCTCATTAGTGAGTTTATGCAAACAACGTACAACCGTTTTTAACGACAATAAACCGTAATGTGTTTGTATTTATTTCGACAGGTAATGAGCAAAATGTCGGATTTAAACTGTTAAGTTGTATATTTTTACATTCTTTTTATTTACATATACAGCCATTCAAATAGAAAGTAATAAAAATCTCAGGAAATTTATTTAAATTGAAGTTTATCAAGTTGAAACTTTATTGAAACTTGTCATTATGATTGAAAAGGGAAAACTGTAAAAATTGATACAGAATCCAGATTTGTATAAACGAAATAATTTTTCATTTTTATTTTCTTTATATAAATAAATAACGTTAAAATCGAGACTGTCTTAATACATAATTATTCATTTAAAACTATTTTAAATGCGATGGCCGTTTAATAAGTATGATAAAAAGCAAGTTAAACACCGTTTTTTTGGAAAAAAACGATTTTATTTCTCAACATAGTCTCCATTGAGGGCCGTACACTTGATCCAGCGAGTCTGAAAAATACTTATTTGCTGAGGCGATGACATTCTTATTCGACAAGAGTTTCATCCTACCGGTCCAAATTTTCAAGCTTGAGAAGAGAAAGAAGTCGCTCGAGACCAAGTTCGGAGAATAGGGTGAAAGAGCAATTTTCGTGCACCAATCTTCGTCGTTTTTGTTTCATTTCTTTTTTAAAACACTCCAATAATGTTGCATAATAGACTCTTGTTATCATTTTCCTGTTTATTGAGTAATCGGTCAGGATAATTCCTCGAGAATTCCAAAAAGAACATTGGCCATCACCTTTCTAGTCGACAAAACGGTCTTCGTCTTCTTTGGCGCACTTTCACCAGTCGTCTACTGCATTGACTGCTGCTTTGACTCAGGTGTGTAATGGTGGATCCATGTTTTATGCAATGTGACTAATCGACGCAAAAAGATCTGCTCATTTTTTCCATTTTTGCGACAACAGCTACAATAATTGCTTCAAACATCTGTAGAATGTGAACAAGGCGTCGTTTCTGAAAAGTGATACTGATAGCCGTGACGTTACAAAATGAATAGTCGCGCCATATCATAGAAATTTACCAAACTTATCAAACGACCCACATATTTAAAATTTATCTTAAAATGTATTTTTCTCTTGAGTTTGGTTTCGTTAAATCAGTATTATAATATTCTACTATGAATTTTTTCGACATCTGAGCCATCACCTGATAGCTTGTTTTACATTATACTTGAGTAGCTTACTGAAGATCAAAAAATTGATATATAAATGACATCATAGTAATAAAAACGAACAATTATAACTTAGTCACAAAATAGTATAGAAATACTCGTAATTATTTTATTTTTAGGATAAACAATTCAGATTCATAATTTTTAACAGAATTGCTAATTCCCCTTCGGAAATGAAATTTTACTCTCTACTACCTTCAGAAATTATGAGATTTTTCTCTACCTTAGCATTCTGAACTTGATAATATCACCTTTTAAAACGCATAAGAGAGAATTTGATTTTACATTTTATATTTACTTAAATAGTTCTTTAATATATTAAGTTGATCATAATATACCTTTGATAGTGCCGCTAAATTCACGTCACAAATTAATTTTTGCTCGCACTACATACCCCAAAAAATGTTCTGATCAAAATACCCAATATTTGATAATGATCAATAATCAATCAATTATTAAAAATTTTTGACACAAAAAATTATTCAAGTGAATTATTTTTTTAAAAAAGATATTTATTTCTCTTCCCGACAACAATTGCTTTTCTATGAAAATCTCATAGATTATTTAGAATTGTGTTCTGAATACGTGACATTGTGATCAAAGTGTACAAACCTGTGTATTATTATACAATTAAAAATGGGGATATATTTGATTAATTCACCTTTTATTGCAGGAATGACAGCTTTTCAAAATGTTCCCATTGGAATTTTATTTACTTTTGCCAATGTTTTAACCACGCATCGTACGCTTCCTGGAACCCGTTATTTTGCTATGTTGCGTAGAATGACCTTTGCGGTTTTGTACAAATCTTTATTAGACCTAAAATGATCTAAATTTTTTCTTACCTGTGAAAACAAGGAGAAATCAGCATGTGCCACGTCTAGTGAAATTAGAGGATGTGACAAAGCCTATGATCATTTGTTTTTCATCATAAATTGCATAAGTGTGGCTGTGAGAGGCCTTATCTTATCGTGATTAAAAATACAAGTCCCTTTACGAAGTTCCGTATATTCTTTTCAAATAGCGCAGTGAAGATTCTCATAAAAAACTCTAACATAGGCTTCCTTATTCATTGTTGTGCAATATGATACGAAATGAGTGAAAAGAATGCCTTTTATAAAAAAAAACAATGATCGTTTGCTTACCGTCAGGCCAAATTGTTCACATTTTTTTGTTGGTGGGGAGTCGGAATACTTCCACTCACCTGACTGTAATTTCATCTCGAGTCTATAATAATACAACCAAATCTTACTTTAAATGTTTTAAAGTGAATTTAAATGATATTATTTTGATATTTATATATAATAGTTAAATAAAAAAGTCAAGCTAAAATTAAATCTTATACTAAATTGTAAAATGTCTTATACTAATTAACTAAATTATAATTAAATTAGTTCATTCTGCTTAGTACTTTCATATCAGTATTAACACGCATAAATTGTATTAAAATTTTATATAAATACGAAATTTTTATAATTAAAACACAAATTGTTTATTTAATTAATTTTTCCAATTCCAAAAATGTTACTTTTTTGTCCCTTTTCTATATCCTCTATTTATTTTATGTTTTAACCACTAAACAACAATATTTATTCTATTATTTTGCAAAAAATAATTTTTGAAACCTTTTTATAATTTTTATTTTTTACCATTCTTATATTAAACTTGTTACTATTTGTTTTGACAATATTTTTTTAAATCTTTATAAAGAATCAATAAGACCAAATTATAATTTAATTAATATATAGTGAATTAATAAAATAAATTGACATTTTCATCCATTAATTAAGATTACTATTATGAAATATTCAGTACGAACTTCAAATATTTACTAAAAGTTAAAGAACGATAAATGTCCTTTCACATATAAAGGATTTAGTTTGTCATTTCGTTGGCGGTTAGGGACATGAAATTATGACGGTCGGCCAAATTAAGATTTTCACGAACCTAATGATTGTTACATTAAGAGGATTTGTCTACAAGGTCAGTTCTACACCCACATACAATATGCTGACTGTGACTGAAAACTTTCGTTTAAATTTAGTTTGATGTTATTCATCTATCCCATTTCGATTTAGTAATAAAAATTATTCAGTGTCAACATTTTAATGAAATATTTTTACCTATTTTACAAAATTCAATATATCTGAAGAATATTTATTAAGCAAATATGAATATATATATATATATATATATATATATAAAACAATATCTAAATATAATTCAAACTAAATATCATGAAACTTAAGAATGTATCTATTTTTTTTTAAATTAACTTAGATAAAATATATTAGAAAGTAATGGTTGTAAAGAAAAAGTAATGTTTCAAATATAAAATAAAAAAAATTCACTCAAAAATATATTTAACGAAAAATTACAAAAAACAATACTATTAATCCTGATTATATATTTATACGTTTTTTCACATACTTTGTTATCAATAGGAAAACTTCTTTGATTCAATGTCGGAATAAAACTCATTTATATCATTTTCAAAACGATTTTTATTAAATGAATTCAATTTCTTACTGGAGAAACAGAGAGACATAAGTTTATCACCAACCAAAACGACATGATTATATATATATATATATATATATATATATATATATAAATATATGTATATATATATATATATATATAAATATACATATATATATATATATATATATATATATATATATAAAATCGATTTTACTTCTCAACGTAGTCTCCGTTGAGGGCTAAACACTTAAGTCCATCGAATCTACAAAATACCCATTGCCAGTGGTGGAGACATCCTCATTCGACAAGAATTTCTTCCCACCGAGCCAAATTTTCAAGTTTGAGAAGAGGAAAATTTCGTACAGAGTCAAGTCCGGAGAATAGGGAAGATGAGGAATTAATTCGAAGCATAATTCGTGCAATTTTGCAATTTTGACGGTCGATTTATGGGACGGTGCGTTGTTCTCGTGAAAGAGTACATTTTTTACGCCAACTTTGCCGTTTTTGTTTCTGCTCTTCTTTCAAATGGTCTAATAATACTACATAACAGGCTCCTATCATCGTTTTCTCCTTCATTAAGGAGTCGATCAGGATTATTCCTTGGGAATCCTAAGAAACAGTGACCATCACCTTCTCAGTCAATAAAACGGTCTTCGCCTTCTTCGCGCACTTTTACCAGTCGTTTTCCACTACTTTGACTGCTGCTTCGATTCAGGTGTGTAGTGGTAGATTTATGTTTTATCTATGGTGATAAATCTACGCAGAAAGACCTGCTCTTTGTTTTCCATGTTTACGGCAACTACTACAATGCTGTTTTCGAGCATCTGTAGAACGTGAACTTTCGGCTGAAATTTCGCCTATACTAGCTTGAAAAGTGACACTTGATAGCCGTGACGTTACCAAATGAATAGTGGCGCCATATCATAGAAATTTACCAAACTTATCAAACGATCCTCGTATATATATATATATATATATATATATATATATATATATATATATATTTATTCTATATGCCTCCATGACAAAAAAAAGATATGTGTGATACAGTCTGATCAAAAAACTCCGAGAAATAATGACACCGACCAAAATAACACATGACGTTAAAACTTTATTTAGACATTTTACCACGAGAGGGTAGAAAAAGTGAAATTGAACAACTAAAGTTCAAATTATTTTGCTATAAATAAAAAACTTTGATAAGTGTTTTTGACTTCTTCAACACTTTTTTAATTGAATCTGAAACAACAAATGAGGAAGTGAAAAAGTAAATACCGTAATATGAGTGTTGTAATTGATAACTAATGATTATACATATTATAATTCATTGATGTTGAAATGATGATTAGAAAATATTTTTTCATTGAGATCAATCTGTGACAACAATAAAGTTTCATCTTCAAATGAAAGATGGAAATATGAATACTTTTTAAAAAATATAACATAAAAACACGGTTTTATTCAACATATGTTTAAATATATAAATATATTTAAACACACATAAACCTGAACATATAATTTGTAAAATTAACAACTTATTTTTGAATTAAAAGTACGTTTTACTACTTTTGTCGTATATTTGCACACTATAAACATATATATATATACATCTTTCTATTTATAATTTTATGTGTATATGTACGATGTTATGTTAATTTAAATGTTCTTTTTTACAGTTATGTCGCCAAACGTGTCGAGTAAAGCTAAGCTTTCAACGATTCTGTACGTGTTATTGTATTTAATTTGTAAAGCAAATTTATAAATGTTCTTGAAGCGAGAACGTAATTTTTTATAAGAACATGGTATTTTTTATGTTTTTATACTCACAAATTCACACACACAAATACACGTATATATAAAGTCTCTGCGTTACTGAACAACACAACAATACCCACTCATTTTAAGTGTTCTACAGCTATGTAAAGAAAAACGACACGTTGCAACAATGAAAATAAATCTAAACAACAATGAAAATAAATCTCGAGCAGAACTTTTTAACTAAGTGAAAATTATAGTCAATCAGAAAGTGGAAAGTTCTTTTATACAGCAGAAAAAATAAACTCGAATGTAATTTCACGTTGTTTTAGAATATTTTGTAATTTTATGCGAGTGAAGTTATGTTTAATTTTAATTATAAATATATATATATAAATATAAATAAATATTATTGTAGATATTATTTCGTATAAATAATTTAGATCACTGTAAATTTTCTCAAAGAGAAGAGAGCTTTATTGATAAAAAAATATATGACAATGAAAAAATTTAGAACTGCATATTTTGTTAAATATTTATTGCAGTTTAATATAAGATTTATTGGTTCAAAGACTTCTGTTGAGACAGTTTTAAATTTATTATACGAAATCATTACAAATATATTCGATTTAAGACTAATATATTTTTTGCATAAATAAAACCTTATATGTTTAAATTAAGTAATAAACTATATGCTTAAATGTTTATTTTAACTTAAAAAAATCAATGTAATGAATACTTTTATATTTAATTCTTATATATTCAACTTATACGCACACAATATATATATATATATATATATATATATATATATAAGTGAACATCTTTTCTTAAATCAAAGTATTATCAATGATAAATAAATGAAAATTTTTACTATTTATTTTAAATTTATATTAGTTTTTACATAAAATGTTATTATTTAATATTATATTTTAGAATTAATATTTATAGATTTATTTATTTAAATTAAAATTTTATTTATATATATATACATATATATATATATATATATATATATATATATATATATATGTATTTATATATATATATATATATATATATATGTAGGAACCACATTAATTAATTCGGTACGATGACCATTAGTAACTATTTCACATTCCAATGCTTCTGTAATGAAAAGGTCAAAAAATAAATTCAGGAATAATAACGATTTGCTAAGTGAGTTAATGATGCATATTTTTTTAAAAAAATCGTTGATAAATAATTCTATAGACAACTTATTTAATATTCCAAATAATTCTTAACACTTAAAAAATATTTTAATATATTTAATCCAAGATTATAATCTTTTGCTAAATACCGGAACTAGGTCTCACAGTTAATAGTTGTTAATGTACTACTAGATCAAATCGTATCTATAAACTTCCAATAAATTTAATAAACACGTCTGGATCATATGGTACACTAACTGATACTAACTTTTAATGAAACCTAATTATAGTATTTATGAAAAGTGTGAGCAAGATTCTTTATTATTAATTCTATAGGAAATATCAAATAATCTTATTTAAAAATCTTCAAAGAGAATACCTCTTTAACTATAATTATGATAACATAAAATATTTTTTATTAAATGAATTGTTTGTATCGGTAATTACCACATTAATAATTTAATACTCTTTTTCTAACTCTAATATATCGAAACTATCTGAAATTTTGTACCTAAATAATTTTTATACAGGCTGTAACCATTTCTCATAGCACGCAATGAGGTTATTGTAAATATTTTTCTAGCGAAATGCCTGCGATCGCCATGTAACTGCAATTCAGAAACATTGTCTACAGAAAAGTAATTTTCTTGATTTTAAAATTATAATCATAATATTTATTTAAAAAAAATATTTATATTTTTTATTCCCACTAAAATTTCTATGATGGGCTGCCAATCCTTTCTTTTTAGATGATATATTGTTTTCATGATTGTTTATAAACTATATTTTCATATATTTCTCGAAGTATAAACACCATTTTCTTGTAATTATAATTCAATTTATTAATTAATTTTTTTGCAGAATTCTAAAAATACGATAGAAGATGAATGATGAAAAAACACGTCATGTGGATAGAAGGTATTAACATTTCACCATCGATATATCTTGCAATATAGTTCTAAAAAAAGTAAGATGTTTCATTAACCCCATTTTATATCTTGCGAACACCATACTAAACAGTATTATTTTCTTTAAAATACAAAATCGTGTTCCCAATAACTAAATTTAAAAATAAACGTGGATTTTTAATACATTTAGATTTTAAAGAAAAAATAATAATTGGATGAATATCTTTCTACAACAATATTAATCAAATCAAAATAAAAGCAATTATGAAACCAAATAATTTGTGAATATAATTTTGAAATTTAATTTATCAGATGACTTTTTGATTGGTGTATCGTTTAAAATGTATATTTTACATAATGCCTGAGGGATCTATTTTTAATCATATTTTATACGTATATAAGTTTGAGTATTCATTAATATACATAAATTCGTTAAATGACAATATTTTCATTTTACATAAACATATGTAGTACATTTGTATATACATATATATATATATATATATATATATATATATATATATATATAATTGTATATTGAAAATGTCATAATTTTAATTTAAATAAAGTATATTAGCAAGCAAACATTTGAAAATTCATAAAAACGGTTTAAACATATATATTATACTACAGAATATGATTATTTTTGATACGGTCTTTGTAATAATTAAATGATATTTATATGATTTTGTTATTAATTATACATTTTTATTCTTCATTATTTTAAATTTTTTTCACAATTATATATTTATATATACATATATATATATATATATATATATATATATATATATATATATATATATATATGTATATATATATATATATATATATATATATATATATATATATATACAATATGTATATATGCACGTATGAATGTATAAAAAAGTGTTCAGAGTAATTGATACTAAAAAAAATTCGTTAAAACAAATTAATTTTAAAAAATAAAATTTTATTATTTATCAAAAATGATATTTATAATAATATATATGTGTCAATGAAATTTTATATTTTAGTCTATTGTCTGTATATATATATATATATATATATATATATATATATATATATATATATATATATATATATATATGTATTAGGTAGCCAAGAAAGTTCTGTCGCTAATATAACGTATATAATTCCAAGAATTGTTTACACTTGTTATCGGACAAAATTCCAAGAGTTGTTTATCTTAAATATTAACATGTATTTGAAATGAATCTCGATCTTTAATTTAAAAAATAATTCTAACCCTTAAAAATGTCTGTGAAAAATAGTGTAGAACATGCGTGTTTGCTTTATGAATTTAAACTTGGGACTAACGCTAAAAAAACTGCAAAAAAATTTGTACTGCGTTTGGAGAAAAGACAATTATATGAAGAACAGCCTAGAGATGGTTTAAAAAAAATTCTGCCGGGGATTAATCCATTAAAGAGGAGACCAGTTCAGGCAGATCATCAAATTTAATATCGACGAATTGGAGACAATGATCAAAACAAATTTTAGTTTAACATATCAACAGCTTGCAGAATTGTTCAAATTGTAAGTGACGAAACAATATGAAAGCATTTACACAAAATAGGAAAGAGGTGGAAATTAAGTAAATGGATACCACAGGAATTAACTCCCAATAACAAATTACAGCTTCTTACAATTTGTACATCTCTTATTTTACGATTAAAATCAGAGAACATTTTGGATCAAATTTTGACCACTGATGAAAAATGGATTATTTATTCCAACTACAAACGTACTCACCACTGCCTATCCTACAAAGTCCTTAAGAAAAGTTAACACCACGAAAACTTCTTCTTTGTATTTGGTGGACTTCAAAAGGAATTATTCACCATGAATATCTACATGTGGGACAAATCCTCACGGAAAACATTTATAGTGAACAACTCTAACGAGTACACGATGTATTAAAACAGAAACAGCCAGCATTTGTAAATCGTAAAAAAGTATTATTTTTGCAAGATAATGCACGACCACACGTTGCAGTAGAGACGAGAACAAAAATTATGAATTTAGGGTGGGAGATCCTTCTCCTTAATAATAAAGAAGAATTAAAAATGGAGGTGCCTACATTTTTTGAAAATAAAACTTAACAGTTTTATAAAAATCGAATTTATAAATTATTTTCTCGCTGGGAAAGGGTTGTTCAATACGAAGATGGATATTTTGATGTATAAAGTCGTTTCATGTAAAAATACACAAGTATTTTTTTGTCAATTCAAAAACGACAGAACTTTCTTGGTTACCTAGTATATATATATTATATATATATATATATATATATATATGACAATTATATTAAATTAATATATTCAAAGTACTGAAATTCAATTTTATATTAATTCAGAGATTCGTTAATTATCATTTCTTTTATTTATTACACTTAGTTCCAAAAAATTTTCATTCATCTTTACCAAATATATTTTTATACATATACTTTAATAAATTCTGTTAAATATTAAAGTTAATACTAAATGAAAATTTCAAAATTTGAAAAACTTAAGTAATATCCAAATGTTAATATTTAATGTTTCTTAATTATGTATAAACTCTTGCTAAAAAAAACATATAATAATTACTACTTGTACATGAATTTCTGTTAACGAATATTTCAATAAATATTTTAATAACAAAACTATTAGGTGTATTTGCAAGTGTGGCATATACGTGCGTAAACTCTGAGATTACTGTACTTTAAATATCATGGTAAAGTATTTGCTATTATCTTTTCTCACTTCTATAGTTTATAATTCAATTCTTGTCTCTAGTTAATTACGCTAGAAATAAATAATTTTTAGTTACATGTTATAATGGGCAAATGACACAATCTTGAAACCATTTGATATTTATACCCTTATATATATATATATATATATATATATATATATATATATATATATAATGTGCACCCAGCCAGATACAACTATCAAAGTATATATCTATATAACACCATAAAAGCAAATACCTTAATAGAATCCACAAGATCGATATATGCCCAAGTTTATACTTCAATTTTCGTATTTTCATCCTTTTGGATAATCTGATTGTTTCTTTTCCACTACTAGACACGTATGTCATTTTCAGCATATATGACGAAACTGGTAGTGAAGAATAGACATTTAGATGATCCAAAATAACGAAACCATCATGACAACGCATCAACGTGATCCTAGGTATGAAAAAATAATATAATCATGATTATTTATAGTACTTTCTTTTAACAATTTATTTATTTATTACTTTGTTTTTTGTCATGTGATTGGTGGTGTCGTCTATTCAAATTCTATATGGGTGCATTAACAATGAAATTTATTTTATTTTATATGCAGTGCAAGACTGGTCAGTTTATTCGATAATAATAGCCATATATTATTATACTTTTTAGAGATTTTTGAATGTTCAAGAACTCCAGAAAATATTATTTTAATATTATATTTATAAATGTGTACTTTTCTGTCTATTTTATAAGAGATCGTGTTAAAAATTACATTTGTAAACATATTTTTGTCAAATATTTACATGGTAACTCGTCCCGAATATGGTTTCATTGCATTGAGCGAGTCTTAATTAAGAAAATTGTTTAGTTTTGTATATTTTTTCAGGATTTTTCATAACCATAGAGTCCACCTTAAACAGCAATTTGAACTCGAAATAGGAGTTTGGACGCATATGAATGTTTGAAAAGATAATTTGAATTACTCGTTTATATATAAAATATTCTAATATTGGTACATACTATACTACTATAGATTATTAATATAAAAATTTTAAAAAATGACAATGGAACCCAATATTGTCTTGGCACAGAGTAACTTTGGAAGCCGTATGCGGCTCCATAGTTTTCCCACCGTTGATACAGTGCATTGTTGATATAAATCTGTTGCTATAAATTCCAAACATATAATATATTAAGATATGAAATATCAATCTTTGTGTCCTGTTAGCAAAATTATCGATAAGTTCGTCCACTTCTTCTGCATCTATAAGCAATTATAGGATGATTTAACTTATGCTTCCACAAGAAGATATTAAAAAAAATCAAAAATAAAAAAAAACATGTTATCCTCCGTTTAGTATTTTAGTATGGAGCTGAACTAGAATACTAAATTAAAATTAACGTTACTTTCTTAATCCCTACGCCCCCTTTTCACATTTTCATGTAGAAGTCTAAATTGAATCACCCTATATATACATATATATATATATATACATATCATATATATATATATATATATATATACATATATGTATATATATATATATATATTTAGACATAAACATGAATTTTTAACCTTTACAGCCGTATTATTTTAAATAATCGTACATTATATCCAATAACTTTTACCTGAACTTGTCAATATTTTAATCTCCAATAAAAAAAATGCAATCAATATACATTTTATATTTCTTTCTTACTTTGTTATTTCGTCTCATTGATTATTTTATCAGAAATACACATGCATACGCAAAAACTTTTCAGATACAAGAATCCAAGTACGAAAATTATATATTACAATCATGTATATCTACTTCATGAATACCCCCATATTTTTTATTCTTTGCTATAATATTCAGTAAAAATACGAAACTTATAGATTTTAAGCATGTATATGTAAATATTGATAATATGTTTTTCGCAAATATTAGATTATTATTCACCTTTCAAATATTTTAAATAATTAACTTATGATATTATTTCATACTAAAACAAAATATAGGCTTATAATATTTTGTAACTAAATCCATTAATAAATAATTTCAATGGATAATATAATTTAAATCCACTTTTAAAACATTTATACTTTTTTATATATAACAAGGGCTAATTATTATTTATTAAAACAAATATTTATCTATAAATATTCACTCACCAAAGAGATAATCAAAAAGTAAGATTTTAATAAGATTAAAAATATTTGCACCCAAAAAAGTGCAACATTTTATTTCATTTCAAACAAAATAGTTTTCCATAAGAATTAAATATAAAAAGTATTCTCGCTATACATGATTAAATCTAAAAAAAAAATATAAACTAAATAGTTATTTGCAAAACAAATAGTTATTTAGTAAATGGTTAAATAGTTATTTGTAAGACAAATTTCAATGATAATTTATATTCCGATTTGTATATTGTTTGTTAAGTGTTTAATATATATATATATATATATATATATATATATATATATATATATATATATATATATATACATTTATTATATATGTATGTTCTAGTTTTAATTGGTCTTGAATTTAAACCTCGGTTTTCGTTCACTTTGTAAGCTCCCACTTTCAATACATAGAAATTAATTTGCATACTGTGAAATGTCATACACACGTACGTTAAATAGTCTAGACAGTCACCTGTACAAATAACGTGGATTTAAGCTCAGACGCAATCATATGAGTTATCAATTCCTAATGATTAATGGTATTTCTATTGTATGCAGAACCAACGAATGACAAAGTCGGTATTCAGCTAATTAATTTCATAGTCGCTGAAATATTTTAATAAAATATTTCAAACAGAATATGATTAAAATAGAAAATTTTACTTTGAAATGGTAATTATAAATATAATATTATGAACGAAATTGAATTGAACGAAAACCCATGTGCAAATTTTTGGTCGACTATACATAGACATGCCCGTATATATATATATATATATATATATATATATATATATATATATATATATATATATGTATATGTACATGTCTATATATGTATATATATATATATATATATATATATATATATATATATATATATATATATATATATATATATATGTTTGCAAATGTAAACTAATATCTACTTTTATGTTATTGACATAATTTGCATACGAATTATAAATTATTACAGTACACTTTTTTTATTATAAAATATTATAAATGCACATCGTCACTGAAACTAATAATTGAATACAAAAACACTAAAATTGAAATACACTTACCAATATTATAAAATACAAAAGCTTTGTTTAGTTAAAACTATGGCCACAACGAATATAAACTTTATGTTCATCTTAAAAATATATAATTTATTATAAGTTTTCTCACAAAAAATTATATGATCTATATTTTGTGTTTGTTTTTATTTTATTATGCGTTGATTTAAAAACGTACTTTAATTTTTAAACAGTAGCCAATTTTAAAATATTAAATAAGTGTAAATTATATATATATATATATATATATATATATATCTTCTTAATTTTCACAAAAATAGTCTTTTTCAAAGCATTGAATATGCAAACAGCTTTTGATAAAAAACATTTAGTAAATTGAACAATTCATAAATTTTCGTACGTAAGACAGTAATTCAAAAAAAATAAAAATTATGAATGAAGTTTTTCTAAACAAGAAAGTAACTTAAATTTATATGAATATGAAAATTCAAGATTTAATTTAATGGCATAATTTTAATGTTACTTTTTTGATATTAATTTATGATTTATAACAGTATTTGCAATATATGCACAATTACATTACATTTTATAAAATATTTATACTTCTGTTAATATTCATACAATTTATATATATATATATATATATATATATATATATATATATATATATATATATATATATATGTAGGTGTATGTATGTTATTTACAGTCTAATTGCACTTTTTCAAAACGTGCTGATAAGAATAATAAACAATAAAATACAATCTTATTTGTGTATATATCGACCATGTCGACAAATAATAACATTTTATAAACATTAAGTTATAACGATCTTTATTGTGTTGTTTTTCTGTTGTTTATTGTTCTATGCGAATTCTGTAAATCACGTTTGAGTTCAATTTTTGTACGGCTGCTTTCGACTTTCATCTTCATCATACAGATCTTGAACTTGCATATTTCAGATAAATAAACTTAATTAATCCAAGATCTACCTGAAGATGACGAAATTCAAAATGTTTCGCAGAAGAAACGAACACGCACTAGACCTAGATAATTCGCACACAATAGAAAAATTATAATGCTTTTTTATATATCTATTTACTAAGCGACAAAAATAGAAAAAGTATTTTATTTTTTAATATCTTATGAATACATCTATTTTCATTTTAAAGCAAAATAAACATAATTTTTTTCGATTGAAACATCATTAATAAAGTATACATAAGTTATAAATTTTATTAAGAAAAGTAAATGTTGCAATGTTTCTAAACGTTAAATTAATTTTAAAATTTAAAAAATATATATTATTAGTTTATTTTGAACAAACATGCACAGAAAATAATTTTATTTACAGTTAATAACTCAAATAAAATATTCTTTGCAATTTTGAAAAACCATTGTGTTTTTTGAGAAAAGAAAATGATTAATGGAGACTAAAGAATCTACTTGAAAATTGACTACCACATCTGTAAGTAAATGATGAACACTTGAAGACATTTTATCTGTGATACATATATTATATATATATATATATATATATATATATATATATAAATATGTATGTGCGTTACGATTAATGTGTATAACTAGGAAAATGTGTACATTTATCAGTAATTACAAACAATTACCAGAATTCTTGATTTTAAAGAGAAGAATTTATTATCATGAAGGAAGAATATCTACCTAGAAAATGTACAGAGTATAAAAGCAGATTAAAATAAATGCCAATTTAGTGACATATTTCAGTTATGTAGGGTAATAAAAGTTTTGATTGATTGGGTTTATCAGAAAATATAAAGTTGTTTTTTTTAAAAAAAAACTATAAAACACTTTTACTATAAAACTCTTTTAACAAAAACAAAAAATATTTTGACTTATAATAAAGAATATAATTTTGATTTACTTTTTGATATATGACTACATTGGTCCATTATAAAAATATAAAAGCAGGTAAAATAAATGCCAAGTCACTAATACGTTTTAGTTTAGTTGTATTTTAGTATTGAATTGAACTAAAATACTAAATAAAATTATATGACCTTTTTTAATTTTTACGTTTTTTTAATACTTTCCTAAATTTAATCACCATATATATATATATATATATATATATATATATATATATATATATATATATATATATATATATATATATATATATATATATATATATATATATATCATATTCAAGTGTTATAAACAAAATTTAAGTAGAGCGTTCTTAAACAAAAACAACCTATTCTGATAATCCTTACTTATTTTGACTTAAGCTTAGCTGTCATTACCTGTCACCGCTATCAAAAATGATAATCTCTAACTATACTATGCATATGAATTTATTTCTATGCCCCGTATAAAAATAAATTCAATACAATTCTGCGTAAATTTTATCGATACAGCAGAACTCTCGAGTACTTTCAATACGTGACAAGTTGTTGACAGTGTTGTATCGAGCGTTTATTGTCTTTTCCATTTTATAAAATTAAAGGAGAAAGGGTCACATAGAACGGTTACATTCGATCTACTTGTATATGTAACAATTTTTTTTATTAAGTTGAAGATGGGTTGCCAATAAAAGTTTTGACTGTGATTGGGTTTATAAGAAAATATAAGGTTGCTTTTTAAATAAACTCAATACAACAGGTTCTTTTTTTACCATAAAATCCTTTTAACAAAAGCAAAAAATATTTTGACATATAATATAAAATATAATTTTGATTTACTTTTTTATATACAACTCCATTAGTTTGTTATAAAAATATATTAAAAATAAAAATAATTATGGTAATTATCGCGAACTAATATACAATAACAAATTTTAATTTTATTAGAAAATGAATTAAATAATTCATTACTTTTCATACTTCAACATATTTAAACTTTATACCTTAGTTAAACCTATATTTAAATATTTTTTATTTAAAAAATTATATATTAGTATTCTATGCTGCAAGTTCTCATTAATTTATTAAATATAAAGTTATTAACAAAAATTTACGTGTGTCTTGAGAATATCAAAAGATTAATCAATAATTAAACTTAAAAATTTTTGAATCATACAAATTTAGTAATATTTAAAAATCCCTTTTACAATTTGCCAAACTATAACATAAATATATATATATATATATATATATATATATATATATATATATATTAACTATATCAGTACACATATTTTGTACCTTTTTTTGTGTAAAAAATTTGGTAAAGCGATTTTCTTAATTCAAAATTCATTTTCTTTATTAAAATGAAAACTCAAGATTCAAAGAATATGTGAATTATTTACTGGAAATTCATTGCAATTATTTATTACAATGAATTCTTACAGTGAATTGAAAATTGTATTGTCTTTAGTTGAATGTATTTTCAAAAGCAATTAATTTGAATTATGTTCGTGTATATATATATATATATATACATACATGTACATATTCATTTTACGCTAGGTATATAGAGGAGAAGCTAGTAATGAATAGATCCAGGAACTGATTAAATAGGTAAAAAGATGCAAAAGCAAACACATTGTTCGGTTGCTAGCTACGTAAGAACAATACCATTAAGTTACAATGCTTACCTTGATTTGCTTTCTTTACTACTTCTTGGCTTGTTATTTCACAATTTTCGAGGCCTAACATAGACAAACCAGTACTTTCACATATTCCAAAATGTTATTCAGATGATAGTCATTACAAATTCATCTCCAGGAAGATTGGATAATCCGAAAAGTGTTCATCTAGACTTCTATTGAAAACATGTCCAAATTTAGTTTTCTAAATTGATGTTGAAATCGACTTAACAAGCGTACGTAATTTAATAGATTTTTATATAGAACATCCTTCCGATTTGGGATTCTGTAATCACAAAAGAGATAACAAATGTCAGAATAAGAACCCTAAATTTGTTTACTGAATTAATTATTCACACGTCATTTATTTGATTGAAAAATATGAACTCAATTCTGTATTATATTTTACTAATACAAATACGAACACACTATATCAGCAGCAGCATTACTCTCTGTCAGTCCACTGCTGCATGAAGGCTTCTTCTATGATTTTCTATTTTATACAACTGAATATCTCTCTTTTCCACTGATTTCTAAAAAAAATTCCTTACCCCACCTGTTAATTAGCATCTTTCTGTTTTTTTTATAGTCATTGGTTGCCAGTTAATAATTTCTCTTATCCATGGGTTGCCTTCTCTTCTATTTATATATATATATATATATATATATATATATATATATATATATATATATATATATACAAGAATAGTGTATTATTTCAGGATATTTCGTTAATTTTTGATTTGTAAAGATTTGTATACAACGAGTTTTTTATTATAAAGAGAATTTTTAATCTTACTCAATTTAATTTTTTTTCTATTTGCTTATATCTTCTTTAGACTTCTTTCTTATATATATATATATATATATATATATATATATATATATATATATATAGAAAAATGAAGTAGTCTAATAAAAATATAAAACAATAGAAAAAAATCTTTTTTCATTTTAAAATTAAGTAAGACTAAACACTGTTTAAAATCAAGGAAAACTCATTGTATAAAAATCTTTATTTATCAACGATAAACGAAATAGCCCAAAATAAATATACTATTCTTTTATACGTAAATATAATTTCCTTTCTCAGTCTTTCAGACACACATAATAGCAGAGAATTTATGATGATTAAAACTTTTGTTCCTGAAAAACTTCCTAGCCAGCAAATTTACTAACATCAAGAAACATATTTACTTAATTATATATATATATATATATATACATATATGTATATTTATATATATATATATATATATATATATATATATATATATATATATATATATGTATATATAATTATTTAATTCAAATTCAACACGTATATTGGCTCTAAGAATATATTTTTAAATCATATTTATGAAGACTAACGAATACGAAAAAGATATACCAGGTAAATATTCATTTTTTCTGAAATTTTATTGATTTTCTAAGACCATTTACTTATTGTACATTTACTTATAATAATAAATAATCAAAACTATATATGGTTTTTTTCACATAGATTACTTTATAGATCGTTTTTTTATTAAAGCTTATAACATCTTTACATTTTTATCTGTCACTGACAATTAGTACAATAAAAGTTAAAACTGTCTCTCATATATATATATATATATATATATATATATATATATATATATATATATATACATATATACATATATATATATAAATACATATATATATATATATATATATATATATAATTTTTATACATCCATTAACAAATATACAATATTTCTTATTTTAGAATTTTTATCTACGTTTTCAATGTTTTCTAAAAGTTCTTTATATGTATATATATATATATATATATATATATATATATAAGTTCGTATGAACGTAGATCTTTATGTGTATAACTAAACACTCCGGTATAAAATAAACACTGCGCAGGATAACAAAACACATTAAATTTTAAAATTCATAACAATTTCGTGTATGGAAAAAGTGGACACTCCTATTTTGAGATATAAGAATTATCATTTAAAATCGTTCTGAAATAATGACTCCAAAACAATTCAATAATAATTTCAGTATAATTTCAACCAACAATCCTATATTTCCAATTTTATAGGAGATATTTCGAAAGAGAAAATTCCTTAAAAACTAAGAAAGACAAAATAGTTGTTTCCATGCAAAAAGTAATATATATATATATATATATATATATATATATATATGTATATATATATCTTAAGTGATTTGAAGTACGTATTTAAAATGTTTCACATTCCACGTTTTCTACTAAGTACTAATGTAACTACTATTTTTCTAATTTATCAAATTTATAATGTACAATAAAATGTTTTTTTTAAATTATGTTTTCATCAGTAAATTACTTATATGGAAGAATATATAAAAATATTTGAAACTTATATAGAGGTTTTAAAAACTTTCCTATATATTTTGGAATACAATTAAAAATTATCAAATTTAAATACTATAGTAATTATTACATTATTTTGCACATGAACGAAAAATATAACGAGCAAATATATTTTATTATATATTCAAAATTTAAATTTATTAAAACTAGTTCAAAAAAAATTCTAACCATCGTACTAGTTTTAATCTATTTGTTTAATAAATTTTAATATTGAATAAAAATACGACAAAATAGTAAACAATACTTAATATGTATGAATAATATTTTTGATGATGACATTTTTTCTGTATTCATTTTTAATTAAAAATATGATTGACAAATTAAATATAATTTTAAATTATATTTACTGTTCATTATTAATTTAAATTACCTTTTTGAGATTTCTCTTTTAAATTAGATATTCTAGTTATTTTTAATAAAAAAGTATTTTTTCAAACTATTTAAATGATTATAGTACTAGAAAGTAGAATTAATTTTTGTTTACCGCAATAATTAAAAATAGATTTTTTATTTAATAATATAAAATATATGATTTTCATGTTAAACATGCACGTTGTTAAAAATATTACTTATTGACATTTTCTCCTATTGAACAAGGCACGTACTCTTAAAATATTTTCTATTAGAATATTATAGAATCCAGAACAATATTATTGTATTGTAAAACATTCGGATGGATTTAAAACCACTATAGGTATTTAAAAACACACGTTACACTAGTAAATTGTGATTTGAAACTCGTTAAACCCAATTTTTAGATCATAATTCTTGAAAAGTACAATTCTTGCAAAGCACAATTGTTTGAAAATAAAATTTGTTGATAAATTCTTATTTGTATTTACATGTGATTGATTTGAATCAGAGATGGTTAGATAAAGTCTACTCAAGTTTATTCAAGTTTAGCCTATCAAGTCTGCTCAAATCTAATCAGATCAACTTAGATATGGCCAGAATATTCAAATTAATCTCAAAAAATAATTTAAATTTATTAAATTAGGGAGAATCATTCTTTCTATAAAATGTTTTTGAGTAAGTTATCTGTAATGAAATATATTTGATGATTAGAATTTTTTCTTATACTTATCATTAGCTGTAGAATTATTTATTGAAGAATATCTTATTATCAGAATAGTAAAAAAGATTATTCAATATTCATTTTTGTTGTGATCAATGTCTGTTTCCTCTTATGATTATTTGTTCTTAAACAAAAATCTATTTCATGTGACCTAATTCAATTAATATTTAACGTAATAGTAATCTAAATCAAAATATTTAGAATATTATCATATTTATTTTTTAATAATTATATATATATATATATATATATATGTATATATATTTGAGATGTTCTACTACAATTCTTTGTATATTGTCATTGCTAACAGTCCATACATTATGGAAACTATTAATAAAATTAGTGTTTGAAATTTATTTGTATGCTAGAATATATTTCAAAAAATATACATTTTTAAATTATTATATAATTAGTCTTCATTTAAAGAGCTCACAATGTGTTTTTCTTCTATTTAAAATAAAAAATAAAGAAAAATAAAGATGGCCTGTTAACAAGTTTTGTTGCCGAGTTTTATTATTTTTTTTTATTTAAAATTCATTATTTGATTTACTTAATGTTTAATTTTGTTTAACTTCTAAAATCTAAATAGTATGTTCTTCAAATATAAATAATATTTTTAATATGTGATTCGTTTAAACAGTCACACACACACACACATATATATATATATATATGTTTGTATGTGTGTGTGTGTTTATATATATATATATATATATATATATATAAATACTGTTTTTTCATGAACCTAAATAAAATTACTTGTAAAAAGACTATATTTGTTTATGTTGAGACTTCTGCTTTATATTTCAGAAAAACATTTATTTGAAAATATTCTTTATAATAAAAGGCGAGTATGAAAAAAGTTCAATTTTTACAAAAGTTTTTTTGAAATAATAGAAGAGTATGAAAAAATGAAATTAAAATTAATATATACTAGCTTAAAATTTATATATACATGTTTATATTTATATGTAAATTTTATTCATGGTTCTTATTCGGAATTTGCGTATGTTATTTTTATACTGTTTTGAAATATACATTGTTGTGGCCGTAGATTTATAGAAAAAACACACACATACACTGATCGCATCTTTTACAAAACTACAAGACATTTTTATATGACTTAGAATAATTAAAATAATATCAAAGCTAAAAATACTAACACATTGAAACCTTAACGTTTGTAAGTAAATATTAATGACATATAAAACCCTTACTTTATTTCTTTTTTAAAACTTATTTTTATGTTGATTTGTGTCTAAGAAGTAATAAAAACGACAGACTTAGATAATTAGTAAATAAACTGAAATTTCTGTACCGGAACCTAAATTAAATAAAAAATAATTAAAACAAGACATTGAGTAACATAAAACTCAATATTTGTACAACTGAAGTGTTTATAACGAAGAAACGAAAACAATAAAATAAACAGTTGTTTATTCAGAATTAAAAAGAATATATATATACACTAATAAATATTTGTAAAGAAAATCTGATGTATTGATTTTTTTTAATAAAAATAAACTACAGGGTTAGATTTGTAAAAAGGAATAAATCGTTAATTACAATTGTGGTTTGATTATTTGTTAATGTTATTAATACTAATTGTATATTGTGTAAGAGATATCAATGTGATTTACTTAATAAAAGGAAAATACATGAATGAAAATGGACATTATTTGTTTACATATCCTTTTTAGTTTTCATTCCTAACATTGATTTCGTCCCTTGATATTTATTTTCATTCGAAAGAATATTTGAAGGGTATTTTCAAATCTCTTTCTCTTTTGAAAAAGCCTTGGGTTACATTCAACGACATGGACATGAATGAAAAATGTGAATATATTATCTTTTCATTATGATCTTATTTGTACAAAATTGTAGGTATTGGAATGAAGTCGTAAGAAAAATGTTATTTTAAAAACATTTTCACGCTCAATTTACCTTCTTTATTAAACTGAATTTTTACAGTTAAATACAATGTTAATAAAAATGATGTGAAATGGTAAGTATACTGTTATTTTCATGTTTGATATTATACATATACATACATACATATATATATATATATATATATATATATATATATATATATATATGTATATATATATACAACGAAAAATTTTAGAGGGAAATGTATCCAATTCCCTGAATAATATTTTTTATATTATAAGTATTTTTAAAACATATGTATATTTTATCTTCAATCATGAATACATCTCTACAAATTTATTTTTTTGTTTATTCATAATAAATTATTAAATATCTTAAAGAAATGTTTTTCTTTTTCCAGAAAAATAAAATAGGTCACTTCCTGTAAAAAATATATAGAAATAACTGCAGTTTCTTCATTTAGTAATAAATGTTTAACTTGTTTTTTTGTTACAGGATGATAAAAATCAAATTATAAAATTCTAGAAAAAAATGAAGAGCTTAAATATCTTTTGCTTATCTATCAATCTTATTTAACAGGTATTTTTAATTTCATTTTTAGAATACTTCTTTAGATTTGAATTTTATACATAAAAAATTTCATAACTTCAACTATTTTTAAAGTTAATTTTTTAAATTCGTCGTTTAAAAAATTTAAATTAAAACTAAAAAATATTCCTATAATGAAAATATAGTAACAATATATTTTACAAATAATAATTTTACATGTTATTGAAAAGTGCTATGAAAGTTGAGAACTTTTAGTAATCATTTTGCAAGAAAAATAATTAAATATATATTTACAGCATTAAATTAATCAAATGAAGAAATAATTTATGTGAATCTCGGAGAATATGTATGTTCATGTGAAGTTCGTTAATTTTACGGTCGATTCAACTTTCATCTTTAATTAAACTTTTAACTGATTTTTAAATATGTTTTACCGTTTTTAGCTTGATTTATATTTTTTACACGGTTGCTATTGATTTGATAACGAATTTAATAATAGAATTTTTCGTACAAAATTTTGGAGTTCATTACCCGCAAATTCAATAAACAACACATGTCGAAGCTATGATTCTTGGCATTGAAAATTGATACGGTTTTACACACTGAACTTCTTTTTAAGTTCGTATATCAAAGCTTCCCCTATTTAATAAGCCACCTAGCAACATCTTACCTATAAGATCGATATTTTCACAAGAGCATAGAAGGAGCATTATCAAGCGTCTATTCCTTTAATTTTGAGGTCATCCAGAAAAGTGTAGATGGCTCGGTTATCTTCAATCTGTATACCGACGATATACAAAAGTGCAATTTATCAATTGCTATACTGCTACTCAAAAAGTTGCACGATGATAATTACTTATTGTTAGATATAGAAGCTCATAACTCATCGTTTACTAAATTGAAGTCTTTAATAATTTTAGAAATTATCGAGAGCTACTAGACAGGACAACTTCAAGTGCGAGATAGTGATTTCAGACAAATCCAGCTGATATAAGACAGCAATCAATAACTTCGACGTTTGTAACGTTAACTCCAGTTTCCAGGATCACGGATGGCAAACGTACATGTCAGCGCTTTCATATTACTGTCTATACGCCTGTACAAAGGATTGTCTGTTGACTGATCTCTTGACAACTTGATTGTGAGTAAACAAAGATAATTTACCGAAGAAACAGTCTATTACACATTATACTATCGTGACTGGTAAACTTTACTTGCGTACATCTTCAATACGAGTATTATTGGATTGAAACAAAAGTTCGTAGCTTTTTCCAATAGATGTCATTAATTGTCGAGCGCAGCTCGATTTAATGATGATTTAATTCTATATGTATTATTTTGGCAGGTGACATTTAAACGACATTTTATTTCCCTGATATGTTAGTGCAATTTTGAGAATTTTAAAATTTGAAATGAAGGAGTATAAGGTGCATTTTCATTATTTGATTCTGTTTTATTTACGGAGAGGAAAAAGCTCTTCAGAGACAGCAAAAAAGATATCCACCGTTTATGAAGAAGGTACCGTAGCCTATCAGTAGTGTTTGAAAGTCGTTTGCTCGGTTCAAAGATAGAAAATTCGACCTAGAGGATCGAGGGCGATCCAGCAGGCCTGCAGTTGTTGATAATGATAAACTGTAATACTTATTGAAAGTAATCAACGTTACACGACACGGAACATCGTAGCGATATTGCAGGTGTCTTATACAAGTGTTGTAAGGCATTTAGGGAAACATGGATATGTGAATCGCTACGATGTTTGGGTCTCCATAATTTAAGAAATTTAATCGAACGAATTTCGATCAGTGATTTGTTCCTTAAAAGAAATCCAATTTCTGAAACAATTAATCACACGCGATGAAAAATGGATCCTCTATAATAATGTGGATCGAAATAGGTTTTGGGGAAAACGAAATGAGTCTCCGTTAGCCACTCCAAACGTGAGTCTTCATCCAAAGAGGGGATGTTGTGTATCTGGTGGGATTGGAAGTGTGTTATGTATTACGAGCTTCGTCCAAATAATCATAAAATAAATTTGGAGAATTATTTTGTTAAATTGGATCAATTAAACGCAAATTGATCAAAAGCGTCCAGAATTGGCTAATCGGGAGTGTATTCTTTTCCATTAGGACAACGTTAGATCTCACAAATATACAGAAACGGCAGAAATTGATGCAGTTTGGCTGAGACGTCCTACCTCACTCTCTTATTCAGTAGATCTTTCACCTTTAGATTACCATTTGTTCCGATCCCTACAGAATTTACTTAATGGAAAAAACTTCACTTTCCTGGAAGCCTGCTGAAACCACCTGGATTAATTCATTGCCCATAAAGATTCCGAATTCTAGAAGAACGGAATTATGAAACTACGTGAAAGATCACAGAAAGTAGTGCATCAAATGACACATATGTATTAGAATAAATATGTATATACAAATAAGTAAAACACTTCTTTTGAATTTCGTCTTGAAAACGCTACGAACTTTCGTTTCAACTAATTACAATACTTAACGAAAATACATAAACACAGAAATGAAAGTTAGCCTTGTATATCCGTCGGTGCAACATTAAGATTAACGATTTATACATGAATGACACTCTTATTGACTGAATCAATGAGATGAAATATATTATCATCATTCTCGACAGATACTTCTCTTTCCATACTCACATGACAAATGTGTTAAATAAGATCCAAGAACAATACATAGACTGTTTTCCTGCTGAATCGACGATCGCAACTGTTACTGCAAATAAAACGTATTCTTTATACGAGCCTAGTAAAACCGATATTCACGTGTGTGGCATCAGCCTGCACTTGCATGCCCACACATTCATAGGCTGCAGAGATTCCAGAAAGTGTACTACAGCGTGATCTAAAAAGAAGGCATTTTGAATGTGATGATGAAGTAAAGACATGAAGGATTGGATAATGAAATAAACATTAGATTATTTCACTGACTGTGGAGAGAAACTTGTTATAAGTTAGTAGAAATGTGTTGACAGTTGTAGTAATCATGCAAAAAAGAAAATTAAATATTAAATTTTCAAATAGAAAAGTAAATATTCCATTTTAAAAATTATATTCTGTTTTCCTTTTTTTTGTTTCATATCAATACTACAAACTATTCAAAAGTTATACGTTTCGGTGTAAAACTTTTAGTCGCTCTTCGTTCTTTTTTAAGCATTGTAATATTATAACTTCCTAAAAAGAAATACATTATGCAACTTTATTATTTTTTAATATATTATTTTTTCCGTTTATAGTATTATTAATATTAATAACGCCAAAAAAGTGTCTCATTTTAGAAAAAGTTGTGTCATTCTAATTCGAACACAATAATTATAACGGAATTTAACAAAAAAATGACCCAATAAGAATATTAAAAATTAAATTGTTAATTTTTTATAAAAGTGTTTATTTTTATACTGACTATTATAAAATATATACATTTTAAATATAATTTTGTCTGTTTTGCAAAACATGTTAATTTGAAAGTTAAAAAAAATATAATACTCTTTTTCTTATTACATATTTAAACTTGATCAAGTGTTTTAAACAGAAAATATTCTCTTGTAAAAGTAAAAGTATTCGAAGATGAATATATAACAAACTTAGAATTCGAAGTATTCATAGCACATATATATTTATGTGACATTATCTAACCAATATATATATATATAATATATTCTGTTTGTCATATTATATTTGTGATTGAACAATTTGTCTTAACGTGGGTTGTGTAATCGTTTAATGCGAACAGCGATAACTGAAACAAAAATTGTCGTCATATTTAAATGTTCCTTCGTCTATATTAATCAAGTAACAGTTTTAAAAATACACTTTCAATGTGCTGTGTTCTAGTTTGATTTTAGATTATTTTATTGTTAATAGTGATGATTTATTTTAAAATGTTTGAACGTTTAATTGTGGATTGTGAGAAAACTTCTGTTCATTTTACATTTTGAAGTCTGTTTAAGGTAAGTTTAATATTTTTTAAATTTATTTTAGAATATCTATTGATTCTCTAATAACATATCTCTTTAATATAGTTAGATTTTTATTAAGAGATACTGTTAGACTTAAAATATGTAAATTTTATGTATCGGCATTTATATTTAATAATGAAATTGCAATATATTATATTGTAACTGACTACATATATTAGGTTATATTTAGTGTGATAGCGTCACTTTTAACATGTAGTATAGAAAATAATATGAAGAAAATATATTATCATTATAAAATCGCCTTTAATTTGTCAATATTCATTAACCGACATTCACTTTGTGTAAAACCGGGGCCACACATGCGGCTATTCGCCGAACACAGAGCAAAATTTAGCCGAACGCCGAATGTGTGGATGGGTCTGCAAATACGAATGCTAGGTATTCGCTGCTCCCATCCGATGTCGGACTTCTCTCACGAATCAAAGGGAACGAACATCTGCATTTTGTGAAAGATGAACGTTATCTACACTTTAGGTGTATTTGTTCAATGCAGATATGCACATCTGTGCAGTTTATTATCGGTCGGCGAACAACACTAGGCGAACGGTATTCGACGAAAAGCCGGATATGTAGCCCAGGCTTTCTACACAATTTCTTTAATTGTATTCGCTTGAAAAACGTTTTAAGTTTTAGGTTGTCTTGACCTGAACATGATAAATATAATCAAATTTTAAATTGAAAAGAGGTTTCGAGAAAAAGTTTATTCTCCACTAACCACAAAACAAAATGTATTCAAAAATGTTAGATAATTGACTACCGATCATTTTCTACTGATATTTTTTCATACCGTGACCGTCTATGAATAATAGCATCATCATCCAAATCCACATAACCTAATTCAGAAATGTTTAATAATTGATTATTTAACATTTTTGGTTCATAGAGTGAATGAAAAATTCATTTATGAAAATGAATTTAGCTGTAATGTTAGAACTGTATTGGAATAAATAATTCAATGTTCAATAACTAATTATTGAACAGTTTGGCTAATATAAATGTGTGATATGTGGAGAATAAAAATTCATTTATTAAATAAAAATAAACTTTCTTTAATTTAAATTTTATTTGAAAATAATACCAATTCACTGAGAAAATAAAATAAAAAAATTTATTATTTTTTTAAATTTTGTTTAATTCTCTCTATGCAAAATGAAATTAGACACGCGATTCTTTTGTATTAAATAAAACATATTATTAATATCTTAGTATATACTCTCAATAATTTTTATTTATTTCTTTTAATTTCTCAGCATATTATTTCAAATACAAACATCTATTACATAGAATGTTTTATAATTTCATTGACTTATTTTTTTGCAACAATTTGTCAATAAAAATGTTAGGTGTTCAATTGTACTAAAAATAATTAAGTAAATTCTCATACATAAAACCAGAACATAGTTAATAAGCGCTATAAGACTTGTTACATTTGAGATACATAGTACGCTGATGGCTCAGTCATAAAATAGTTATAGGACTGAATTACTATATGACCGTAATAAATTCTAGCCAAAGTTATCTATTTATTATCTTCAATATATAAGATTTTCTCTATTGGCGTTAATTAAATATTTTGATTTATTTGTAATAATATTTTGTTTTCACTTAAGTATTTTTTGTTTTATATATATATATATATATATATATATATATATATATGTACGTTTATGTAGAAACAATTTTTTGAAAATTCTATCTGTATTCATCAAAGTTCTAATATTTGTCTTGTACAGAATACTTTTTTATTAATTATAATCTGTTTAAAATATTTTCTCGTGAGTAATTAGTAAAACTCTTTATTGTTAACATGACATATACTAATAGTCATAGATTTTATCAACAATTGCAAACCTGGTTTGTAGATAATCTTCCGCTTTAGAGATTCTATTTATTTAACTATTTTTAACTTTCATAATAGTTAAAAAAATCGGATACTCAATAATTTCGAATTTGGAATCAAAAACATGAAAACTTGATTACAATAATAAAAAAATTCACGATAAATAAAAATACAACTAAATCTTTTAATAGGTTTTCTATTTATGTGTAATGGAATAATAAACAGGACAGAAAAAAAGTTGAACATGTTTCTGATGCACATAAAAGTCAGAATATGAATTCATCTTTGTCGCATTGTAGAATGTGATTGCAGTCGACCAGCTTCATACTTGTCAACGTTAAATTGAGCTTCGTTAAATTCACGACACAGTAAACATTCCAGCTGTTTGTAATTAACGAAATTCCATGAGTTTTACATCAGAGTTCAGTTTCATTATTTGCGAAACAATTGCATGAAATACTTTTCACGTTGCCTCCGTAAGAGGGTTTTATAATTATCGAAGTAAATTTACATATATATATATATATATATATATATATATATATATATATATATATTATACAAACGAAAAACAATAATTGGAGAATAACTAAAAGCATTTGTTTATTATATTGTCGGTATTTTTTATTAATTTTTTATTTAAGAAATGAATTTTCATTTCCATTAAACGATCTTTGCCTTAGATACAAAAATACTTGAAACCTTCCTCGTAATTTATTACTAACGTTCAATTAGTTTTTTTAAATGTAATAAAAATCAAATAGGTATTAAATATACGATACCAATAATATATATTTTTTTAAATTTTTAACAAGTAATATTATGTTAATTATATTAATAATTAGAATAAAATACTCTTTAATTTTAAGAAATAATGAGTATTACAGATCAATTCTATCAATGTAATTCGTATACAATTTGAATGAATATGTTATACAATTTGTTTATAAATATAAATAACTACTATAATGGTGTGTTGGAAATTAATGTAAACTATTATGTTCGTTAATTTAGTAGCTAACAAGCTGTTGTCAATCTAAACACTCGAGATAAATCTAAAATAGTTTACCAAACTCTCAGTCGTTTGTTCTTGGAAATGAGCTTTAAACATTTTCTATTAATAATATGTTGAATCCTGTTAGAAATATATTTAATTGTATTTTAATAAAGAGATCTTATTTATTACATGGTAAGTTCCAACATTTATAGTTTATCTTCAATTAATTATTAATTTTTTTATATATTACTATGACATTTAATTAAATAATAAATTAATTCAACCAAAAGTTATTTATTTATAACAATAGCTTTAAAACAATGTTTTTTTAAAAAAAATCAGAGTATTATTACATTATTATTATTATAAAAGCTTTCAAAATAAACCGTTCTTATTAGTTAATTCAAAATGTCATATAATTCCTAAATTTTATTTTAACAAACTGGTCTCAGAAAAATTGTAATTTTAAGTGAACAGCCCAGCTTTTTGTTACTTATTCGTTTTTATTCTTTCTGTACTTAATGTAAAAAAAATCGTACATATTTATATTTTACACTTCACTAAGTCTTATTCTAGTCTAAAATTCAACAATGTTTACCATGTTCTTTTAACCATTTTATTTTTTTACTATTAATAATCTAATTAAAAAATTACAAAATTTTATTCAAAAATTTATCATGCTATTTTCATAAAAAAATTGTTATTTTTTAATACAAGTTACTTTTATAACTACATATCGTAGGCAGTTAAAAAAGCCATTTATAATAGTATGTAATCAAATTACAATTGTTTGAAATAAAATTCTAACATCATTCATAAATAATTAAATTGTGTAAATTCATTATATTTCACCAAATGATGATTTTTTTTCTTATACTGACTCTTAACACTACTCTCTTTTCGTATAAATTTCAATATATACAATGTAGTCTCTTAAATTCATAAGAACATAAAATTTATAATATGAGTAATAAAATGTGCTAATCTTAAAAAGGAAGTTATTACATGTCAGTAACAAGACCTTTATGACAGTACTTTGGATAAGTATAGAATATACTTTTGATGGGAAGTAAGTATATGGTAAATAAACTTAGTTTAATATTTAATAATATTTTTAATTTAACATTTTTATAAAATTATAACCAAATATAGATAAAATGACATTATAGTACTGTTGTATATTAAATATTTATTAAAGAATGCTCCCAATTAAGTATAAATAAAAGAGCAGAAAATTTTACTGCGTAAAAATACATTTTATATTAAATCGTTCCTATAAGATGAAATATTGGAAATACTTGAGTTATATTGTATCTGTTTTGCATTCAGATGTCTGGGAAGAATAATTTTTCTTCCCTGACACTAAACACCTTATGAACTGAGGGTTCAGTCCAAAGATCCCCTTTTCTGGAGTGTATGTACAACCACGAAGATTTTTATAAGAATAATAATAACGGGTTTGTTGATTATTGAATACTTTATTTACACACACTGAGGTTACTCACTTCACACACGATACATCCGGTCATATCCTGATGAAGTTCACTTATACACTGATTGTCAAATATCTTTTAGAACAATATCGTTTATTACGTTCTGAGCGTTTTATTTTAAATACAAAGTTTCCAACACCCAGTCGACTGATTATCAATACATCCTTAACAGTACCTTACAGTATTATATAATCTTACACCATTTTTTTTGATTTTCTATCAAGATGAAAAATGATGAATATTTTCAAAGCATACAAAAATGTATATTTTTCGAAAATTCCACAAAATATTCGAAAAAAATTATACATAATTATATGGAATTTATTTTCAAATTTGTCAATTTGAAAAAATACACTATAATGACTTTACTTAAACTGCTTTTTACAACAAAAAATTTAACAGATAATTCACATGTATTTACAAAACAGACGAAAATAAATCACAGTAAAAATTTTAAGCGTAGCACCCACATCTGTATCCTGTATCCTATGAAAGAATATTTATCTTATAGCAGATTATATTTTTGAAGACAGAGAATTGTAATCATAATTATAATAACAAAAAGAAACTCTGTATGAGTTCTGAATTTCCGAATTTCCATATATTTTTTAATGATCTGCCGGACTTCTTCTGTGATTGATAATTCGGTTACAAAAACTCTTACAAAATCTAATTTAGATGGTAAAAAAAACGCAATAGTTGATAAAAATATATTCAATAAGAATAAAATGTGAAATATATTTAATAAATCATTTAAAAGTAATTCAATTTTGATAAAATTGAAATAAATAAAAAATGTTTAAATTGGTAACTGTGTTGAATCAATGTATAATTTAAAGAATAAATTTTCAAATAAGCCATACTTTTGTATGAGACTGCTTTACTTTCACAAAGCTCTTTTAAAAAAGAAATTCTGCAATGAAATATACACAAACGTGTATATATATATATATATATATTAGGTGTAAAAATTAATTCTGTGCCATTAAATTGAATTAATCAAAACTCTGTTTTCAATTAAAAAAATCTCGTCGTTTTAGGAGCTTGAAGTGCTAACCTTAACATTTAAAAATACTATATATCTTGAACAAGCAGTTGGCATAACCTTACAAAACGTATTGAACATGATAGCATCCGAAAAGAGCATATTAGGCACTGCATACTTTTTGTATTCCAGTTGAAAAAAAATCTACCGATGCTGCGAGAATCATTTGTTTAGCTTTGGGGAAAGGTTGGTCGGTTATTGGAGTTTTAGGGCTCTTCGACAACTAAGGTCATTAGCAGCCATTGGAGAAAGATGTTGTAATGTATAAAATATGGAAGAATCCTAAAACAATGGTAGAGGTTTGAAAATGCATTTCCACTTCATCGACTCAAACCCGCCATTTTTTTTGACAAGAACTTCATCCATTCACCCGGCAGATGGATCAAAGTTATAAAAAATAATGAGGGATATTTTGAGGACTGAAATGTATTCCATTTTTTCATGAACATTCATTATCTATAAAAAAGACCCTGAATTCATTTTTACACCTTATATATATATATAGAAATAATATTATTAATTCCAATCGCTAAAAATATAAAAAGAACATTATCATTACATGTATTTTTATCTAAAATTTTGTATGTATCCTTAGGGAGCAATTTGACAAAATCATTCAACGACTCAACATCAATAAATTTTGAGTGCAAGATAAGCATTTTTTTCGTGATTTCTTTCCTTATTATATTTTATTTTTTCTGTCTTCATTATCGTTTCTAGTAAAGTTGACTCAAATAAAGTTTCCCAGGTATACACAATCTACTGTATTACAACACAGTACACAGCCACGTGGACGGAAATTTAGAAATAAGCAGGACACGTATCGATTTCTCATAACAATACTAAATACCAGTTATGTACAAAACTTGAAGCCTACAAACAAGCTCCATGAGATGTTTGTTCACTACCCAAGAGATTTAAAGAACAGTACGTATGTGTGTGCGTATGTACTGTGTGTAGTTTATTCGCAAAAGGTTTAGTATAGTTACCAGTATGTTTTGTATAGTAAAGTATTAAGTTTATCACCTAAGAGACTTACAGTCCGACTTTTACGTGTACAGACATTGTTTAAGGTTGTGATTTGAGATCATGCTCGAAGCACACGCATTACTGAATTTATATTCATAGATATGGATTTTTCGACTATTATTATTATTTGCTCTATAAGCAACTAGAATTCAAATATAGCTTTGTAGAAAAAATAGAAGAAAAAAATGTATATTGATTAGTAGACTGAGTACACTAAATAATGTAAGTTATATCTGTGTGCTTATTTTTATATTTTTGCTCACCGTCGAAACAAAATTGTTATTATCATCCCCTTTAAATTATTCAATTAAGTACTACTAACTTTAAAATATAAAATTCATTTTATTCTTTATGTGTCATTATCTAACACAATTATTTAGCTTCCATTAAAATGAAAAATCGTTGAACTGCACTAAATAAATCAAATATTATGAAGAGAAATATAATATAACAACACTTTGAAAAAAGTTTACAGCGGAATAACGAAACTTGTTTGGAAAAAAAGATGTAAATAATTTTTATTACCTTTGTACGTATGAGCACACCTTTATCACTGCTTAGTACTAAATTCATAATCACTGTCTACTATAAATATTTCGACTCAAATTTACTATATATTATCTACAATGTTCTTCTTTCTACAATTTTCAAATTTGTTTGCTTTTTAAATTAGATATTTATTTGATTTGGCTGATTTAGAATTCAATATATATTTTCCATGATAGGGCGTAACAGTAGATGTTGCTATTTTTGATTTGCATGTAGTATATATTCTATTAGAAAATCTACAATGATCTTATTAGGTTGGTGCATAATTAACGGTCGTTTTTATTATTCTAAATTTATTCAATAATAAAAGAATTGAGTACAATCAAAATATGATTAGATGATCATGATGGAGCATAATGGCTGTCTACTTCAATAACTCGTTCCAATTTGCTTGGAAAATAATCGATTCCAAAAGGGGCATGTTTTTTCGATGCGATTCACGGTTTGACATCGGTAACAAGTTCATCCAAATCATCGTAGTTTTTTCTCGTCTGTCAATTTTTGGACGAGAGATTAACGAAGTAGTCTATAGGTGCTTCTGTAGGAAAGTATGGTGGGTGCTCGGGCAAGTCCCACCCCTTATTCTTGATCGATTTCACGACTCGATCTTTGACATATGGTCGGGCGTTGTCGTGATAAAACACAATGTGATTTTTTTACGAGGACTTTTGGATTTGATGGCTACTTTCAATCGATTGAGATGAACAAGATAAACTCCACTATTTAAATTATACTATCTTATGCCATTTTTGTCCGGAATTCGCCATTCATGTTTCACATCTTTGTCATCACACCAATAAAAAATTCTTTTACCAAAATTTTCCATTGAATTACAACAGAGCCGTCCCACCAAATATACCACATGGCTTTTTTGCACTAAACGGACTTTAAAATTATTTTCGGAGTATGATCGAAATCAACACGCACCATCTTTCGTCTGACATTTTTGAAGAGAAGCTATGACTCCTCACCAGTCATCAAATGTTGAAGAAAGAGACTTTTCTCGTTTTTATGAAACAATTTGGTAAATATGCAGATTCGACTGGCCGTGTTGTCATCAGAGAGCTCATTAGGAACCCATTCAGTCATTTTTATCACATTATTGAACTTTTTGAAGCACCTGAAGATCGTTCAATGGTCAACATTGAATTGTTCGGTCAGTCATCCTTGTTGTTCTTGTTCGTCTTCTTCCACAGTCATCTAAAGAGCTTGACTATCAAAACTATACGGGTGACATCTTCCTTTCTTATCCTTTAAAAACAATTGAACCATTTTCAAACTTGACTTTCACCAATCGTTCCTTCTTTAATGACTTTCTTGACATTGATAAATAACTGTGCTATAGTCCATCCTTTTTCAAAATGATAAAGCATGATATGACGAATTTGAAGGTAGTTATCAACACCTAAATAGGAATGAATATATTAGTAAAAAATTGAATAGACGTATTAAATTTGACAGATTTAAAGAGATTTGTCAAAACGATCGTTAATTATGCACCATCTTAAGAATAATTCCAATTAATTTTAGTAGATTGAAGATGCGAATATTTTACTACCTAATAATAGAAATTCATCGTGGTTTTACTACTAAATAACTGCATTAAACGTGAAATAATTTTTTTTTGATTTTTTTAAGACACGTTATCAATTTTTAATCAAAAGGTTGAAAATTTGGACTTTTAAATTGGTTATAAATCATAGCAATTATCAATTAGTTATTTATAATTAATTAATAAATAAATCGCTTACATTAATTATCAATTTTTACTTCTACTTAGTTCTTAATTAATTGTTCTTTTTTCCAATATTGTTCATCATTTAAATTATTTTTCATAAATATAATACAAATGCTTTTCATTATTTATATTTTAAGTTCTCTCTTCTTTGTTGAAAAAATAATTAGAGAGCCATCTCATCTTGCTTGTTGAAAAACATGACTGTAAGTCAAAATGATGTCATATACTATAGCTTAAAATACACAAAAGAAACTGAGCTCAAGCTGTGACAATATCTCCAGGAGAGATATGTAACATGTCATAACGTAAGTGAATTTGTTGTTTGCCTGCTTCATTCGTCAATCATTTAATATAATACAATTTTTCTTAATTTTTCGTTTATATTAAAATCTTTTAGAAATTCTCAGAAGAATATATCGAAAACGTTTTATCGAAAAACAGTGGAAAAGAGAGGCATACAATCGTACCAAATAGAAAATCATGTAAGAGGCCTTTATCCAGTAGTGGATTGACAGAAACTGATGATGATATATGTATCATAAATTGCTTATTCTTGTATAAAATATTTCTGGTAGTTTATCCGTACGCTGGAAAAATTATTCTTAGTAAAAATCAAATATGCTAATTACTTAATAGAAAAATAATTCATATCTGATTCGAAATTTAAAATTCTCTAACAGTATTCTTTAACAAATCACGTTAATCACGTTCACTTTTAAATGTAATTAATTAATTTAAATTTAAAGGTGAACTAGCTGATCTGGTTTTCAAAAAAATAATATTTTATCGAATCTGAAATAAACTTAAATATTGACACCCTTTTTAAATATTCCATACAAATAATATATTTCCGCAAAAGTGTAACATAAATGTGAGTTAAAACAAAATAATTGAATTGAATTTTTAAAAAAATTATGTGAATTTTGAATTCAATGAAAAAATATTATATTATATAAAATAAACATAGTAAATCATGGCACAATAATTGCTGTAAATTTTATTTTTGTTTAAAATATTAAATTAAATTACTTCAGGTAAATTATTTCCATACAACAGTTCCAAACGAATTAAACTTTTCTACTGACGTGTACATCTCTATTCACTAAACCAAATTGCTTCGAGAATATCATTTAGAACCGTAAATGAAAACATTAAATTTTGTATCAATTTATTCTGCATAACATACAATTTATTATATAATATAGGATGTTGACTTGTGCACACTGTTCACTAAATTAATTCACCATTCTCTCGTCTTTATTGTTCCAGCCATGAGGAGTTGTTTAAAATGCACTATAGAAACATAATTATAAATTTTAATAGAATTTACACGTACAGTCTACACATTTCTAAAGACCACTAGAACAAAAATAATTCCTTATAAATTTTGTCTTATTTTTTTTATTTTCAGCTTTATAAGCTTTCAAATATATAGCAGGAATAATATTTACCGCCTGCTTTTTTTCCAATCCTTTATGAAATATATTTTAATTGACCAGATTATCATTTATGCAAATTATTACATTTATATTTTACTATATTTCAGATATATACCTTTGATCAGTAGTTATCTTTGAATTTTTTACTTTTCTGAATAATTAACTTGAATAATAATATCTTATTGTAAATAATATTAATTCATATATTTTTAATAATGTTTTTTTAGTATTTTTATTTATTTTCTATTATATAGAAAAGAACTAAAACAATAAAATTAAGTTTTTAATTGTTTTTATAGTAAATTAATTTACAGAGTATTTTTTAATAATTATAATATTTGATTATTAGTTTATTAATTTTGTCATCAAAGTACTTTTAAAATATAACAATATTTACTACTGTTTAGAGAGTTAATAATTTGGTTTTTTTCATTTTATTTGTTTTATAATTATTACAAAAAGGTTTATTTTTTAAATTATATATATATATATATATATATAATGTAGTTTAACAATCAATATTTTCATAAATTTAGATTTTTAATCATTAAATAAGATAATATTTTTTAAAAAATAACTATGAAAAATGTAATTAACCCAATTGTTTTCAAATAAACTATTATAAATAATTTTCGATCAAAAATAGGCAGTGACTTCCTAAATTATTTTTCCTCAATCTATTATGATTAAAGTTATTATAAAAAATATTTTTGTTTTAGATTTTTGTATTTAGATATAAATATATTGAGTTATTAAAAAAGTCCTATTCTATGTCAAATAAATCACATTATAATATTTTTTGGCATCTAAATTTATAAAAATGTAGATTGGTAAAATAGATTGCTTAAAACATTTCATTTAAAAATAAATCTTACTTGGATATTGTTATAAAATAGATTAAATGAAACAATAACAAAGTATTAATGCATGTATTCATAATAGTAAATGTATTCAATAATGGCATTATTGTGGAAAAACTTTGTCCTTCAAATGCATATATATATATTACAGCAATTAATGTCCTATCGATCTAATATAAATACATAACTCTTAAATTGCTTGAAAGATTATATTAATATGTGTCATTCTTTATTAACAATGTAAAAATTTTTTGTTTTGGAATACGTTATGATTGAATTATTAATTATTGAAAATTAACGCCTACAATTTTCCTTTATGTATCATCTTGTTATTTAACTTTTGGAAAGGATTAAATGTTATAGAATTCCCAAAAATGGTTTACAATGTATATAGAAAGAATTTTATGAATCAGTTTCCATTATACAATTATTTATTCGATAGATTGATTTAAGACATTTTTAAATTGATTGAACATTGGAGATAAAAAAATACAATTATATAAGGTACAAAAAAAAGATAGAATTTACCTAGTACAATCATTAAAATGACATCAAAAACTAACACATGATTGATACATATGAATATTTGTTTTGTAAGATTTTAGAGAAGCAATTATGTATCAGGTTTCTACCTGAAAATCAGGCAATAACACGACACAACAGTAGTTAAACTAACTGACGCAAGAAAAAGTATCTTGTTTTATCTGATCGAACAAATGTGATTTTTTAAAAAGCATTTCTTTTGTAACACCAAACTATATATTCCGATGTAGACCTAGAAGAAACAAAGAAATAAACGGAAAAGTTCGTATTCATTCTGTATATTCTACAGATATGTCTTCATTAGATGATCATCTCCATTGTTACAAAATAGGATAAATGGAAAATCTGCATGTATTTTTAGGTCTTAAGAGTCACGTTTGATAATTTCAGTTGATGTTTCGAAAAATATCATAAAACTTACTTTAAGTGCCTTAAAATAGAAAAAAAGTAAAATATATTAAATTGGAAAAAAAAATTTCTACAAAAAAATTAATTTAATCCAAAAATGTTAGTCATTTTAAATTTGTTTCCAATAAAAACCATTAAAGAATGAACATGCCAAAAATATTTAGTGTTAGAATAAAATTATATGATGAAAAACAAATTGTTTTTATTTATATATATATTTTTCAAGTACTTTGTTCAAAATAAGATTTTCATTTTCATGAAAAAAACATACAAACATATATATATATATATATATATATATATATATATACACACATATATATATATATATATATATATATATATATAAGCTCTATAAATTTTACAACCACCGAAACATTAATAAAAATGTATACAAAAGATGAACATACGAGAAAGATAGATGTGAATGTAGTAACACATTAATGTTTATATTAAGCTTTTAAGCATTTATCAGTTAACAGTGAGGACGAGAATTTCTTCACGTTGTTTCCTGTCAGTAAAGCCGTACGCTTTCTGAATTCATTATTTTTATATATTTATTATTTTTCATATATACTGAATGCAGAATCCGGGAATATATATATTTATATATATATATATATATATATATATATATATATATATATATATGATGATATCTATGAAATTGCTTTCGAAAGCAAACGTTTTTACATTCAGGCATTTTTAATATTGATCCACAATTTTTGCGGTCATCTAATAATAATGTGGATGTTTCAGTTGAATTGTTAATTCTTTTTTATTAAGGTTCTTACTTTTTATACCCTGATAAAATGTTGCATACATATGAGAATATATAAGAAACTATTGATACTGAATTTGATTGAGTGTGTGTATAAAACTAGACAAGCAAATATCGTATTCTGTACATAGGTATTTCTAAAAATAGGAAATCGTAAATTATTCGTGATTATCTCAGTCTCATCATCGTGAATATCTCATTTTTTTAAAAACATAAATTAATGTGTACTTATTATTCTACCTATTACTCTAGTTAACGCCATATTGTCTTTTATTGACTTTACATTAGAGATATCAAAATTATAAATTTGTTAAACATTCTATAGCGAGTAATTGACTATAGATTATTTTGGATTCAAATGAAATACGTATATTCTTTATAAAAGTAGACTATAAATGCAAATACTAAGCAAAATATTTATTTAATAATATTTTGTTCTTTCTCTTCCACCCTATCATTTTGGTCTATAATTTCTGTTTTATTTTTCAAAATACTTTCTGTGATTTTATAGAAAATATAAACAGATTTTTAAATATATCTATTTAACTATCTATCTATCCACCTATATGTATGAATGTATATTTCATTTTAATATGGTACGTTTTTTATTTAATTTTTAATTGAATTAAAAATCACTTTTATGGGATATTTTTTTCATTTTTTAAAAGTAAACTATCTTTCTAGATTTTTTTTCATTTTTAATTATTTTATTTTTAATATCAAACAAAAATTACATATATATACATATATATATATATATATATATATATAAATAATTATTTGATACGCATCTTAATATTTTCTATTTAAAATCTTGCCAGTATCCACGTTCATTGATTTTTAAATTCATATTTCAAATTATGTAAAAAGAACACATTCCATTCGAATACTTCCTTGTCATTCGTCCTCATTCGAATAATATCATGCGTGTACGAGTGTTCAAATGGTTCTTAACACATAATAAATCCACTCAAATTTCCCCTAGAGGAAATTCAATAGGCGACACACAAAGGACAGAACGGTTAATACGACTGAATCTTGATCAAACGACAGATATAAATATGATCAAAGTACTTCAGAAGATTTTAAACACACAATATTGAACAAACGAAGGAAAATACTATGAATACATCAAATGTATTTAAAGTTGTTAAAAATGTATATATATATATATATATATATATATATATATATATATATAATTCGTAATTTATTAAAAAAAAAACAAGTACACATTATTCACTATAATATATTAGTTTAATTTTAATTAAGCTAGGTATAATTTAGAAATATAATTTATTTACGCATTTTAATTCTTATATAGATTGATCTAAAAATCTTTTCTTTTTTTCCATTTCTTACATAGTTAATTTTTATTTTTGTTGTATTTCACAGGTATGAATATCGTCATTTATAATTATTCATATTTCTTATCAACAAACACTTTTTCTTTAATTTTATTTTGGTCTCACAATTTTGTTTCATTTTTTAAAAATGAAATTTTTAATACTTTTTCTGTCTTTACAAAACAATAAATAAATCCTGTAAATATCTAGTTTTCGAGTTGTTTTTTTGTAATTTATGTTCAATTTAATGTTTATATTATTATAATTAATTATGATAAAATCATTCAATATTTAATGGACGTTCTTGTTACCTTTGTGACTTTCCTGCATCATTATTTTTCCGATTCTAATAATTTCCTTGAATTTGTATGATTTTTCTACAGTCAACTCAATTTGCTGACAAAAACAATTTGCAGGTATTTTCTTACTCAATTTTCTTTATACACATTTAAATAAATGTTTCTTGATTGTGTTTGGTTAATAATCATCAAGTACCCTTTCATTTTTTTTTTAAAAACTCGATATTATTATTTTTGTTGTAAGCATTGATCTATCAAACGTTTTTCTAGATTTCCTTTCTAAACTAAACTTTTATCGGCAACATAAACTTTGATTTCGATTGAAAAAAATACAGTATTTCACTTCTCTTGAGGCTAATTCAAACATTAGTCTATCCTCTATCCAATTCTCTGCTCAATTGTCATCGAAAATTGTTTCGTTGACGAACAATAAGTAGATAAACTAGCCTTACTAATTGTCATCTATGTGTTATCTATAATAATACAAATAAAAATCAGAAGGGCAAATATAAGTTGACTCATATAAGGTATATGAGAAGGCAAAGGTTATTTTTATAATTGAATGTTAATGTTAACATTTATATAACTATCATTGTTATAAAACTATATATAGGATAATTCAACCTAGGATTCCATACAAAAGGATTAAAAAAACGCAAAAATTAAAAAAACAAACATGTTATCCACCGTTTAGTATTTTGGTTCAATTTTATTTTAGAATTGAATTCAAATAAATACTAAATAAAAAATAACATGACTTTTCGTAACATCCTTTCATCTAAAAGACTAAATTGAATCACTTTATAATACTTAATGCTGAACAAGCGTAATTTCGAAATAAGCCACTTGCATCGTTATTATTATTATTTAAATAAAAATATATCCCATATATCGTATATATAAAACACATGTTGTTATAATACTTTCATTGAGACACGAAAAATCATGAAAACAAGTATCTCTTAATAAAACATGAAAATAGAACATATTTGAAGAATGCAATTTTAAATATAATATTAAAAAAATAGAAGATATTGCAAGATATGGTAGCAGTTATGAAATAACTTTAAGATGTATGTTGAGGTCTGTAATATTAACATATACTTTTTTTTACATACAAACAGTTAAAAAATAGAACATTGTCATTTATTTTATAAAATTATTCTGTTTACAGAAAACAAACAAATAAAATTCTGCTTATTCTTTTACTTATTAGATTATAGTAAAAATACCGTATTTTCTTAGATGCAAGAGAACAAATTTTTTTCACTTTCAGTATCAAAATACATAATTTCAACTAAAACTGTGTATTAAGTAATTATATTAAGTATCAAAAAGAAATATTAAATGATAAAATATATGATTTAATTTATTTATTATAGATATTAAGTTGCAAATATATCTTTATATTTAGCACGTCATACATTTATTTATTTTAAAAAGGATAGATATTTATAATATATATATATATATATATATATATATATATATATATATGTGTGTGTGTATTGTTATTTTGTTAAAATAATAAATTGCACACGTAAGGTCAGTAAAGATTTAATTTTATATATCTAGTAAAAGAGAATCTGATTTTAAAAACAATTTGTTCACTTATGTGTCCTAAGACTTTTAAGAAGAAACGTGACCTGCATATCGTATCTGTCGTAACTCGTTGCACTTACATATGCAGCATATGAAAACACTTCTATTATTTGATAGGAGAAAAGTTTACAAAAGAAAGGTTATATGAAAATAGCGTCTAGTTTTATACATTCTATTTATATTAATTTGAAATTATATCACGCACATACATTCAAACATGCATACGTATATATATATACACATACATTTGTATATATATACTCATACATATGTATATATATATATATATATATATATACATATACACACATACCTCACAAGCTAATTTCATTCGTAATGACTCCAATTGATATCAAAAATTATACAATAAATCAAAGCATTTTATTTATAGTCTTAACATAAAATACAAAATTATATTTATTTAGTAAATACGAATAATGTAATTATTCTCATGAATAATAACATTTTGTAAATATACATATAAACTATAAAAATAGAAATCATACAAAGAAATTATTTTTTTTTTTATAAAAATCTCTTTAAATCACATTCGTCTCTTAAATGTTACAAATTAGACAGAAAGTATATCATTAGATCAAAATCACCAAAATCTAACAAAAAATCTCTGAAATCTGATTTGAAATATGTTTATGTATATTTAATCTTTATTTCACTATCTTTTTTTAAATTTTTTATATACAATTGCTGATATATTAGTATAAGATATATATTACCATAATATATTGATATATCTCACCTTATACAAATCATTGAGTTTATATTAATATTGACAATTTTGTTAATTACGTGTGTCATTTGATAAGTATGGTAAAAATGCAAGTTAAATACCGTTTTTTGGAAAAAAGTGATTTTATTTCTCAACATAGTCTTCATTGAAGACTAAATATTTGGTCCAGCTAGTTTGCAAAGTACACATTAACGACGACGACAGCGGGGAAGAGGAAGAAGTTGCAAATGGTCAAGTTCGGAGAATAGAATGGATGAGGAATCAATTCGAAGTCCAATTCGTGCAATTTTTCCATTTCGATGGCCGATTTGTGGGACAGCTCAATATCCTGGTGAAAGAACAATTTTTTGTGATACAATCTTAACTGTTTTTGATTCAGCTCCTTTCAAATGGTGCAATAATATTGCATAATAGACTCCTATTCTCGTTGTTCCCTCCGTTTAGTAGTCGATCAGGTTGATTCCTTGAAAATCCTAAAAAATAGTGGCCATCATTTTGCCACTCGACAAAATGGTCTTCACCATTTTCGACACACTTCCATCAGTCATTATTCATTGCTTTGACTGCTGCTTCGACTCGGTTATGTAGTGGTGGATGCATGTTTCATCGACGGTAAAGGAATGACGCAAAAAACCTGCTCGTTTTTCCCATTTTCGCGGCAACTTCTACAATACTTCCTTCCAACATCTGTAGAACGTGAACAATGCGTCATTTCTGGATGAAATTTCATCTATGCTCGTTTGAAAAGTGACACGATAGTGATGACGTTACCAAATGAATGGTGGCATCACAACATAGAAATTTAGTAAACTTATCAAGAGGCCCACATATATACTAACATAGTTAAGTACTATTCTGATTTAACAGTGTCGGGTTTGGTGCAGGGTACTCACCACTTTATCGGGGGACAACTACGGCGCGCCGTGCATAAGGCGCCCAAATGTTTATCCGCTCGTTGCGGCGGTGCATTTATCTGACTCCAAAAGATAATCAAAGGATTCCCCACTTTGTGAACATGGAGATGGAGACTAGACCGACCACGGCTGTGGGAACGTTACTGCTCACAGCAGCGAGACTCTGTACCGTCTTCACTGGTCAGTTAACTATCCGATGTCGTCACGGGTCCATAAAGCCGTGATGATTGTTCGCCATACAAAACGAATCACCTGATGGGGAGCGAGAGAGCGCTAAACTTGGAGGCTGTGGGAACTTATTGCCCACAGCATCGAAAGATATACAGTCTTTTCCTCCAAGTCTCGTAAGCTATAGTGCCACACAGGTCTGTAGAGCCGTCAGGAGTGTCGATAATACAGACCGAAGCACTATATGCGAGAGAGAAAGAGCAATAAACTTGGAGGTTGTGGGAAAGTTACTCACAGCATTGAGACACTATACTCCAAGTCACATATTCAGAACCAGTGTCGTCAGTAAAGCTGTGACGATCGTTCGCCATACAGGACGAACCATCACTATTAGAAAAAACTACAATGTGATTTTAAAATTGAGGGTAACACTTTGGAATAGACAGACAGCGAAAAAATGCTTACTGTATGGGAGTCGGAAGTCGACTGATTTATGCTGCAAAATCAAATCAAAATCAAAAATTACTTTATTGTGTTAAAATTACGTATACAACGCCATATTGCTGTGCGTTGAATGGAAGTTGAAGTTAGGTCCGGGATCTTAACGTGGCTTTTGAACCGGTTTTGCAAGAAGTGTTGAGTTTCAGAATGTGGGTATCAGGGGTGGTTCGAAAGCTGTAGTCTGGAATTTTTTTTCAAAAAACCGGAATTTATGCTGCTAATTTCCCGGGTTATATAATCACAGGAAAGGCGGGCTTAAGCGAAGCAGGCCTATGAGCGCGTGTCTAGTCTCTTTTATTCTGTCTCGAAGCGTGTGTGCATCACTTATTATTTTGTTGATATAATTAAATAATTAATTCCAATAATCAAAATAATGACAAAAGAATAAATACATATTTACAATAATTACAATGTGATTATCAAGCACAGCGCACTAATTTATATATATATGTAGGTTAGTCACTATAAACAGTATTCCTCAAAATTATTGATCTAAATACATGTTCATATTATATATAACTATTAAATAATAATCGAGTCTTACTCATTACTTTCCTTCTCAAATTGATAAAAAAAATATATTAATTTCTCATCTTATATAAAAGTTAGCATTATAAGAATAAAATCATATAAAAATCTGAATATTTTTAATCGATACATAAATAACTTTTTAGTAGGTAATAATTATTAAAGTTTTTACATACTAAATATGCATTTATTTAATACTTTACTCCCGTTTCTGTTTTAATTTTTCTACTTGACATATGTTTACTTAACTGATTTTATAAATATACATAAATTCTTCAACCGTTATCCTGAATGATAAGTCACTCTATACAAAATTTGAGAATAAAATATTGATTTTTGAAATTTATCTAGTAATCTAAATTTTTCAACAACTCCGTATATAACCACCTTTTTACAGAGGTTTCAGAATAAATATCGAATTTTATTTTTTAGAACATAAATATGCACAGGTCAAATAAAAATATTTCCGTAATAGCATCAAACAGCTATTAAAATATACAAAATAAACAAGCACTTTAAGGAAGAAATCATCAAATACATACATGTTCTCTAAATAGATAATAATTTTTACCCTGCCAGTGTCTCTAATTTTTATATCCATAAACCCCCCCCCGCCTCATATTTAGTGTGTTATATATAAATAATAAATTCAATAAATATATATTAGTAATATTGTAGGAAATTTCCTTATTTTAAAAAGCTAAGGTCTCAAATTTAATTTAATGATTCAATTATTATATATAATGTTAATTCAAGTAATACACAAACTTGATGCATATATTTATTTATCCTACTTACTGAATTTTAAACATTTTTGATTATTAATAACACTAAAATAATAAATCTCTACGAAACTCTTTGATTGAAATATTGTAATTTAAAAATGTGTGTCAATTATCATAACACTATTTACTTGTTGAGTTCATTTTATCACTGTAAAATTATACAACAATTTATAATGGCACAAATTTTTCCTCTATTTTTTTGTAAACTCGAAACCACTTATTCATTTTTCAGATTTTAACAATGAAATATAAATAAAGTACGAGTATTTACACTACATTTTTCTTCGAAATAATTTTTGCTGCCTGTGTCTTTGGTAAACACAACTTGTAGGAAAATGTAATCTGTCAGTTTTGTGTCGTATTATTTAAAGTAGTTTATTTTGAAATTTTCCAGTGTATTTGTAATTTATTTCAACATAAGTCACAAATTATATAATAATGTTTAAAAACGAGTTCACTTCTTTATTTTTCTATTCAATACGCAAATTAATGATTTATTAATTCTGAAAGGAAGGTCTTTTTTACAATTTTATATATATATATATATATGTCATAAGCGAATATTATCCTTATTTTTGCTTTAATTTCGAAACAATATTTAATGTTTTCTACACAAAGACATTCATCGAAATCAGAATGTTTTATTTGTTACTAATATTTAAGCTCTTCTACGACAAATATTTCAGTACTCTATATATTTATAGAACCTTATCGCGTTACTTATCCCCTTAAATTAATTTGAAAGAAAAGTATCGATACTTTGGTCATTGCTTTCTATCGAATTCTAATAAAAATATGTAAAAAATACAATCCTCTTTATAAAAGCAAATATTTTGAATATTGTAGACTTTTCTGAACAAGTATCCCTTGATTTGATCTTTCAATTATTTTAACACAAAGCAAATTGTTATACATTAAAAGACCACTTAAAGTTGCTCCTATTTGAAAAGTAATTAACATTTATTAGATTGGTAGAAAAATAATTGCGGTTTATGACTTTCAATTTATATACATTTTTTAATTTAAGTGGTTTTAAGTGGCCAAGAACTGTTGAATGACTAAAGTTTCAATTTTGTGCAAGCTCTTTAATTGTTGTGCGTGGTTCTGATTCAACTAATGCCTTCAGTTGTTCGTTATAAACTAAAGGACGTCAGCAACCTTCTTCATATTCAAGACTTTCATCCCTAGTAACAAACTTTTGGAACCATAATTGCATCGTAAGATCCTTAACAATACCTACATCAAAATCATCGTTTAGTTTACGAGCAGTTTCTGCTGCTTTACCATCCGTTTTGAACTCTTACAAAAATTACTCTTAATTTCTCCTTTTCATCTTTAATTCAATGGCCCAATTTAAAGCAAAATTAACAATAAAACCAAAGTCGACGTTACCAAAATACAGACCAATAAATGCACTTTAAAATAATATTAATATGAACACGGCAAAAGGACAATTTCATTAAAAAAAAGAAAGTTAGGATTCAAACAAAACCCGCAATTATTTTCCCACCAACCGAGTATTAATTAAAATTTTAATTTCAAGCATAAACACATTTATTTACCAAATCTGACTAACATAATAAATCCATTGAACTTTATACCATGATATTGGAATTAATATTTACAATTTTAAAAAGTTACCATCAGATTTGTTTTAATTATCTCCGAAATATCCAGTTACATATTTATAACAGAGCTAAAATGAACGTGCTTTTTTGTAATTTTACAAATGTTTAATAATCCTGGTTATGAGTTTCGCTTATTCTGTCAATAAGTAAGGAAATTTTCACAAACGAATTATTTTTTCATCGCAAAAATCACACTTAATTTTTCGTTAAAAAATATTCAATAAATTATTATTGATTCTTTTTGATTGTTTCTTAAACATATTACGATGGTAGTGCTCTCATCCGCTGAGCATAAAGTTATCATAAAATCCTGTTTGTCGATAACTTGGCCTTCTCACGCGTTACCATCAAAATGCGTATAAGCGACACTTAAAAGACATAATAATTTATTAATATTTTTGATCGATAAATTTAGTATGTTTTGTGAGTCAGTGTGGGTGGTTTGTGCAAAAAATAATTCATTTCTAAAACTGAATTTAGGCAGTGTCAAAACTGTCATTGTGTTGCGAGGGAATATTTCTCTCTACACCAAATATTTAAATGATCAACAAATAAAGATTTTTGAATATTAGATAAGTTAAAACCCAAAAAAATATTTTTTTCATTTTAAAGATGTATAATATCTTGGTGGTAGAATTTCTGTTTACTTGATTTTTCAGCATCAATTGAATAATCCTAATTATACATCCTCAATTTTAGATTTCAATGTTATCAGATAGTACGAAAATCAACTGACAAGATCTACCAATAATGCATTATTAATTTTTCATTATTTCTTCCTCTCTCTCTCTCTATATATATTATATATATATATATATTATATATGATGATGATGATGATGATATATATATATATATATATATATATATATATATATATATACGAGTATATATATATATATATATTATACTTATATTATATATATATATAGAGAGAGAGAGAGGTGGATAGATATATATATATAATAGATAGATAGAGAGAGAGAATTTACAAAGTTTTTATTTTATAATATTAAAAAGTTTTCGAATATCATTTGAAATAATACAGTAATATTAATTAAGAAAATCATCAACTGTCCATGCAGTATACGTACAGTAACTATTACTTTAACTTTCTACGCTGCTTTAGATTAAATAGTATTGAATTTATCATATATTTACCGTATAATTTAAAGTTATGACGAGTAATCGAAGATACTATTCTTAGGGGTTGTCTTAACAATTAAATGCTTTTTTATGAAGTTTCGTTTTTCACTATTTTGAATTTTTTCGTTCCTTATCCTCACAAAATCCAGAAGTATTCCATATTTGAATTAATGTACTTAGTTCTCGACGCACCTCTAAACCTCAAGTCTAAACAGTAAATATCATATTCCATGTTTAGAGAGAGTGTCTAATATATAATACAAAGTTAATTTAAAATTATAAAATTTACCACATTACAGTATCCAATGAACAATACTTTGTCGTTTCTGAATTTTCTGAAATGTTATAGAAAATAATACACGATTCCTAGAATCGAACCGAATAATATTATAAACACATAAAATCTACACATGAATTCACACTTGTTTATTTTCTGTTTACAATTGATAATAAATTTATAGTTTTGTAATAAAAGAAATACATTTTTTTAATTTGTAAATTGCAAATTTATTTAGATATTAGTAACATTAAAACACATTTATTACAACAATTCATTATTCTTTTATTATTCAAAAATAACTTATTTATTCATCACATAAATTACAACAAATATTTTTAGTCAAAAATATTAAATATGTTGTTGTCGATAATATTTGATTGTTTCCTATGCATTTAGATAGAAACGCCATCATTCGCAGAGCTCCAAGTTGCTGAAAGACTTGATGCTCTGACAATTATGGTACTGCCATTGAAATGTGAATAAGCAGCAATCGAAAATATTTAATATTCTTGATTGAAAAATTTCGGAGTATTTTGTAGGATAAAAAAATATGTCAATTATAGAAATGAATTTAGACTGTCAAACTTTTTTTTAATTACAGATTTAGTTATTAAAAATATTTCACAATATAGCCTAATTTAAAGCAAAATCAAGAAAGGTGAAAACAATTTATAATACTGTACATTAAAATATTCGTAATGTAAGAGCTTTTTGGTCATATTTTCAAAATGCACAACTTACGAGAAAATGTTTGTACGAAGAAACGAACTAACAAGTCGTAAGAATAAATGATACATTGAAATAAAAAAAAAGTATTTTGTAATAAAAATAATAATGTAGCAGTCTATATTTCCTTCTGATCCTTTATTAATACAAAACGTACATAAATAACATATAATTTATTCAATCATAAGTACTGTTCTATAAATGTTTAAGCTGACCTCAAAACCCATATAGCGGATATTGACACAAATATGGAAGACATCGCTCAACACTGAACAATATTAATGATAAATAATTCAAGAATTTTTTGTACAGAGAAAAAAACGTCGCTCTTTATAGCCGAAGAGGGATTTTCTCCACAACAAACCGCTGTATAAAAATGGAGATGTGTGACATCTTAAATAAATCAAAAATGTAGCGTGAGGGGATTGCGACGAAAGAAAATATATGACAGAGAGATAAAGAGAAAGATATGGTTAAAAAAACAGGTATATTAACTTTAGTTATAGCCGCCAAGACAAAGAAAACTGTGAAGAATTCTCTAAAAGCGTATTCTACTCGCAGATTTATTGTACGACCGCAAGATTTATTTAGATATAAATATCAAGAAAACGCAAATATCAACGCGTACTCTGCTATCTATTTTTGGCAAAGATTTCGCAATTTATTTATGTGTCTAATTGACTACGATATCATCTTTAGATTGTTCATTGCGTTTGAAAAATTTATGAGATTTAAGGTTTAATCAAATAAATAGCACAATGCACGTCTATATATATATATATATATATATAAATTTAAAACATACACGATTATATAAAATTGTTGTACTTATAAAAGAATAACTTAAATGTTTACTTATTCTCTTATAATCTAATATTCAATAATATTACTTTGATAGATATACTTATAATTCAAAAAGTTATTTCAACTCCAGAATATTTCTTAAATCAAAAATAAATTATTTTGGTAATAAATATATATTTCATCACTTTCTCTTAACCTTTCAATGCATTAAATGAATAATAGCTACAAATTACAATTGTACATTATACATAAATATTACAAGAGTTAGTGTTTCAATATTAAAGTATATTTTGCATTGAAAAAAAATAATTAATTATACTCATAAGAATTTTAACAATAAAAGTAGGAAAAAAATATTTTTTGTGAATGATAGGTTTAGATCATTTTTATTACTTAATAAAAAGGCTTTCTCAGAATAGCTGTAATTTCATGAAAAGTTTTAATAATAATAATTATTATCATGGAGTTAAAATTTAATACAAGCAGCGAAGGATTTAGCCAGGAGCAACATGGGCCACTGCCGAGGGCGGTAAATTTTAATGGGTGACAAATTTTGAAAAGCTGGAAATTTCATTTTCAATCATAGTTTCGCATTACAGATAGCTCTAATGTGAAATGAAAAATAAAAACTAACAATTTTTGTAGTTCAAATTTTGTTCTTTTTTTAAATTTATGTAACAGAACTTCATAATTGAATTTTTTAAATAAATAACACGAGTGGAAAATTTTACAGATTTTTAGTGATCATCAATTTTTTTCTGTTGAAATGTTCTGAAAATAACTAACATTCACAGATTTCTATTGATTCATTTCGACAAAATTTGGGGAGGAAGGGGCACCATTTGGATTGGTGGCCCAATAGCGGCACATAATGTAAATCAGAGTCTGAATACAAGGTAAATCTTCAACATAGAAATACACTTACAACAATTAAAGTTAAAATTTTCTTACTTTCATATCTAATTTTCGAAAATTTAGTTAATATAACTGAATTGACATATATATATATATATATATATATATATATATATATATATATATAAACACACAAAAATGTGTAATTTATATGAAAAAATCTTCTGAAAACAATAATTTGTGAATGCCAAAAACAGATTAATTATTAAAATTAATTCATCAATAAAACACAAAAAATAATGAAGACTGCAATTTTTGTTTAAGCATATTTTTATTTTAAAAATTAACTTTTTTTTTACTTTTTAAAAAATCTATCTGTACTATTTCAGTTTATGATGGTACACAATTTTAATATTGTAATTAATAATTATAAACCTGATAAAATATAATTTTTGAACTTCAAAAGACTATAACATATAAGTACATATAAAGAAAACTACTTTTAAATTAATTGAATTTTATAGAAAATCAATCATATAAACCTATATTCTTCAAATTGTGTTCAGTGGAACGCTGGGATTCCGCACAACCTCTTTAGAGGTCCGTGAGTCATTCAAAATTCGAAAGAATTTTCGAATAAAAACCCGAAAAGCTAAAAATTCAAAATAGTTAATTTATAATAATTTCTTTTATTTCTACAAATACCTATTATTACCTATTATTATGTAGTAAAAAACTACTTATTTGTACATATTTGACCTCGCTCAATCAGATGTAAATAATAAAATTTTATAATGTAAGATAGCTGATTTTCAAAACTTGAGAGATATTCATCTTAAATTTTCTATGGATGGTAGGGGTTCCGCAAAAAAACTAATCTTAAGGGGTCCATGAGTCGACAAAGTTTAAATACTACTGATATAAACCAACCAATTGTTATTTTTTAATATTTTCAAAAAACATTCTTTTAATACCGACAAAAATATTTTATAATAAAAATATAAACCTAATCATATGACGAGTGACGAAAATAGCTGTGAAATAAAATTATTTTTTGATCGACTGAAAATAAATCAAATACAAAATGCAATTATAATTATTAAATTATAGTTATTAATATTTTATGAAGGATAAAGTAATTATTAATAAAAATAATATCACATTATTTTAAAGTAATTATGATACAAAAATAATAAGTGTTTAAATGATAAAGTAATGAGTATTTATAAAATAATTTTTACAACAAATTATTTTTTTTATTTTCTAATAGCAACATTTAAATTTCAATTTAATTAATTTAAATAATTTCAGAATATTGGGTTTTATTGAAATATTTTTTTATATTCGAACGAATTCTATTCAGTTTAGTTTGTTGCCAGTAATCGGGCAGTTCAATTACTATAATTAGATAATCACTACACCTGTTGTACTTTGGAATATTTTTAAATGGAAATAAAATAACAGCAAATTGATTATTATCGAATTTAATTCAGAATATTGAATTTATTAATTGAATATTAAACAAAAAATACTAATCTAAAATAATTGCATTAATAGTTGTTAAATTAGAAAAACAAGAGTCTTAAACCAAAGCTAAGAAGTAGAAATAACATAAATTTAAATCGCTTATGCAATTAATTCATATTTTTTTTAGTTTTGAAATTGATTTATTTTAAATATTATCCACTGCAACCACAAATGCCTATATTTTTAAGCCATTTTCATTCCTATTGTTCTCTAAATTTTACAGTCTTACAGAAAAAATATTTTTTGGATTTAGAATTTAAAATTTTTATTCTTTTATTTTTCTCTCATTTTATCTTATAATTCTAAATCCAATCTTTTAATTTATCTAACTTTCTTCTCCTGTTCAATTTTTTCTTTAACTTCTTCTTTCTTAGTTAAATTTTTTCTTAACTTCTGATAAAAATTTGACTTATCAATTTTTCTGTAGGCTTCTGTTTTATTTTGCAACCAAACGATACTGTCAGTGTAAAAATTTGCATTATGTAGACATTGTACGTTGAAAACAATTATCTCATGTACATATTCAATTCTAAACCCGTTCGTGCCTTAGTACATATGCTTGATTAAATTTTATCAGTATTAAATATAGTACACTCCATGAAACGACAAAATATTATATTTAATTTAGTAACCTTTTAACTTCTTAAACTATTTCTTACAATTCTTTCATTTGCTAGAGCTTGAAAAACTGTAAGGTTTTTATCATATGAAACAACATTTTAACTCTTTTTGGTTTTAATTTGAGTCTGACTACATAGAATTTAGTTCCAGCCAGTTCTATTCGTATGTGTATATCAAAACTGTCGACATAAGAATGTATGCCAACTATAAAGCGATGCTACCGATTCCAACAATATTTATTATCAAGTAATATATATTGTGACTTTTTTCGTCTTTTGTACATTTTTTGTAATTTACAAAATGTTAAAATAAAATAAACCGCTGCTATGTTTTGTCGTCTGGTGGAAGCAACAACTAGATGAAGTTTTGCACATATTTATTTCGCATTTACAAAGAAAACATGAAAACTGTGCACTATGTTCTGATCGTAAAGTGCTAAATAGAAGAAAATAAACCTGTTACATATACGAAACGTGTGAGAGAAAGCATGTACTGAACGTTTTATGATATTTTAAAAGATATTTTGCAATCATAAATTATAAATTGTAAAAAATCATTCTTTATCCATTTATACTGTTCTTAATACATTTTTATTAGTATAAATATGCCATTGTATCAGTTGGATGTTTAAATATTGAAATGAACAAACATTACACGATAATATTCATCAGTGGCCAAATTCATGGAGACCGTTAGAAACGAAACAGCGATAACAACGCAAGTTAAGATTCTGTTTCAAGAAAAAAAATATTATCGAATGTAGCCTACTTTATAGTTCTTGAATGATGTAGCTTTTTCGTCTTCTTGTATGTTTTTTTGAACAATATGTAGTTATTTTCTCTCTCGCCAATACTCCTTTGGCCATTAGTACTGTATTATAAATAGAGAAAAGAGATTGCAGAAATATTGTTTCTAAACATTATTTATTTACGTAATAACATTGTTTCTATGATAATTATAACAAATTTTATTTTTATATTTTATGTTCGACACTAATCACTCAGATAAAGCATATAAATTCTATTGTTTAGCAGTGTGAATAATAAATTTAATACACTTTAAATAGTATTCGGTCACCTAAAAACTCTTAAAAAAATATTTTTATTTTTAAATTGCATTTATAAAATATTGTTCTTTGTAACTAAATAAAACCCAAATTGTTGTAAACTATGTAATAAATACTATTTTTTACATTATTTTGTAATCTAAGAGGCACAAGACACGAGTAGTGTGGTTCAAATAGATATTTTAACAAATCTATTTTTAAATTAAAAGAATAAAAAAGTTGATATATATATATATATATATATATATATATATATATATATATGTATATATATATATATATAATCATTAACAATAAATAATAGACTATTTGTCAATATAATTTTTTATATTAATTTTTTTATTATCCATTTATATAATTTTAAAGTGCTTGATTATCAAAACTATCCAACTACACTACTCTACACACTATCTAGCCTACATTAACATCCGCCGTTTTTTAAGTGTTTTTAAGTCATCTACATGTATAAAGTTTGGTCAATAATGATGCATATTATCAAAATTTATTAAAGTTATTAATCAATTTACTAAGAACTATTGGATATAAAATCGGAAATTTTTTTTGAAAGATACTCAATTATTAATTACTTTTCTAAAAAATAGATAAATAAACATTAACTATAGCTATAATAAGGTTATATATTCCAAAATAAATCATAATTTTTTTGTCTGGTCATTTAAAAAAATTATAAATCATTATTTCATAGACAGTAAGAATTATAAATAATGATTTTTGTTGTAAACACATGCATATATAAATATATTACAAAAGTTATATTTATTTCTCTCCCTGTAAAGTCTGTTAGTAATGCTAAATTTTTTCAAAAGGTGGATTGTTAGTTTTATATGAATTTTAATCAACTATTTCCAATATAATAGTTTTTTTTAAAATAAAGTGTGCACAAATGTCCCTTTAATACAAGTTTTGTAATAATGTCCAATTTAAAATTATCAGAAAGAAATTGAAGCCATATGTTTAAAAATCAATTAATACTGTCATTTAAAATATATGGTTCACAAAATGAGAATCACGTTTAATTTATTGAAATATAATTAGACCTTTTTTAATCACCATTCACGAATATGTTTGATAATTTATAATATATTCATATAAAAAACGCGATAAATATAAATGTAGGAGTGGATTGTCCATCAGATAATTCTATTAATTCTATACGAAAATTTGCAGTTTTCATTTAGTCATATGATAAATAACCAATATTTTTTCATTTAAAGCCATCACAATGTATCTGATGATTTTTATGTCTCCTGCTACATTGTTTCATTATAGTAATGGATTCATTAATTATAAAACAAATGCTTTTTTAACGAAACGGAATATTTTTTTATTGTCCGCATGATTTAAATTAAATTAATGCACGTTACGATATAAAATCGTTTTCATTTTCTTTCTAAAATAACATATTTATGTCTATGCATATAGTATTACTCTACGAATGTGACATTTATATAACTGTAGAAACATCAACATATATAAAATATTTAATCTTTTTTTAATATAATGACATTTCGATATTGATATTTGTATTATATGAATATATATATATATATATATATATATATATATATATATATATATATATATATATATATATATATATATATATATAGAGAGAGAGAGATATGTGTATGTACGATTCACTAGAAAAGTTACATTGGTCGTTGGTAAAAAATAATTGCGGTTTATGACCTTCAAATTGATATACATTTTTCTTCGACTTTTTTCCTAGTTATTCTAAGTGGTCCAGAACTATTTAAACACCTAACTCCTGACTTTTGTGCAAGCTCTCGAATTGTTACGAATGTCTCTAATTCAACTACTGCTTTCAGTTGGTTGTTATGAACTGAAGAAGGGCGTCACGACCTTTTTCATATTTAAGGCTTCTGTACCCAGCACGAAATCTTTGAAACCACCATTAACACTAATCACACCAAAAGTATTGTTTAATTTACGAGCAATATTTGCTGCTTTTCCATCCGTTTTGAACTCATACAAAAATTTGCTCCTATTTGCTTCATTTCCATCTTTAATTCAATAGCTCAATTTTAAACAAAATTAATAACCAAAGTCGTTGTTACCAAAATACAAACCAAAAAATATCCTTTAAAATGATATTAACATGGAGACGATGAAATGACACTTTCATTGAAAAAAATAAAAGTTAGTATTCAGGAAACAAACACGAAATTATTTTCCTACCAATCTAATATATTCAATGGTAATTTATACGTTAGAATGGTAATTGAACGTATTCGTTTATGAAGCATGGGTATTTGAAATTAATGTTTAATACATTTATATTTTGCTTTTCATTGTCACTATGTCGATATTTGATGAATATTTTTTATATAAATCAGGTATATAAAATATAAAAAAATACGACTGTTACAAAAATATATTTCGAAGTTAACAAAAACCGAATTTTTATCTAAATTTTAATTGTATGAAAATGTTTCAATCTGATGTATTTTCTCTTTCTCTCAAAATCGAATGATTAGCCTCACCTTAACTATCATTTATATACAATATCAACGCTACGGATTTAAATTAACGATTTTAAAAATGTTGATGTTTTTCAAATAAAATCTCTTATCTCTATTTCTTCATATATGTACACATCCCTAATTATTCATCAAATAATATTTTTATACAATAAATTAATTGTCATGAATAATTTTTCGAGCAGATCATTTTAGTAACATATTTATATTAAAACTCAATTTGTGATTGTTCTTGTCGGTAACATTGAAAAAGATTTTTAATTGTAATGTTACCAAGAGTATTCACTCAAGACTGCCTTAAGATTAATAAATATTAAAATAACCACAATTGAATTTTTATATTATTTGTTGATTGTCAACTTGTGCAATTGAACTTGTTCCTTTTTTATAATAAAAGATTTGTTTTTTTAGATAAATAATACTTATTACATATTATCTCATGAACACCTAATTTAATCTTATATTGTTTAAACATAATTTTAGAACTAGGTTACTATTAATAATTATTTGTAGTCTAACCACCCCACCCCACTCTCCGGTGGAATATTTTCTCATAGTTTAGCTAGTAAAACTGTACAAAACACACGAAGGCATCCTTTAATTAGCCTAATCTAGATTAAATTAATCTAAATAAATTTAAAGTTATATTCAAGTATTTAAATACAACTTACAGATTTTTCTTCACTCTTCTGATATAGTAAGATGATTTACTAAAAGTATTTTTGTTTATAATTTTACTGAAAGCTCTATTCGATGTATTCAGTTCTACAAGAATACTCTTTACACATTCGTAAACTCTATTAAACTTGCTTGACGTTGTTAAAAACCTAACTTCAATAATATATATATATATATATATATATATTTCGCAGTTGGCTGTAAACAGTCTTATATTGAAATTCATTCGTAACAGCAATTATAAAGAAAGTAAACATTAGTGACTAAATACACTGTCTTGTAATACTCCTAACACAATTAATCATAATTTTCAAAAATCATATTTTATATACATATAATAAAATATGATTATTAAAATACTTATATGTATATATATATATATATATATAATTTATATATATATATATATATAGAGATAAAATTTATATATATATATATATATAGATAAAATTTATATATATATATATATATAGATAAAATTTATATATATATATATATATATTTATATATATATATACATATATATATATATATATATACATACATTTAACCTAGAAAATATGATTGAATATATTAAATTACTATGTTTTATTTAATGTTAGTCTATGTAGAAATTTATCAAACGTATTAAAAATTTAAAAAAAGTGTATTCATGTAATTTCTCTGTTCCAGAACATCTAATAAATTTCCAATTAAATTTACTATATTGAACTAATTTCATATTCGTATATATGATATTATGTGTATATATATATATATATATGTATAATTTATGACGTATAGTACATACTTTATAAACATTCATTATATATTTGCCATTTATTTATTTATCCTTACCACAAAATACTCAGAAATATTTCTCCCTCAATTAACTGAAAAAATAAAATGTTTAAATCAAATTTAAAGATAACCGTTTACATTTCGTGTTGAATAAATTAATACAACTTTAAAGTGCATTTGAACTGGAACAACTTTGTATCATTTACATCAGATATTTACATTATACTACAGATATATCGTCCTACAAGTTTCCTTTTAAGATACGATACTGGTGAAGCAAGTGAAGAAGTAGCTGGAAGTACTTTATGAATGATACATGAAAGTTGAATCACTTGACATCCTGCGGAAAATTAATGTTATTTATGAAAATTGCTCTCAAGGTATTTCCGAGTGCATTTAATATTTCTGCAAATCGTTTTTAAATATATAATTTACGTAGTAGTTGAATTCTATGAATAATTGCTTAATATATTATTCAAGCAAATATTACAGGAGATATATATATATATATATATATATATATATATATATATATATTTGTATATATTTGTATATATCCAGAGCGATAGAGAATAAAGAGTACAATAATATTAGAATATAGAAGCGGAATTTTCTTTTCCATTATCCTAAAGACATGTTTCTATTTATTAAGAACAATTTGTTTTAGAAAATGTTAGAAAATTTGAACAAAATTACTTACTGTCAATCTAAAAAATATTTTTTTTAAAAAACTAATCCGTTTAGAAAATAAATTTGTATAGCCTCTAAATTATAATATTTAGATGAATTTGTTACCTTGAATATAATGTAAACTTTTCGATAAAAAAAAATTTATTTGAAAAAAAATTATACAGATATTTAAAATTATAAATTTGGATTCACTTTTAACATCTAATAAATCAAATTTTGTTCAAAAATTACGTTAAAATAATTATATTTAATATTAATGTATTCCAAGTCATGTTTAAAAATAATTATTAAAATGTATAAAATGCACCCTTTTTGTAAAAAAATGACAATAATATTTTCTTCTTGTTCCACATTACAAATTCAAGAATATATGGTTACATAAGAATTCAAAAATTTTTAATTCTTTGTTATATCTTACATCTTAAAAATAGTTCTGTTTGTTAGTTTAACTTCAATTATATACAATGAAAAATTAACTACCGGTACAAGAAATTTTAGGGCTAATACTTCCTTTATTAGTTATATAAATACAAGATTTTCAAAATAAATATAAATTAATTTTAAATAAATAAAATTCAAACAATATCAATTCTCACACTGTGACTAAATTCACTTTTACAAATGAATTCTTTTTTCACTCCACAAACCACTCCAAATTATTCTATCAAAAATATTCAATAAATTGTTTTTGATAATATTCAAATGTTGTTTATACGTATTTAAATGGTAACGCCATCATTCTCAGAGCGCTAAATCTTTCAGTAATTTAGCGTTTTGAGAATGATGCCATTGTCATCGAAATGTGCATAAGCGACAATCGATTATTTAATAATAATTTATTGAATATTTTTGATCTGAATATTTGGTTTGGTTTGTAGGGTGAAAGCAGAATTCATTTGTGAAAATAAAAATCTAACAATTAAAATCATAGACAACAAATGAATATATAAACTGTGATATTTAATATAGATTGAATCTATATTAGGTATATCCAACCGATTTCAGCAATGAACCACAACAATTGTAAATTAGTTCGCAGGCTGCACGTATAGAAATCACCGTACTTGATATATCCAACCTTAAATACCTAAATTTAGCACGTAGTATATGAAATGTATAATTGCGAATATTTTAGAAATTTTCACAATTATTAGTTATCACAATTTACCATTTTTTTTCAAAGAATATATTTAGTCATTCTGTGTAATAATTTGATATTTTATAAATTTCTCATAAAAAATGGTTAAATATGTATTTTTTTTATAAATATACAAGGAATGACTGAAAATTTTACTCAGTAGCTTATTTCTCTAAAGTTGTTTAATATATTAAGATGAAACACAAAAAATAAAATAAATATCAAAAAAATCATTTTATTTTTCACCATAATCACCATTATTGTCAATTAATTTGTAAAAACTTGTAGTAAAAATATTCCTTTTACATATTATAAGAAACTTTTTATATCTTAGCAGAAATTATTAATAATGATACATGCGTTGAAAAATAAATACACCATTTAATAACTTATATTTAAATCTTAGTTCTATTCTGTATTTAGTTATTTTCTGTTTCATCTCAGTATCTGAAACAATTTAAGAGTTCTGAACTTGGCGAAATTTATAATAGCGTTTGGCGGACTTCATATAACATCTAGATAAATTACATGAGACCTGTGGGTCTTCAATGGCCTTGGTGAGACACTTCTAATTTAAATACTTATATAAAGCAAATATTTCAAAAAGATAAAATTAAGAAAAATGATAGATATAAATAATTAAAATTATCAAAATGAAAAATTTTAAAAATACATAAATACTTCTATATAATTTAATAAATAATATCATCTTAATTACTTTTTTCTACACTTATTTTTTAATGATGCTTGTAAAACATATAACAATATATAAAGTCTAGAAACAAGTCACAATTTTATTTTTAACAAAATCTTTCATGTTTTTTAAAAAAAATGTGTTTTCCTTCAACATTCAGACATGTTAACAAACGAATTAGCATGTTTTCTGTGTTCGACGAAACATGCCGAGATTAATATTCATGATAAAAGATAGTTATTTTGCTCTTGCAGATGGTTAAGGATTTGGATTTTAACAATTTTTTTTAAAAAAATAAGTATACTCGATAATATGCACCAGTAGAGCAGGAAATTTTAAAAGCAAACTTATTCATTTACCGTTGAAATGAGGCGATAAAATTAAGTAAGGTATTCTTAGTTATTCATGGCCATTTAGAAAAAACATGAAGCAGTGATTCGGTACACTTCGAGCTTTTGTTTTGAAATCACTTTACAAAAAATGAGTCTACTACAACAGTACAACGGCTATTTCACAATATTATAACATTCCGCGTCGTGAGCAGGTACCGACCGCTCATACAATCAACGTGTGGGTTCAGAAGTTTGTAGAAATTGATTCCTCATTAAATTTGAAGCATCCATGATCCAGAAGAACAGTCGAATACTAGAAAAGAACACTATAAAACACTGATCATGTTATGTTGTTGTAAAGTGTAGCTTACGACATTCAGCCCATAAGTGCATTGAACATTAGTAACATATCGATAAGTAGAAAAGTACATAAATATTTCAATTTTCCTCCGTACAAAATTAAAATTGTTTAAGAGTTAAAATATACTGATTTGCCTACTCGCATGAGTTTTTGTCAAGGTATGCACGCACTTTTGGATGGAGATGAAAACATGATTCACTATTTATTCATGACAGATGAAGCGCATTTTCATTTAAATAGCTATGTGAATAAACAGAATAGTCGATATTGGAGTACTGAGAACCCATCTGCATCACATTAAAAGCTGTTACATTGTTTAAAACTTATTGTACGATGTGTTATTTCGTCTTTCACTATTATAGGGCCATTCTTCTTTGAAAAGATAACAAAAATGATACAAATTTTAACAGAAGCTCATAATTACAACACATAATTTACACATAATTACAATATTTTTGATGCAAAAATTAATTCTTCTCAAATATACATAAAATAATGTAACATAAAATAATATAATTTTGTATATATATATATAATATACAAAAAAATACATGGTTTCGATAAAATTAGGTAAAAAGTCATACTGCTAGTGTCTATGCCCGCTGTAAGAGAACTCTTTCCAAACCATATCATTTTCAAAAATTGAACTGTGGTTTTGTCAGCAAGGTACCCAGATTTGACGCGATGTGATTATTTTCTTTGAGGTTATCTAAAGAGCAAGGTGGATATTGATCGACCACACACTATCCCTGAATTTAAATTAAAAATCCAAGAATCATTTGCGAGCATTTTACCATACATATTAAGACGCTTAATAGAAAATTTTCGAATAAGATTAGAAGAATACGTGTAAATAAATGGAGTTCATCTATCAAGCGTTATTACAATATATATCATTTAGGACATTTTTAGTATTCTTATTCAAACCTTGTATGTATGATAAAATTGTTAAAACTTTAAGACTTATTTTTTGTAAAAATAATTATAACAGTAACACCTTGCAGAAATTTATAGGCTGACTTCCTAAATTAATTATGCGGTTAACCGAATCTAAATTCATGCAACACAGATCCTTTTTTTTCAAATTTTATCACAAGCTTGGATATCGCATTGATGGTAATTGGAGTTCTTTCCAAATGTCTTGCGTTAAAACTTCAACCAACCTTTTTTAACTCCAACCTTCTCGTCTATATGTAAGGATAGTTTCAATTCGTATTTTTAAATTTAAAATCATGAGTTTAATATGAGTAAATACAGCAGCTAAGCACGCCGTAAAGAAATAAATAAATTCCCAATTTATAAGCTTCTGAGCACCATATTTATTATTGAAAAATAAATTTTCAATTCCCCTATAAGACACAATTGTTTGATCAAAAATGTTCAATAATTCATTATTGATCATTTTGAGTGACGGTTTTTAATGAAGTTTATATCATTCTCAGAGCTGTATGGTACAGAAAAATATTTCAAATAAGATTTTTTTTATACCTTCACACATCAACATAGTAATATGCATAGACACCCCTCAAAGTAATCAATGGTTATTTTTGAAAAATTTTGATCACAAAAATTTGCAGGTTGTAAACAAAAAAAATATTTAGAAAAATAAATTTAATCATAGGGTCAAAAGCTATTTTTGAGTTCATGTACAATTTTATAATTTGGTTAAATATAATAAAATACAAAATATTTTCCCAAACAGAACGAAGTTTGATAAACTTCTATTCTATATATAATCTAATCTTCTATTTATATATAATAAAACAGTAAATGAATCAAAAATAAATTTTAACATATATGCTAGTTATAAGAAAATATGATTAAAATATGTGTTTCAATCGAAAACTGAAGTAATGTGTGTTTTACAAAATACATAATTTTGTGAAATTTAATTTACTAATTGCATATACAAATAAGTATATTATTTTTAATAAGAGATGTGCTCACATAAAGCATTTATACATATGTATTACATATATATATATATATATAATATTGTATGTAATTCTTCTGCAACACATATATAAATAAGTTAATAATGTATATATTCATTTACATATTTAAATTAATACGCATACAGAAAATGCAAATTATCTGGAATTTATAACGCTATTCTAAAAGTCAAAAGTGTAGTGTGAACAATGAAATTCGTCGGGAAAAAATTTAGAAGAAAAACAATATGAATAAATAAATAAAATTATTGTTAAAATATGAGGAGATCATTATGTGTAAGCTTTTCAAAAATCTCTCGTATCCTTTCTTCGGAACAAACAACGTTGAAAAGGAAATACTGCAGCAATACAACATATCTGCTTATGTGTTTTTTGACACCGTTTATATTGTGTGCTTTCTCTTATTATATCAAAAATATTAAATAGAATGTTTGATATGTATTTGTTTTATTGATCTAAATAGAATAAGAATTAAAAGTTTTATTTATTGTTTCTAATTGATTGTGTATTTATTTTCATTTAAAGTAATAGTGTTTTAAGTAATATAAATAAAAAGTGTATAACATTTTTAAGTAATGTATTACAACTATAATTGATGCAAAATTATTCTTATTCAAATAAATCAAATATATAAAAAGATATGAATATATTAACTTATAAGTAAATTTTGTATAATTTCTCACCAGTCTTGACTTTATTTAATCATTGGTTTCTGCTCATGAGCCATCTGCAAATATTATTCAAATCGACACAGAAATAATTTAAAATTTTTCCAATGTAACCACATGTTTTGAAGGTAAAATTTGAGTATACGTTTATAAATTTTCTATATATTTGCTTTCAAATTTAATGTATTTTTCACAACATTTCACAAAAATGTAAAATAAATTTGCCTCACATCTAATTATTTCCTCATCAATTTAATATCTCTTTCTCCTGATCTCAACTAATTGACTAGTTATAAATAGTTTTGATTTAATCCACTTCGATTCAAAAATGTGTAACTTTTTTTCAATATTCTTAATAATATTAACACATTTATAAACCGTTCTCCACTGATTACATTTTTATACTTTAAAAACATTTCAGCTAGTCTATATAAAGTTGCTAATGATTAATTTATGTATTTATATTTACTTTATTAACAAATGAAACAATCACTTCTTCGGGCCAAAGCAAATTTTGTATGCTTACTTGTTATCCATGAATATTTTAGAAAGTTTCTTTGGAAGACAATTCTTTAATATATAATTTATTAAAAAATCAATTCCTTGAAAATTTAGTTCTTTGGAATCATTGTCTTATACCAGGAGTGGGCAACTTTACGGTAATAAATACCGCATATAATACTTTTCATACATTTTTGAAAGTTCAAGATCTACAGATTATTTTAAAATTGTATATACAAATAATAAAAAAATACAATTAAACACAAAAATACTCACTAAAGAAGATTATATTTAATCTCTACTCATTGAAAAATTTGATTGTGTCTTAATTTTTCCAGTTAATAGTTTAAACAGAGTTACGGCGTTTAGATACATAATGCGTATAGATGACTGAAAAGATAATGTGAATGACCTGTTAATATATATATATAGTATTCTAATGTTGATACTACTATAGATTATTAATAAATGTTGAGGAAAAATGTTAATGAAACCTAATATTGTCTCGAGAGTCGCAGTTTTCCCACTGTTCTATACTAATCTATTTGATCTGATCTGATTTGACCTAACGTAGCTTAACCTATCCTCACCTAATGTGATTAAGTGCCTTTCGAAAAAGTTTTTCAAAGGGAATTTCAATTTTTTTAACTACAGATTTTTGAATTAGGACATGACTTGACTTGACGTAATATGACTACAAGCAAGGATCCAGCCAATAAACTTCATAGAAAAAAAATACATTTAAGTATTGCTTTTCGAAAAATTGTATTATTTTTTTCTGCTACGTGTATTACAAAACTTTTCCAGTAATAAAGTAAATTATTTATAAGGTATACAAGCTACAAATACATGCTCGTAAACAATTTTTTTCACTTGTAAGTAAATAATTTCTAAAACCGTAAAAATGAAAATTAAAAAAAAATAATAAATTAGAATATCACTAATCTACATTTGCTAAGTACACTATCATTTAACATTCAAAAACTCAAAGGCTGCCAAGAAACGTGATATGATTCAAAAATGTAGAAATTAGTATATAATATATATATATATATATATATATATATATATATATATATATATATAATAATCACAATTCGTAACAAGTATTTTCTTCAACTTTGCTGGAAGAAAATTAACTGGAGAGGAAAAGTTACTAGTTTTCGCTTATTACTTTCCTCTATAAACAATTTATATTATATGTGTTATCTTCATTTATTTTCTTAGTATATAAAAAATGTATAAAAAAGATTATAAAATATAACACAAAAATACATATATTTTAAGAATGTTCTGTCGTAGACAGATTGACAGTGACGATAAAAATAACATGAAACATGCACGACTATAAAATGTAAAAAGTACATTTAATAACAATTCACATATTAAACTATTATTAATTTTCTTGTGTAGTATACAATATAAAAATACCCCTTTTCTTTTCTATTAAAGAAGATAGCGGTTATTAACAATCTTATAATAAATGAATATAAAATATCATGTAAATTAATTTGTCAATGAAATACGAATTCGTCTTTAATTGAGCATGAATTTAATATTTATTATTAAATTGTATGTTGTGATGATTAGAGTGTTATTGAGATTATTGTAATGCCGATAATTACGATAATTAATTCAATTAGTACAGAATTGTGAATAAATATATCATATATATATATATATATATATATATATATATATATATATATATGTATATATGTATATATGTGTGTGTGTGTGTGTATATATACTTGTATATATATTTACTATATTATATAAAAATATATACCTCAAGTAATCAGTCCCCTGCGGTCTCAAGTGGTTATGACAACAACACGCGCACGCACATACAACGAGCAACGGAAATGTGACGCAACGGCACGTGTCGTGAACCGGAGGCACCCAGAGTCCGCCGTCAGACAGCGCCAACGCGGCGTCCGACCGTCCGATCGGTCCGTCGGTCGTTCAGTCTGTCGGCCGCCGGGCGAAATTCTGTCCACGTAGCTTGTTTCATTCTCTGGGGCTCGTGTTTCTTATAAATGACGCGGGGGACTCGGGCCTGTGCTTTTGCAGTCATTCCACGACTCTCGTTTGAAGTTTGAGCTTTCAATATAAGACAGAAATGACGTTCACTCGACCAACGTTCTTCATTTCTTTTGTTTTCCGTCGTTCGCTGATACTTCTTTTTTACTATACGCCTTCTTCTGCTACCGATACTTTATTGGGTGCGCCCAGATAGAATTTGTCATGTTATTTAGTTTAATACTATTGTCATTTGTCTGCTGCAGATTGGATTCTACGTCGTCAATACGGTTATATTCCGTGTATGAAAGATATAAACATTACGGAAGATGAGAATATTTTGTAAGGTTTTTTTTTGACGAACAAGTTTATCTACTGTCAGCTGAATTTTATTTGCACATTACGAATATAGGTAATATAATAATTTTGATTGAAGTATACGAAAGATGATATATTTCATACATGTTTCTCTTAACATAAACTGAATTAAATTTTAATAGAGCATGCGCAAAACATAACTGGATGCTTTTTTCCTTAAACGCGCTTCTACCACTATGAAAATAATTTCATTTGTTTAATTATAAAAGAATATTATTAATTTTAGCATAAATTATTTATAAATTGTTCATAGATTTTTCTGAAACAATAATTTTTTAACATAAATCTTTAATCTGTAAATTAATTTTAATGATATTAATTCCTTATTGTGGTAAAATCAATTTATATTTTCAGATTGTGATATTCTAAACACATCAAATGATTTACAAATTACTACTAATTCGATTTAAAATAGACTTCTCTATCATTTTACATTCTTCTCATTTAATATTAAGTCCACAATAATAATCCACGACTTCATAACATCAACAAAAATCTTATATTAATAAGCAAAAATGTGCTATAAATCATTAACCGAGTCTCTGACCGATATGAAAGTTGTCTAAATAAACTTACACTAATATTTATATATTTTATGGTGCTTATGATCAATTAGTCCACAGTACCTAACCCCTTAATTTTATTGTATGCTACATATTTGAAACTTCGTGAGTGGCTTCATTTTGACGAGTCTACCACACTTTTCCTCTGAGAAAATTCTCGGTAACTCTGCGTTTTCAAACGCGTTTTTTTTCTGTCGGACTGTCAATACGGCGCAATACTTTTGTCGGACACGGCAATATTCTGTGATAAAATATACTGATCTATCACGAGTGATTTATGGCCGACACGTGGTGATCACCATACCGGTTATCGTAAAAATGACTTTTATTTATTAAACAATCTTGCAAAAATTAAACCTATGGTAATCACCAAACACAACCTCGTTATTTCGACATGTAGCAGACGGTAGATTCATCGATCGCCGGATTGTTTCTGTAGGTCAAGTTTTGTCTCGTATTTTTTATCAAATTACCTTTCAATTTCATTGCAAAAAAGTATATGGTCATTGCATTATGTAACATTATAAAATTGACATGTTTCGGAATGACGCATTTGAAAACGCAACGTTACCGAGAATTTTCGCAGAGGAAAAATGTAGTATTCTCGTCAAAATGAAGCCACTCACGAAGTGTCAAATATGTGGTTAACAATAAAAGTAAGGAGTTACGTACTGTGGATTAAATTATTAGATTGATAGAAAAATAATTGTGGTTTATAGCTTTCAAATTCATAATTTTTTTAATTTAATTGGTTTTAAGTGGTCCAAAATTGTTAAATGACTAACGCCTAATTTTTATGCAAGCTCTCGAATTGTTTTGCCTGATTCAATTAACGACTTCAGTTTTTTGTTATAAACAGAAAAAGGACGTCCATAACCTTCTTCATCTTCAAGGCTCTCGTCCTCGACACGAAATTTTTGGAACTACTATTCCACTGTACGTTCCTTAATAGTACCCACATCAAAAGTATAGTTTAGTATAGGAGCAATTTCTGTTGATTTATTACCCATTTTGAACTCATACAAAAATTTTGCTCTTCTTTCCTTCTTTTCCATCTTTCATTCAATAGCTCAATTTGAAGCAAAATTAATAATAAAACCAAAGTTGATGAAACCAAATAAAGACCGAAAAATGCACTTTAAAAAGATATTAACATATGTTGAAATGACGATTTCACTGAGAAAAAGTAAGATTAGGATTAGAAAACAAAAACTGCAATTATTTTCCTACCAACCTAATATTTATTATTTTTTCAATTGCTTCTATTTTTCACTAGAAATTTATTAAATTTTTCAATATTTTATGCATTTCAATATTGATCAATGTATTTAATAATAATAAAACCCAACATTTCAGAGTGACAAGACATTTTCATTTTGTTATTTTATAGGTTTCAAGTTTACTTCATTAAGTTTCGTTCTGTTTTTTTTTATGTTTAAATATATTATGTTGTAAACCAATAAACAGTTTTTGTTCTATGTTTTTTCCTATTTCCCCGTCAATTTTGACAAGTTTTATACTAGTTCTTAGATAAAAAATTAATTATTTTATTACAATTAAATTTTTATGTAAAAGAATTTTGTCATAACACATCTCATTTCAATACATAATTCTTCTTCAAACAGCTTATTTACTTATTTGTTTGATTAATAATTCGCTTTATTTTTCTCTTTCACTTAACTATAATTGGATTGATGCAATGATCAAAAACATTAATTGGTTCGTGATAATAAAACCAAATAAATTTTAATCTAATAAAAAATATAAATTTACTTATGTTTACGAAATTTACATTTTCACTATTGAACTATTTATACTTTCTCACCGCAAAAACTTAAAAAGTTTTGTAATCAAAAATGTAAAAAAATCTTTCATAGAATATTTATGATCATACTTTTTTTCTTTTTTGAAGAAAGAATGTATTTCATTTGTGAAAATGAATTTATTCACAGTTTCAGAACTATATTATATCATATTTCAGGTTGTATAAAAGTTTTCCTATGGAATATAATAAAATATTAACATCTTGTATATGAATCGATCATTATTAGAAGCTCTAAGACGTAAATAAGCTATTTTTTCAAAAAAACTCCATTACTATATTCATTAAATAAAAAGTGTAAATAGTTAAGCATTAAGATGAAAACTAACAATATTTCAATATTTTCTGTATAAAAAGAATTTGTTATCACTAGGTGTATTTTTATACAAACAAGATCTAAATATTTTGCTAGAGTTGACCTGTGAATTAAAAATAATAAACTAAAAGATAACATGAAACATTGTATACACATTTTTATATATAGGAGTATAATAAAATAAAACATAAATTTTAGTTTCAATTAAATATTTTTGTACGTAATTTAAATTATAAAAAGTTATAATAGCAAACAATGTTAACATTTTAACATCGATAAAGGAGAGTAATAGTTTATTTTAGTTAAATAGCAGTTTTAGTATATTTTTTAAAGAATGTAGAATGACTGTTAACCTTTTTTCAGAATAAAATACATGAATTGAATAAATGTAACTGAAATCTCAATGAGAAAAATGTTTTTCAAGTTGTATGTAAAAGTATGAGTCCGATCGATAAACGTTCGTAGTTCAATAAAACGTATTGTCAGTAACCCGTAGTATGCAAAAAAATCTTATCCGATAACAACTATCGATTCGGTCTTGTGTGTACATTCGATTCAACTTACATTGAAATAAGCTCGGCAACGCTTGCCTCATCGACGAATAAGTAGTTTCCCGTGGCCCGACAGGATCTGGTAAGCCTCTCTTCGTGCACTACCTGGCCGCAGAGTGTTTATACTGAGCTTCGCAGGCACACCGACATGACACTGCATATATGAAGCTTTTCGCGTAGCCGTATGGGGTGAGCTCATCACAAATCTTCAACATTAAGCCATTAATGTCATATATGATCAACGGATTTGCCGAAAATTAGGTACTCAGCGTAATATCACTATTGCTTTTAATGTGGCTGTAATCGACGATTTAACAATGATCATACTACCTACTTAGTAAATTTTAATTGAGGAAAAAAGAGAAACCTTTTTTAAGTCTATTATTACCTATCTATCTATTATTTTATTCTATTAGATAATTTTACACGAATACTCTATAAATCACAAATGATAAAAAGACTGATTTTTGGTGAATAAAAGAATCGACATATATATATATATATATATATATATATATATATACATATTAAAAATTAATAATCCACTTATTGTGCTATTATACAAACTAAACGTATTTTCCAAAATATTAGGTCGGTAGAAAAATAATTTCGGTTTATGGCCAAATTCATATAAATTTTTCTCTTTTGATTTTCCTAGCTGGCTTAAGTGGTCTAGAACTATTTGATGACTAGCGCCTAAATTTTGTTCAAGCTTTTGAATTGTTGTGCATAGTTCTGATTCAACGAACGTATTTAGGTGGTAGTTATGAACTGAAGATGGACGCCTGCGACCTTCTTTATCTTCAAAGCTATTGTTCCCAGTACGAACATTTTGGAGCCATCATTGCACCGTACGTTCTTTAACAGTACCCATAACAAAAACATCGTTTAATTTATGAGCAGTTTCTATTGCTTTACTACCCATTTTGAACTCGTATAAAAATTGCTCTTATTTGTTTTTTCCATCTTTAACTAAATAGCTCAATTTGAAGCACAATTAATAATAAAACCAAAGTCAATGTTATCAAAATACAGAACGAAAAATGCACTTCAAAATTATATTAACATGAATATATTGAAATGACATTAGCATTGAAAAAAATGAAGATTAGAATTCAGAAAACAGAAACCGTAATTATTTTCCTACGAACCAAATATAAATCTCGAATATTCCTTTTGGAAAAACATTATTTATTTAATTAATAGGATCAACTAAGTGTCTGCTTTCCACTACTAGTTAAGATATAAGACTTGTTTTGAAGTCGATTAATGCTCTAAGTAAATATGTTTATATTTTATATATTTTTTTCAATTTACACAATTTCAAGTTTTTTCATAGGTACAAAATGAAATACATATATCCGTACATATAACACAAATAGCTATGCATACACGCATGCATATATATATATATATATATATATATACATATATTTTATGTATACATATATATATATATATATATATACAATAACTTTTATTTATAACAAAAATGGTCGATTTCAATCTCATCCACTTATTTTATACGTATTGTAACAAATTTAACATCATGAGAACGTGTCAGTTTCAAAAATAAAACATTTTCCTCTATTATAAACATATATCAACTGGTCAGCGTTCCCTTCGAATCGATACAAAAGACTACTTTTCTAACCGGACATTAATGTGACATTTCAAAACGCCAGGTAATTCTCTGTCGCCGAGATCATCCCTCTAGAGGGAATTCTAAAACATTTCAGTTTATCTTGGGTGAAACTTTCAAAGATTCAACTTTAGACAGGACTGTATTTCGTTATATACATGCAAAGATTATACAAGTTAATTTTTAATGTTTTTATTTTTTGTAAATACGTATCAAATACTAAAAGTCAATCAGAATTTAGCACTAGTTTAACATTTAAAATAATCATATATATATATATATATATATATATATATATATATATAGATATAATATGTGATACATTACATTTAAAATATTGATGACAAATAATGTATTTGTTATTATTATAAGAATAATTGATTTATTTAAACATCTAAAGCCTTTTTGGATAATTGGTATTACATAAACAAGTTTCAATTATTTTTTTTAATTCTTCACACATACATTCACATATATGTTTATATGTATATATATATATATAATCAAAATTATCCACAAAAAACTTTATAAAACCACACATTTGAAAAAATAATCATAAAATCATAATCTGCTAAATGTTTTATAAACATACTAACACACACACATATAATATATATATATATATAAATATAAATATATATATATATATATATATATATATATGTACATATATATATATATATATATATATATATATATACATATGTCTATGATGTTCACTTATTTATTGGGGTCGAGGTTTCTATAATACCTAAATATGTTTATTGTTTCACTCAGTTACATGTACATGCTTATAATTGACAAGTAGGCGAGAGCAGCGAGCAGTGGACTGAGCCCTGTAGTATATATATAAAAATAAATTACTCAATTTTTTAGAATATTATTAATGTGAAATTATTTCTACAAAATTTATTTTTGAGGATAGCTTATTATCAAAAAAATCAAAAAAATATCCTAATTACATTAGAAATACTGATTGTCAACCATTTATAAAATTTAAATAAAACAATTTGTATCGCTAGTTTTGCCATTTGGTTGTAAATATTGTATGTCCTATTTTATCTTTGAGGACTAGTATGAAAGCTTTAGTTTATCGTACCGAGAATTCTCGCAACCGAAATACTTCAAAATAAATATGACTATATATATATATATATATATACACCCATATACCAATAAGACACATGATTCATATTAGTTTTATTTTTGAAATTCGGCAAAATCAACACATATAACAGCAATATAGACGCTGTATGTTTGATTGCATTGTATTTGTATAAGTGAAGTAAATAATTAATTTTATCAGCAAGCATATTAACTTGCATTTTCTTCAAAATGTTTAATAAATATTATGAAATATCATGTTGTATATAAAACACGTGATTATATTTTGATATGATGAAATGAATATACATAAAATGATTAAATTTCAGTTACGTGATATGATGAATTGAATTACATTCTTGCATATTAAACCTATTGCCTTCAATTGTGAAAGGTTTCGAGAACAAATTGAAAAGAAGAATTAATAAAAAATGTAGCTTGTGCAACTTTTAAAACCGCTGAATTTTAAGTAGATGAACTTTTACAAATATTATAATTATAGTTACTTTTTAACGAACAATACAAATTTTATAATGAGAGAATAAAATAAAAGAATACTTTGATATAATTGATCTAGTATAATTACAATTTAAATGTAACAAAAAAGTGTAAAGTACTACTCGAAGTAAGTCTTCGTTCAAATATTTTATACAGAAAATATATTTGAATTAGAAGAATAGTGAAATATATATATAATAGAATTAAACATTTATTTTCCTTGCTTAAAATTGACGCTCTACATATTCTTTATTTTAAATAGACTTTTTTGTCACCTAATACTTAATTTATATATTTAATATTTCTATCATTTTCAGGTTAACTTTGAATTGATTTCTTATTTGTGTTTATAATTTAATTTCAAAATCAAATTAGTGAGTACAAAAATGAATTGAAACCTGTCTATTAAAGAACTGAAAGAGAACTGAAAGTTAAAATCCCTCATAGCAGATAATATGAATTTTGACTGAATATAACTAATTGAAATGAAAACTAAAATTTACATTTTTAATAGACGAATAAAAGTATGGTAGAAATTACCATCATACGCTCTAAACTATTCCTTTTTTCTATCTTTATTTTCAACAATAGACTCAAAAGGCGAATTTGTGATAGGTTCAAGTTTTTCTTTACAAAAAGAACCCTTCCTATCGTGCTTGTTTATGCTAAGAAGATGTATTGGTATTTTAATGTTATAATGAATACAACATAAATAATAATAGAAGTGGTTATATATGTAATTTCAGTTTATAACGTTCTACGACGCTTCCGATATCCATTCTCCATTGCCGTCTGTCATTACATTGATCTTCTTTTAGATCCCTTTCTCTCATTTCTTCTCGAATTTCTTCTGACCTACTTCTTCTTGGTCTTTCCTGTCTTTTTCTACCTTGAGGGTTTCATAAGAGCATTTGTTTTAGAAGTCTCTCTTTTTTCATCCGTCGAACATGCCCGTAGCATCTCAATTGATTAGTTCGAATGTCTTCCACTATGGTGGTGTCAACGTTCATGATTTCTCTAATTTTCTCATTCCTAATCTGTTCTTTTCTTAATCTTCCTGCCGATCTTCTCCAGAAATCCATTTCCGTTGTCAATAGCATGTTCTCTGATCTTTTCTTTAGCGGCCATATCTCACTGCTGTATATCACTATGCTCTTTACTATGGTGTTATAGATTCTCTTTTTATTGTCTTTTGAGATGCTGTGGTCCCATAGTACACTGTTCAATGAGGAAATAGCTTTTCTGCCTTGTGTTCATATTTCTTTGATGGCTTTATCTATAGTTCCGTCTCTTGTTATGTTCATTCCTAGGTACTTATATTTTTCGAATCGTTTTATACTTAGATATAGAAGTGGTTATTCTTTTCTTAAATCTTTTAAAATTCTTTTCATTAAATTGAGACCCAACCATTCAATTTTTGGAGCTTCGTCACATAAATACCAAATAATTTCAAGTTATTGATGGGATGTTGTTAATGAAATATTTCTTTACAAACGACATAATCTTTTTATATTTTCAAATTTTCAGTTATAATTCATTGAAATCATTCACAAATTAACCCTTTTTTAAGGAACAGTGATTAAATTCAATCACAGATATTTCTAAATCATTTGCGAAATACAGTTATATTATGATAGTATTTCTTTTTGTGTTTTTTATAATTTATTTTTTTTATATGATTAATTTATTTTAATTATCTGTAGTCAACTGGAATTATATTCAGCTTCAGTATAATCATTTATATGTGACACAACCGTAGGATGACAATGTATAATAAACTATGGCTGACCGTGACATATGTACTCATAAATTCCTTCATTAATTTTGGATAATAAACAATGGTATTTTCGCAATTCTAGGAAATATTATTATTATTAGGTAGATAAAAAAACAATTGCAGTTTATAACCTTCAAATTCATATACATTTTTCTCTTTTTAATTTCATAGCTGCATTAGGTGGACCACAACTGTTGGAAGACAAACGTCTAACTTTTAGGCAAACTCTCAATTGTGTTGTGGGTGGTTCAACTAACGTCTTCAATTGGTCGTTATGAACTAAAGAAGGACGCCTGCAATCTTCTTCAATTCAGGGCTCTCGTTCCCAGCACGAAATTTTTGTTACCACTATTGTACCGTATGTTCCTTAACAGTACTCACATCAAAAGTATCATTTACTTTCCGAGCAGTTTTTGCTGATTTAGCGTCCTTTTTGAACTAATACAAAAAATTCTCTTACTTGCTTTTTTCCACCTTTAATTGAATAGCCCAATTTGAAACAAAATTAATAATAAAATCAAAGCCGATGTTACCAAACTACAGACCGAAAGTGCACTTTAAAATGATGTTAACATAAACACAATGAAGTGGCACGTCCATAGAAAAAAATTAAAGTTAGAACTCAGAAAACCAAAACCGTAATTATTTTACTATCAACATAATATATATATATATATATATATATATATATATATATATATATATATATATATATATATATATATATATATATATACATTCATATATATATATAACTTTTTTGTGTTTATTTTATGTTGAGTAAAAGTAAATGTTTCTATATTGTTTCATGTCAAATATGATAAAAATAAGAGGTATTAAGGGTACTTAAAATTAGACCAAAAAATGCACTTTAAGATGATATTAACATGAACACTATGAAATGACAGTTTTATTGAAAAAAATTAGTATTAGAATTAAAAAAAAACAGAAATTATTTTCTTACGAACCTAATACATTCTATTACTTTAATTTGTATTTGGAACCAGCTGTATATATATATATGTACTAATTGATTGATTGTATTCGGTCAGCTTAATGTTCTCCATTTATTTCTATATAACTTCACTACCAATAACCGATCATTTGTATTTTAATTCGTTATTCATGACAGCATATTAATGCTTATTCGTTGACTTTCGATCATTTATGTATGAAAAGAGAGAGTCAAGGATGTATGCATTTCATTTAATTATGCAGTGTATGTCATTTATCGTGGAATTATATAACAAAATCTATCTATATCTAATACAAATCAAATATTTATAGATTAGTAGTAGATATAGATAGGCTATAATATAGAATGTCAAGATAAGTGAAACACACTGTATAACTAAACGAAGTACAATGAAGTTTGTAAAATACGTTCGTATAGTTTAACATGCTGCAGATATTTATAACAACAGTATTAGAAAAAAATATTTCTTTTCATTAATGTATTTATATAAGATGTAATTAATTTATAATTGTATTATTTGGTTGATATTGAAATAATAGTTACATAAATATTATAAAATATTGTAGTAGTAAATTTTGAACATTACTAATAAAAAAAGTATAAGAATTCTTCAGTAAAATTAGAAAAAACAACAATTATACCATGTAAGTATATGTAATATTTTCTGAAAAAATATTGTTATTTATGTATATCTTATATATATATATATATATATATATATATATAACAAACAAATTGCTGAGTTATATTTATAACGTTTTTATTGAAATTTACTACAGTGTATAAAACACATTGATAACCATTCAAAATACTGTAAATGTAACAATAGAATTCATGTTGCTTTATCGACATAGTCGTTAGTCTTTTATGGACAACGTCATTTGCATCACAACAAGGTACAACAAATGCGAACAAAATCATATGAAAGATACATAAATGGTATTTGGAATTGTTAACATTTTAATATATATATATAATATATATATATATATTTCTATGTACACACACACACACACATGTATATATATATATATATATATATATATATTATATACAAATATAAAATACATGTATAATAGGAACTCAATTATATGTTAAATTAATGTAAAATGAAATTACACGTTATTGAATAATATAATTTTACTAGAAGAAAAAATAAAATAGAGAGTTTAACAATACATTTTAATAAGGAATAATTAGAAATAGATTAAAAAAATATTATATATATATATATATTTATACATATATATATATATATATATATGTATGTATATATAAACTTTCTTAATATGGATAATCATTGAAATAATAAAAAGAGAAATCCATCATTACAAATTCTTTCGAAATAAATAATACCGTTCTACCATATCATAATACTTCTTTAAATTATTATATTATATAACGTCGTTATAAGAAATAAAACAATGTAAATTATTTATAGATTTTATAAAAATTACAAAGAAATAAAAATGAAACGAAACTATTTATACAGTCAGTAAAGCAGAACAGTAAAACGTGCATGTGATAAGAAAATTCTTAGGCACATAACAGGATTAATACCGGAAATAAGAGAAACTTGACATAAATTACATTTTAGACAGAGAAAATGAGAAAAGTACAAAAAGTAATATTCTTTGTAAAAATGGACATTTCAATTAAGAAAAGAATGATATTTTAATAAAAAGATATTTGTAGCAGAATAACTAATAATGAATTCGTTTTTCTACAAAAAGCAAACATTATAATTTTATGTTCAAATTAATGTGATAAAACATTAGACACTAATATTTGAAAAACATAAAATATTAACTTTTGAATTAGTCGTAAATATTATTGTAATATAATAAGACGACAAAATTTATTTTTTTAAATTTTCCAGTAATTATATGAAATATATTTTTAAATAACACTAAATTTCTTTAAATTTTTATTCCATTAAAAATGTTAGCTGTGATGACATTTTAATATATATATATATATATATATATATATATATATATATATATATATATATATATATATATAAAGGTCAGTATATTTAAATTTATAACAAAAATATTTCTACTTTTAAGTGTAAGTAAAATTATTTTGTTTAATCCAAACGTTGAATTCTTTTATTTATTTACTCATTTTTTATTTCTTAAGGAAGTAACTAATAAATATTTCTTTTAATTTAACCTGATCAGCCCCATTCTAATTAAAATTGGTCAAGTTGTCATATTAGATCAGAATTGTTTCCAAAATTCATTTTAAATAACAATACTTAATAAATATTGTTTTTGTAAAATTTTCTTTTAAATAATTGTCTTCCAAAAAAATGTACATTTAACTTACACTAGAAAGATTTATCTCTTCTACTATTTTTTTGACACTGCGGATAATTTTATACTTACAAACCTATCTGTAAACAACGAAAGTTTTTATTGATAAAAAAGCCGTCGTCTTTCTCGTCTCTCATTACTTCTTTTCGTTAGCCATTCGTTGTGCTTTTTATTTTTTTCTTTTATCAATGTATCAATTTTTTCCGTGAATCAAGGGGGCTTTTTTTCTTGTTCTTTTGGGATATTGTACCTAAGGCTTGCTTTGCCGCTGAGTGTATGGCCATTTTTGTATTAGCGTATTCTATTTCCACATTTTCATTAGTTGGAATTTTGTCTAGTTCCAAATTAAGTTGATTTTGGTACAGGAGTTCTATACTATACTCCATCAGTAAAAATAATTTATATTTTTGTTCTTCTGCTATACATTTTGTAAATTATGCGATATTTATTCTCCACATACTCGTCCATCTGAATCAAAAATATTTCGATAAGTGAGTAAATTTGAAGAGACTAGATTATTTAAAAATAAAGAACACCAACACATATTCGTAGTGCTCGTTCTGAAGAAAACATTGACATGGTACGTGAAAGTGTATCAGAAGAACCAGGAATGTCAATTCCGCTATGTTCATAGCAATTGGTCCTTTGGAAAGACGACCACACGGCGTATTTTGTATAAGGATTTATTGCCGAAGGCTTATAAAGTACAATTAACAGAAAAATTAAAGTCAGCATACTATTCACTCCGTCGGAAATTTGTTAATTGGATACTGAAACAACAACACGGCTTTTCTGAAGAAGTCATCTTTAACACCGTTTAGATTTTTAATACCGTTTGACTTCTTTCTTTAAGGTCATGTTAAAAGGAAGGTATACGCTAATAATCCTGAAACAATTTTCAACCTAAAAGATAAGATACGAAAATAAATTGATGAGACAGAGCCCCAGTTGTGAAAGGATATTATTGAAAATGTTAACAAAATAATGGTTAATTGTAAGGAAGCACGAGGCAGTCACCTTCACGAAATTATTTTTTATTTATAAATGACATACCCCAAACTATTATTTAGAATAAAGGAACTTGAAATTTTGATGTAAATTCTGTGTTTTATTTTAAACTAAATAACTGTCGTCCTTATTAGAAAATCCTATTTATATACCTATATATATATATATATTATATATATATATATATATATATATACCAAATCAAATAAAATTTAAAGCTAAATCTAATATTCATCAATCACTGATAACAAAAAAAAAATGTTATATATATATTTATTTTTTACAATATAATAGACAATTTTAAAATAGCTTCAAAAATGTTGAGTTTATAAAGAATGAACATAAGAAAAGAAGTAACGTCGAGGATGAAAACGGAAAGTTTGAAATTGTTCGACCATATGTTAAGAATGAAAAATGATAGATGGCCACGTACAATATATTACTAAGTACCGAAGGGAAGACAGAGAAATAAATGCACGAGAATATATCTTGCGATGTAGCTATATCTCACAACGAAAGCAATAAAATGAAAAGACGTGGGATTGTACTTGTCAACCGTACAAACAAATAATAATAGAAATAAAAAAAAAGAAATTGAGTTATCATGAATTGGTTTTCGACAAGAGCAATCGTACAATTTATAGTCTTTGTGTGCATTTTTTTAAAAAATAATGTAAGATAATAATGACATTGCATCAAGTTAATAAAATTTATGTCTTTTATACATAACAAGATACCAAAATAATATTAAAAAGAGTTCTTGTTATCTATTTTCATGTTGTGTATTTTGGAAAGTACGTGAATTTGTCATTTTCAACATTCTGATAGATTTCTTTACACGATTTGGTGAAAGAAAAGAATTTTTGATTTGTGAATGTAATAAAATGAATTCAAAAGAGAATACACTTTTTTTAAAGAGAACATTTTGAGAGTTGATATTTTCTTGCCTATTTTTTAATATACTTTATAATAAAACAATGTTTGCCAAAAGTATTTCATAGAAAATAACCACAAACTTTTAATATTCAATTTAATATAAAAATTAAATTGCGGTAAATGTACAACTTGATTCAAAACCAACAAATTATTATTATTATTATTATATATATATATATATATATATATATATATATATAAACTATATTACATAGCTATATAATATATTTATTAGCTATATTTTAAAACATTTTTTTGTTAGAATATAAACATAAATATTCTAACAACAATGTATAATATTATAACTAATTTAATCATCAGATATTATGTTTTGAATTTAAAACCAAATTTAAGACTTAAATATTTTAAAACTAAATGAGCATCACTCTTAATTTCAGAATAACGCGTCTGAAAAGAAACACACGTGAAAAATAAATAATATTGTGTATTAAATAAACATTTCAATAAGAATCGCGATTCAGCGTCGTGACGATAAAGTACGCGTCGGTACTAATGAGCCACTTATTTCTTACATCTTTTACGCGGCAGTACCTTTGAAAAATTCGCAACGTATACATCTTGTAAGACTGCTAACTCACTCCAACGAAACGCGAACTCGATAATATGTGAGATATCGTCGCGGCAAAGAATCAAATTCAAACGAACACCCACACACACCACTTTATAAGAACGAAATCGAATCCGGCGCACTTGTGAATTTGTTCGATGGGCGCGAGTCCGACCAAAATGTGCGGAGTCTAAGGAATAGTACTATGCCGCCATTCCATTAATCTCTGCAGGGAACGCAAACCGCAGAGTTCGCAATGATTAATTGTTGTGCTTAATTTAATTCGAGTTCTACCTAGTCACAGACAAAGACTGATTGCGCTTATTAGACATCGTAACTTCGCCATGTACCCACCGCATACGTACGATAAACCATCATTCCATACTCTGTGTGGATGCGTTTATGTGTATGTGAATGCGTATGGGTATGTACGATTATATATATATATATATATATATATATATATATATATATATATGTGGAATTCAAATAGTTAGTGTTGGCAGTACTAATGACTAGTTGACGCTTGTTCATAACACATTACTTCACTTATTCATCCATTTAAATATAAATATATATATATATATATATATATATATATATATATATATATATATATATATATATATATGTATGTATGTACATAGGTAACATGAAATTTAGTTAAACTCTATTATATTAAGCTACCGTCTTTAAACCTTTTATTTTTCACTATTTGTAGAATATATTTTACTAAGTCATTAAAACACACTACTTATACATTTAAGACCAATCACATGCACATATATGCAATATGATGATTCATAGTATTACATATATATATATATATATATATATATATTACATTTAGCTTTTGACGATTCTATATTAATTAAAAACTTTAATCTTTAAATTCTAATTTTAACATTATTGTAACTATCTTTTTCAAACTTTTACAGTACATTTTCTAATATCATTGCTAAGCATGTTCATTGATCTCATTGTGAATTCTTTTGCTATTTTTGACTCAGTCAATGTTTGTCTCTGAAATAAATAATTTCTCTTGTTCACTTATGTTCTGTTTTTAAATACATCTTACCTATGACGGTCTTTTGATTGCTATGGTATAAAAGCAGGTTAAACACCGTTTTTTTTTGGAAAAAATCGATTTTATTTCTCAACATAGTCTCCATTGAGAGGTATACACGTGGTCCAGTAAGTTTTCAATTTTTTCATCTCGTCGGGGAAGCAGGTTTTCTCAAAGTCTTCAAAATGCGCATTGACGGCAGCGATGACATCCTCACTCGACGAAAAATTCTTCCCACTGAGTCAAATTTTCAAGTGTGGGAAAAAGAAAATGTTTAACGGAGTCAAGTCCGAGAAGAAAGTTGAATGAGGAATCAATTTAAAGTTTAATTCGTGCAATTTTTTCATTGCGACGGTCGATTTGTGGAACGGCACGTTGTCCTGGTGAAAGAGCACTTTTTTGTGCGCTCTTCTTTCAAACGGTCCAATAATGTTGTATTATAAACTTCTGTCATCGTTTTTCTCTTCTTCAAGTTTTCGATCAGAATGATTCCTTGGGAATCTCAAAAAAAATTGGCCATCACCTTCCTAGCTGACAGAATGGTCCTTGCCTTCTTCGGTGCACTTCGCATTTCTGATCCATGTTTTGTTCACGGTCACGAATCGACGCAAAAGGCCTGCGGATTATGATTAAAAATCGCCAAATATTGGGTTGAAATGTCCTCTCATGTGCGTTTTAGGTCGATAGTCAACAATCGCGGCACCCATCGCTCGCATAGCTTTTTTATGTGCAATTTTTCGTGCAGGAACTTGTGCAATCGTTCAATTGAGATGCCTACAGTCTCAGTAATTTCTCACATTTTCACTCGGCGGTCTTCCATAACGATACCATGGATTTTTTCAAAGATTTCCCTTGTGGTCACCTCAACTAGGCATTCAGAGCGTGCTTCATTTTCAGTGCCTCCTCGGCCACACTTAAATTCATTTATCCAGAAATAAAGAGTCTTAAACGCTGGTGCAGATTCTCTACGAACTTCATCCAATTCCGTTTTGATCTGGGCAGCAGTTCACTTTTTTAAATAAAAATGTTTTATTACTGCACGGAACTCGTTTTTTTTTCATTTTTGCAACATCTGCTACAATGCTCAACTCAAACATCTTTTGAACGTGAACAATGGTGTCTTCTGACCAAAACTTCGACTACGCTTGTTTGAAAAGTGATACTTGATAGCCGTGACGTTCCTCAAATGAATGGTGGTGCCCTCATATAAATTCACCAAATTTATTAAATGCTATTCAAAATTTTATTACATAATCTAAGAGTGCATGGAATATAGTTTATTTTTCATTGGTTTTGAATATGATATCATCCAGATGGTGACCTTTATTGGAGATAAACAATTGTAGTCGAATTTTGAGTTTCACATCATTCGGAGGATCATTTTGAGTGTTATCAATGCAATTTCTTGGCTTATAAAACAGTCTTTAGTTCTTTAATGGTTGTTGGTCAATGTTTGTAGATCTCAGCTTTCAGATTTCTTCATAAAAAATAGTTACAAATGACTATATCGGGTGAACGTGCCGGCCACTCAACGAGACGCGTAAAGAAATCAAGTGCCCTGGAAATAATTCTCTCAAAACTTCCATTGACCTGCTCACCATGTGAACGGTGGCCCCATTCTGTTGAAACTACACAATCTGTGAGTTTTGCTTCCAAGAAGTACTGTGACATATCCACAAACCGATAGAAAGTTACTGTAACCGTTTGATAATCTTCGTCAAAAATTAAAGAGATATAAATATCAATATCTGCACCATCGCACAAAACAGTGCCACATTGGCTGTGTAGAGGCCTTTCATGAAGCTGATGAGGATTGTTTTCCGTCCAGTAACAAAATACCTGCTTGTTAACATAGCCAGCCAAATGAAAATGAGCATCGTCACTTGTGAGCAGAACAGCGTTTTCAGGAACAATTTATAGGATATCTTCATAACATGCCATTCGGTTCTCCTAGTCACGTTCCTTAAGTTTCTGAACAGCCATCATTTTATACAGATTGAACTTAAGATCTACGTGTAAAATTATTCTGCCAGTTCGATCGGACAACCCCAAATCAGAAACACGTTAACGGACAGAACGTATGGGAGATTGCACAGTAGGCTGACTTTCAGCGTTGACATGTTCTTGGGTTTAAATATTCGATGGTCTGTCAGGTGTATTTATTTTTAACGTCAAATTTGTGGCCCAGAAATTTGTAACTCACAGCAATATGGTTTTTCAGTCCGGAACTGCAGCATTTCGACCGAGCGCAAAGTGTATTCGAAATACTCTCTGCGTCACGATCACAGATTCGTTGTTTCAGAAATGATTCAATAACGAACGCATGGTGCACAACCGTCTAAGCCACAACGGCAACTGTAAACAGTAAGGCACATGCTATCGGAAGACCTCTTTGCGCCCCGTCCCACTTCACTAGCGCTGAACCAATGGCTGAGGGAATTTCGGAAGGCATTTTTACCGCACCCTGTATAAACTCTTCAGTCGAAATCAAAAAAAAAAATTGAACGCAGCAATGATAAATCCCCGAATATGTATTTAATTTTGAAGAAATAAAAGATAAAACGTGATTTCTGAATATTACATTTTTATCCATTCTTTTTATTATCAATTTATAAGCAAACGTTTCAATAAACGAATTATAAAAGATTTGTTTGATAAAAAGTGAATTAAATGATCACTTTGAAATCTATTTTCGATAAATACATAAAAATATCAGTTGTCAGATTGTACTTTAAACAATCAATAATCCGATATATCACAAATTGTTTAATGTGCTTTAGGTACAATTCGTACATTTTTCTACAATGTTCGCTTTTCCAACATGAAAGGACATATTGACGTGTGTCATAATTTCTGATAAGCTGAAAATATCATAAAGGTTAAACATCTGACACAAAACACTACTAACATGATATTTCCATTTTATGCCGACATTTTTATTAATAATATTTGTTAGATGTATCGATTTATGTGTTATGAATTGAATATTTAGCATATTTTTTACCTTACTTTCCTGATACATTTATATATTTATTTTAAGTAAAGGTTTTCTTTCAGAACTTATCTCTTGACTAGTAACTTTTGGTTACATTCATTTAGTTATAGACATGTAAATTGTATTACAAGTTAATTATATAAAATTAAGATAGACAAGTTTGCTTAATATGTTTGCAAATTATTCAATTTAAATATAAAACAAACATTAAATTCAGTGCTATAATTTTCTAGGGATTTTTTATGAAAGTTATAATGAGTTGATTACAAGCAGAAACTTATAAGCTCAAAAAGAAATAAATAAAATTACAAAGCAAGTATCAAAATAGTAAAGAATTTCAAATATCATCTTTATATATGAAATGGAGGGTATTACCACAAAGAAGTCTCAAAATTTTTGAAAACGCCGTCGTACACCTTTAGTTCTTGTTATTTCTTTGTAAGGTTGCTATCTCATCTTGAATGAATCAATTTAATGGAAATTCTACCAATCGTGAAATAAGCTTCAAGATCAATTTCTTAAATACCAGGCACATTTATCTTTTCGAAATGTATGTTCAACTTTGTAAATTTACTACGAAATTCTAAATAAGATACGAAAAACGATTCAATACAAAATACGAGGTTTACTCAGTTATGGAGTTATTTTAGTTTAATTTCGTTTAAAGGATGGCTACACACTTCTGTTTTGCTGACATTGGAAAGCATTCAAACATCTATATACAGATTCGACCTTGCACTTAGTGATTTCCGTTTATCTTTTCTTCAAGATTTGAATATTGTAATTTTTAGAGAGAGATTATATATATATATAATTTTCAATAAATATTTGCTTTAAAGAAATTTCTAAATTTTATCAATTTTATACTTAGTATTTCAACTCTTAAAATGGAATTACTAGAAGTGTTTTAAGATAAAATATTTATATTAGATTAAAGTCGTCCTCTCGCAGTACATTTTTATCTCTATATTATCCATATTATCTGAAGTAGTTTTTAAAATATTAGTTTTCTGTAGTTTAGAACGTAATTGTTTAAAGTAATGGTAGAAATAATAATCAAAATACTGTAATTCAAGTTGTATTTACTCAAAATATAGATGTAGAGGGAATGATATTAATATTTTCTTTCAAATTTTGAAAATGGTTCTTAATAGTTGTGACAGGAAAATTTGCTTTAAGGATGAGTATATTTAAAGCCAACGTTAATTTTCAACTTTTCTTCTTTTATTTATGCCCCAGAAATCGTTAAGAAAATATCCGTCACCTTTTTGTAACTTATATGAATATCATTTTTCTACTGTCTTCTTTAGTCAAATTTTCATACCATTTCCATATACCTATCCACATCCGCATTCTCTCCAATTATTTCTCTGTTTTCATTTAATACGAATTTCGAATCATACATATTGATATAGGTTTATTAGTGTCAAACTACTAGCCAAATTCTTAGGAAAAACTAATGTTTTGTTATTTATTTACATTATATTTTTTTATATGTCTCTGTCTTTTACATGTCTATGTGTTGCAGTTTTAAAATGTTTTTCATTTAGAGATGAATTCTTTTTTTTCATTCCACAAAACACAAAAAAAATATTTTCAGAAATGTTCAATAAATCATTTTTGGTCAGAAAAAGTTTCTGTGGTTTATGAAGTGAAAAAAAATCATTTGTGAAAGTAAATTGAGATATTCTTAGAATTGTATTGAGACAAAAATCTTTTTTACACTTTCTGAAACCACATTACTTTTTAATAGGGAACGCATATATATATATATATATATATATATATATATATATAATGTGCACAAATTAATTCGATGCCTGTTTTATTGAAAATGAATGTTGACGGAAAAATGAAATGCATTTCAATCCTAAAAACATTCCCCATTATTTTATATAAGTTTACTCAATCTGTAGGGTAACTGACGAATCCCTAATCGAAAAAAAGATGGCGGTTTGATGAATTCGTCAATGCATTTTCGAACCTCTTTCAGTGTTTTAAAATGGGATCAGTCAGGTGAAGTTGTAGCAATCAGAATTGATGATCTGATGGTGCTAGGTCCGATGATACACCGCATGAGACAGAACTCAACCAAACGAACAAATAACGTCTTTTTTCCCTTTTTCTACGTGTGGTCAAACGTTTTCATGTTGCAAAATGGCTCACTTTATTCCCTTGCCAGTGAATGGCCTTTTTATGTCTAATTCGGTACTCGAACGGATGAAATATTGTTGATAACGTTCTGAATTCGCAGGTTGACCAAGTTCGAGTAACTCATAATACACCATACCCTTAATATCCCACTAAATACACAATAAAACTTTTTTTGTGTTAATATTTGATTAAGAATCGATTTTTATGGTTTACTGGGCGTAACGCATGATTTTAGGTACTTACTTTTGCCATAAAAAAACATTTTTCATCCTCAATTATGATTTAATGCGAAAAATTCTTCCTTTCGAACCTTGAAAACGAGGACATAGCCACATCGTATCTTTCCTTTTTTCCAGACTAAACTCATGTGGAATCTATTGGTCTAGCTTTTGAATTTTTTCCAGCCTATTTAGATGATAGGAAATTGCTTGCTGGGTAACTCCGAGTTGTTGAACGAGTCCTGTTCAATCTAAGTGGAGTTTTCACTTAACAGTTACTCAAGCTCCTCGTTTTCAATTTTTTTTTAATTGTCCGAGACGTTCTCGATCTGAAATATCAAAATCACCTCTAAGAAATCTTTATAGCCATTTTTTGCATATTTTATAAATCACAACAACTTCTCCCATAGCTAAACATTTTTTTTCTCTTGGCTTTTGGATAATTTTTTAAACTGGAATGCGGAAAGTATACAATACCTAATATGCTGCTTTTCGAACGCCATCGTGTTCATTACTATTTTGTGATGTTGTACCCAACTACTTGGCTAAAATACATAGTATTTCAAAAAGTTAAAGCTGGTACTTCAAAATCTTAAAATGAAGTGAAAATATTTTAATTTAAAACAGAATTATGAGTGATTCAATTTAAAGGCACCGAATTTATATATATATATATATATGACTGACATGCACCTTTTAATATTAAAACTTATAATTATTTAATTATATCTTCAATCTACAATAATTGGTTTTTAATTTCTCAAAAAAGATCAAATTCTTTTACGAGTAATAACAGCACAAATCTTCTCCTGTGTACCTTATAGAGGTAAAAGTAATTTGCTATGTTCTTCCTCAACAGAAAAGTATATACCAAGAAAGAATGAATAAATTATAATGTGAAAGTAAGAAACTGTTGTCTATAATTCAGTTTCGTTCCAATTGTTAGAAGTTAGTTGAAATGCGAACTTGTTACAAATCTATGCATACTTCTTATACACAGCGAAATAGGAAGTCGATGAAATATGTTCATTTAAAATAATTGTACTGAATATGTATGTTTCTTGATACATACATATATATATATATATATATATGTGTATATATATATATATGTGTGTGTATATATATATATATGTGTGTGTATATATATATATATATGTATATATATATGTGTGTGTATATATATATATATGTGTGTGTATATATATATATATATGTATATATATATATATGATATATAATACTAAAAGATTAAACTAAAAGTTTACATTTTTTCTTATATTTATAATGAAAACATAACGATTCCAAAACTGCGCATGATAACAAATATATGTTCCTAGCTACCAATTAAACTCGACAATTATTCACTACGTTGGTCAACACATGTCTGAAATCTATATAAAAAACTTCTGAGGTAAATCCCACCATTTCAATATGTAAAAAATAATATATTTTTATTGTACATACTGAAACATTATTACTTTTACGAATTACTTTTTTTGTATAAACACTAACATTAAGATAGTAAACGCTTTTTTTTTCTCTGTATATACATAGAGAGAGAGAAAAGGGAGAGAATTTAAATTAAAAAATATACGGTTATACTTTCATTAAAAAAATATTTAAATGAAAGTACATACCTAAATGTAAGCGAGTTATTCTTGGAAATAAACCAATAATATGTTCCATTTATTTGCTTCATTTAAATCCGATTTGATTAAAACGAGAGAATAATTTAATCAATAATTGCTATCAATTTATATGAACTAATTTTTCGTATCAATTATTTCATAAATAAAACTGAGTAAAAGAGAACAGAAACACGAAATGAAAGGCCGATGATTAAAACGAGATATCTAGAGCGAAAAACTTTTTGAAAGGTATAATTAAACGCTATTGCTTCCATTATCGATTTATTAAAACATTTTTAATAATGTTATTTTTATGATAAAAAATAGGTAATTTGTTTGTGAAACATGGATATTTTTTGAAATATTGAAAAATCAATCAATGGAAAGATTAATAACAAACAGTTGTGCATTTTTACTTACTTTTGGTGCACAACAATATTTTTTACAAATATATGTAAAAACTATATTGATTATTGACACTTTTTATTCGCTTGTCTTCAACTAATTAGTGTTAACAAAATTACAAAAATATTTTTTTATATTTTGTAATAAAAATTTAAGTATTCATAAAATTAATTGTACTCATTATTTATTCATCTATCTATCTATATATATATATATATATATATATATATATATATAATATAACATGAGGGCCGTTTGATAAGTACAGTAAACAAGCAAGCTGGAAAACTCTGTTTTTTGAAAAAGTCGATTTTATTTCTCAACATGGACTCCATTGAGGACTATATACTTGGTCTAGCGAATCTGTAAAATGCGCATTGTGGAGACGATATCCTTATTTGACGAGAAATTCTTCCCACCGAACCCAATTTTCAAGCTTTGAAAGAGGATCATGTGTGACCAAGTCCGGAAAATAAGGTGGATGATAAACCAGTTCAAAGCCTAATTCGTACAATTTTGCCATTACACATTCCCAGTCGACAAAACTGTCTTCGCCTTCTTCGGCGCACTTTCACCAGTCGTCGTCCACTGTTTTGACTGCAATTTCGACTCAAGTGCGTACTGGTGGATCCATGTTTCATCCATGGTGACGAATCGACGCAAAAAGGCCTTCTCGTTTTTTTCCATTTTTGCGGCAACTGGTACAATGCTCGCTTCAAGCATTTGTAGAATGTGAACAACGCGCCGCTTCTGGCTGAAATTTCGCCTATACTAGTTTAAAAAGTTACACTTAATAGCCGTAAGATTATTAAATGAATGGTGGCGCCATATCATAGAAATTTACCAAACTTATCAAACTACCCTCGTATAATATAAAATATAAGGATATAATCATACATATATTTATATATATAATGAGAGATATATTCATAAGTGACTGTAGTAAATTATTTGTGCAAAAAGTAATATAGCAGCTATGTCTTTACATTAAGTATAAAATTCAAGTTAATATTTCTAGTTTGAATCGGATGAAAAATAAAAGAGTATATGTTCATTTATTAAAATGCAGATCGTTACAATAATTTATAAGAATGCATTAAAAAGCATACCATTATTAAAATATATCATTTTTAAGAACAAAAATTGATTATTTCGTTATACTTCCGAGACTAAACACCAAAATGGAGAGCAGCGCATGAAAACTTATCATTATTTTTAAAAAACCTCTCTTTAGAAAATTAAAAACATAAACAAAGCTTGTTTGTTTTTCAATACACTAGATATAATGAATATTTTGGTCCATAGAGACTAACTATAAATTAATATCATTGAAAATCACGAATTATAATTCTTGTGGTATTTATAAACTACAAAGATAAATCCAACCTGTGCTATTCATAACAATTAGAAATGAAAATTTTCTCGGAAACAATATCTTGCCCAATTGCAATTTTTCAATTATAGAGTTTTTGAGACTTCTGTTTCACTATTGTACTTATAGAAATGATTATTGTTTCAAGTAATTTATTATTATCTAAATTAAAAACTAACGTACAAAATAATTATTCTAAGCCAATATTTTTTATAACCGATTTCAAGAACCGAAAAGCTAAAAAAGCAAATGAAAATTTTTCTAAATCCTGCTTCAAAATGTAAAATTCCAAATAAACATTTACTATTCTATCAAATTATATCATTGCTGTTCTGTAAAATATTTTAAATAAAATATTTCACTGATTTAATATCATTGTTTTTATGACAAATGTGCATACTTTATGGTTTATAAAATATAAAATTCAATTCCGTTGCATGTATATTACATAAAATTATTACATGAAATAATCATTGGATAAAAATACAATTAATTTATTACTAGTTTATATATATTATATATAAATACATGTTAATTTCTAGTATTTTTTAGTTTTAATATTCTAATATTAATATTATTATTTGATTATTTTAATCACATGAATATTGATTTATTTTAGTTCTACTAAAATAATTTTATATAAAATGTCTTACAAATTTATGAAAACATAGATTATTTTCTAATTATTGATACAAATTAGAAAATAATCATAATGATTGTATTAAATTTTATTATTTAACTTTTTTTATTTTTCTAATATTATTGAATATACAATCTGAAAATATAGATGCAATAAACTACTTTTATACACTACTGTGAACATTTTGACGAGAATACTATTTAAAATAGAAATAAGTTAGATAATTAAGCTGTGTTACACAAAAATTAAACTTGCTCGGAAAATATTTTCACGTTTCAGACCAATTTTTTTAGGTCATTTATTAAAATGTGTTTAGTTTTTTAAAAATGAACTTTACTAAATAATAACTATATATCTGTAGATGACAGTTTAATCAAAAAAATCATGAATTAAAAAATAATTGATTAAGAAATTAATATTCTCATTAGTATTAAGTAATAATTTTTTGATTTATTAATATGAAAAGTATTTCTTTTAAAAAAAAATAGTTTAGGAAATTCCTGTTCATATAATAAACCTGTAAATTATTAATTTTTTTAAAATATTTCTCTTCTTATTAATTATAATTATATGAATAATATAAGATATTTTCTTGACACTTTTTTTAATTTATAAAGACATTCACAATTATTTCATTTTATAAAGCTTATACATAACTACAACTTTATATATATATATATATATATATATATATATATATTAGAAAATTTTTTTAAAACCGATAACAAAATCGAAAATGAAGAAATCTGCTTTCTACAATACTATACAGAATAATAAAAATTAACTCATACCATAAATATTTTAAGTTGAAAATCTAAGAAAAATCTATCTGTATTCCTGTCATACTTTCCTCTACTTTTTGTATGTTTTTAAATTATATTACAGTAAATACAAGTTAAAATATTGACCAAATAATAATATAAACTTGTTTTTTTATGTACATAATTGTTTTATTGAGTTAAATTTAATAACTCGTTATCTAATACAAATTAATGAAATTCAATGAATATTTTTTTGAAAATATAGGTTTTAACACTCAAATCAATTCTTTTTCAGATTTATTTTATTTTTTTTTTGGCCACCCAAATCTCTGAGAATGATATAAACATCAAATTCCGTATAATCAGAGATTAAAAATTATCAGTAATCAACTATTAAACATTTTTAACAAAAACGTTTTCATTGAATACATTCTAACCATAATCATTCAATAACTGATTATTGATCATTTTTATTTGTTTATTTTTATGCATTTGGATAAATCAATTATTTTCTAAGCTCTAACAACGAAACTATCTAAGTATACTAGTATTGTCATCAAAATGGTTAGAATCGAAAATCAAAAGTGATGAACGTATGTGATTGTTTTCCATACTAAATTACCAGCATAAATAGTGGATATGCCAGCTAATGTTAGTTATATACGAAAGAAAGTATTGAAATTGAAGACTCATAAAATAAATATTAATCTTTCGTAAAAGAATGTAGTCAGTTAAAATATCATTGTAAATATTTGAGACACATACACAACACATACACACACACACATATATATATATATATATACATATATAACGTGAAATGAATTTTGTATCCAAACTAGTTTGCATAGTCAACGGTATATGTACACTTATTCTAATTCCACAACAATCTACATGTAGTTATTCCATACAAACTATGTGGTCTGGTGAACACCGTGAACCGAACAACCCATAACTAGAGGTACAGTTTCGATTCTTGTTTTCAATTACTTGTTTCAGAATATGTTTTACTAATGTTTTATTTAATTTTATTCAATTACGTTAATCAATCAAAAACAACCCTAACACAAATTGATTTACATTTAGTATTACTTTTTATTCGATATAGGTAGGTAGATATTGAGTGTTAGGGACATGATAACTAATTTTATAGCAGTCTTTTTTATTCGAACAGCAAAAATGTATATATCTGTCTATTATGTGTATATATATATACTATTACTTGAAATCTTACAATACATTTTTTTTAAAATAATATAAAATATAAAGAAACTAAAATGAAAGTAAAGATTATATTTTAAAATACTTCACGAGCAATTTATTTATTTAGTGAATCTTGCCAAAAAAAGCTCATTTTAGAACAAATTAAATTTAATTTTTTGCAATTTATAATTTTTCTTAATCAACCCGTTCTATAATTAATTATTTATCAACGGTTCACTATTTAAGTGCTTTGAAGATAATAACATCCCCATTTAAAGGGAATTTTCCATTATCATAATGACCAATAATTAATAGTCAAATACTTCGAAAAGGAATTTGGTATTCATTTATCAGTTCATTCTTTAATATGAATTTAACCATAGTATCAAAAATTATTAATTAAAAAAGATTACTTCCCTAACAAGCAATTAAAAATGTTAGTATAATCGTATATAAAAGCAAAACATTTTAATACTTAATATTTTACAAGCAAAAAATTAATTTGTAAAAAATATTGCATAATAATAGGCTATGTTATATTATCAGTATTCAACCCTTTCGATGCGGTGAAAATTAATCCAGAGTGCGCATGGTAGACGATAGTCAGTCGCTCAAATAAAAAAACTGGAAATATAATACAACATGCTATATAATAAATATATACCTTTAAGCGTCAACAGCACTATCACGACAATGTCAATTGAGCATCTAAAGAACTGATTAGGAGATATTAGTTGAGCGTCTAAAGGTACCTACAGCAGCGAAAGGGTTTACAAAACACAGATAATAAATGTCAATCACTTAATGAAGTATACATTAAATATGTCTAAATATTTCAATTTATTTATGAAAAAAAAATTAAATAGACATGGTATTTTGGAAATTGGAATTAACCCGTATATTTAAATAATAAACTTTTATTTTTTAGTCAATATCATAACTTAGTATATCGTATGGCATTTGAAACCCTTGTGCAATTTTATACTTTGATTTTATCTCATATTTGTTGTCTTTTTACTACATTTTTACTGTCTCCTGATGGGACTCTACATCGCAATTAATTCTAAAGTCCTCAAGAAAACATATCTCATTGGCCTATATATGTATGTATATATATATATATATATATATATATTGTCTGTGAATATTTTATGTACATTAATACATGCAGAAAGCAACGTCCAGTCAGAAACAAAAATTAAAGTAGAAAATTAAATAAGTGCATAAAAGTTGAATAGTTAATCAAATTTACTATACGGTGGCAATTATTAAAAAAATATATAATTATAGTTTATAGATGCATATATTTCAAACGTATAATTTTACTATTCAGGACACAAAAAATGTGTAATTTGATTAAAATTTGAAATTTTCTTAAATAAAATTATTAATATTTTTGTTCCATTAATAATTATACATATATGCTATGTTTTTTTATTGAAAGTAATCGTACCAGGGTTCATAACGTCATTAGCATTATTATAGAGAATAGAAAATGCAGACGTGAAATTTATAATTCTCCTACTTTCAGCATGTAATATATGACATTCAGATTCATGTACTTGTCTAGTTATTTATTCCGCTCTCTTTACATTTCTTTGCATTCTATTCTTATCTCTAATTATTTGTGACGTATACACAACAATTTACACAAATAGAAGGCAATAAAAATTTCCTGGTTTAATGTCATACATTACTGACATACATTATTACATATAAAACTACAATTATAATGACTCATATTTTCCATTATGGAATAATATGTTGTTGCGTTGTAGTCTGATCACTGTCAAATTCATTAATCTCCTATTAATTTATAACCAGTTTTATATGTTACTATAGGTATCATTTTTAACATTTAAAACGTTATTTAATGTTTTAAATTACCATACAGTGTAATATTGTAAGTCTGAATCTTCCCAACATTAAAATCATACATTACTTTTTATTGAAATGTCTAATATGTTCTCAGTCATACTTTGTTTTTTATCATATTGATTTTCATAAAACAAATATGATCTATATATAGCATAACCAAT
>CM068320.1:7255000-7297500 GCA_034766995.1 Acanthacorydalis orientalis | reverse complement strand
ATCGCTTTTGTTGCGTAAAAGAAGTGTAGAACAAATTTCGTAACTCCGATTTTTTTTAGTTTTCATTCAGTTCGTTGTGACACTCATTTGTCAAGATTTTTTTAATTTTCCTAGCTGTTTTAAGTGTTCCAAAACTGCTGGATGACTAACGTCTAACTTGTGTGTAAGTTGTCGAATTATTATGTGAGATTATGATTCAACTAACGCCTTCAGTTGGTCGTTATGAACTGGAAAAGGATGCCCGTGACCTTCTTCACCTTCAAAGCTCTCGTCCTCAGCACGACATTTTTCGAATCACCATTGCACTTCCTTAACACAACTAACATTAAAATTATTGTTTACTTTACGAGTAATTTCTGCTACTTTACTTACCGTTTTAAACTCATACAAAAAATTTCTCTTATTTGCTTCTTTTCCATTTTTAATTCAATAGACCAATTTGAAGCAAAATTAATAATAAAACCAAAGTCGATGCTACCAAAATATAGACTGAAAAATGCACCTTAAAATGATATTAACATGAATATGATGAAATATTTTCATTGAAAAAAATTAAGGTTAGAATTCAAAAAACCAAAACCGCAATTATTTTTCTAGCAGCCTAATACATGTAATATATCTTTATTATACCGCATACTAAAAAAAAATGCTTCTTGATTAAAGACTACTATGAAATCAAAATTAAATCCGAAACTTATAATGACAGTTATCATTATTAAACACAATCATAGAATATCGAAGTAAAAACTTTGCATGAATAAAGAATTTAATCAACAAAAATTTTAATTATTGATAACTAAGAAATGTTATCTTAATAGAATCATTATTAAAAGAATAACTATTCTAAATAAGGACATATGTATATATATATATAATATATATATATATATATATATATATATATATGTCAATTAACTTAATTTAAAAATATTTTTTCTTTTTATTTATATATTTTACAAATTAAATAAAATTTTAATATTTTTTTTTTATTATAGACATTTATTTCAGATAACTTGTATTCTTTAATACATTATCGTACAGATTATTTTACAAATCTAAGTGTAGGCTAACGCTATTGTTTGTTCCAATTCAGAATTTAATATTTGAAAGCATTAAAAATATATATCTCTATAAAAAGAAAACAATGCCGTCAACATAAATTCCCGATGACGATTGCAGTATAAACGAGTACACGGAAGTGAGAGCGGACGAACTGGTGTGAGGTATTGACCTGAGGGACGATTGGGACGATATTTCTTTGATTGTTTTGTTCGATTCAGGACACGTAGGACGCTCGAGGTACGGCCCGACACCCGTAAAAGAAACATTCAGTTCATACGTGGCAAATGTATGCTGGTAAATATCACACAGAGCACCGTGTCTCGGGCATTGCTACAAAACGTCCGTACCGAATCTATGAGTGTTTCGGATTATGAGGACCTACATCAAAAATTGTCGAGGAGAAAGTGATTTCATGGATTGGTTTGTAGCTGTAGCATTGAACGTCGCGTCCGGTACACATCGACCGGGAGGGCGTCGGATAATTTCACCAAATTGAGTTATAGCCGACAAAAGAAAACGTTGTGTCAGTTCATGCCGACGTGAGATGAAACATGTTGTTCGCAAGGGTTGATTTCATTCACGATGAAGTTTGTTATCGATACAGATAGAATAGTAATGATTCGTGTGAAGCCTAATCCTGTTTATTTCATGTCAAGAATTCAAGTAATATACTATGGATATACTTTTGTTATACACAAACATTTGACCTGTTACACGTTTATTATTACTTCTATATATATATACATACATATATATTTATATACATATATATGTATATAAATATATGTATATATATATATGTATATATATATATGTATATATGTACATATATCTATATATATATATATATATATATATATATATATATATATATATATATATATATATATGTATATCTATATACATATATGTATATATATATATATATATGTATTTATATATATATATGTGTGTGTGTGTGTATATATGTATATATATACGAGGTCAGACAATTAAGTAATGCGACAAAATTCAAAAATCGAGTATATTTAAAAATTAAGGTACATCGCTGCGATCCCCTTCAAAGTAGTCCCCTCCCGCATCTATACACTTATTCTAGCGAGTTTTCCAGTTTTCGTAACAATTCTGGAACACTTCCTGTGGGTCCTCTCCGAGTACCCTCGTCACAGATTCTTGGATATCTTCAACGGAGTCAAAATGTCGACCTTTGACGAATTTTTTCATATGGGGGAATAGGAAAAAGTCGCAGGGTGACATGTCCGGTGAATAGGGCGGTTGTGGTAACGTTGCGATGCCTTTAGACGCCAAAAACTGAGAGACACTGAACGCACTGTGACAGGGAGCATTGTCGTGATGCAGAACCCAAGTCTTCGCGATCTCTGGACGCACTATGAGCACCCTTTTTCGTAATTTTTCGAGCACATTGCGGTAGAATACTTGATTTAGAGTTTGTCCAGGTGGTACGAACTCTTTGTGAACCACCCCTTTGCTATCGAAGAAGCAAATCAACATGGTTTTCACTTTGGACTTGCTCATTCTCGCCTTCTTTGGCCTTGGTAGCTCCAGGGGACAGCCACTGTTGGCTTTGTCGTTTAGTTTCGGGGTCATATTGAAAGAACCAACTTTCTTCACCAGTAATAAATCGATCGAGAAGAGTAGGATCACTTTCAACCTGCTCGAGACAATCTTGAGCGATGTTCATTCGGTGACATTCGTGACATGCACTACTCGCGCGTTGTTATAAAACACTAAACAGCTGGCGAAGAAATGATCGTACGAGGGTGGTCAAGATCTCAATCGAGAGAGTAGGGATCTGCTATTACGGTGGCGGAGTTACAGGTTCGCAGTGTTACCACAGGCCGAGAAAAAAAATTGGTCGCATTACTTAATTGTCTAACCTTAATTGTCTGACATATATATATATATGTATATATATATATATATATGTACATATATATATATATATACATATATGTATATATATATATGTATATATATTTATATATATGTATATATATATATATATATATGTATATATATATGTATATATATATATATGTATATATATGTTTATATATATATATGTGTATATATATATATATATTCACATTTGAACGTTTTATGCGTATATCTAAAAAAAATCACTTGGAAAAAACAAATAAAAAATTAAGAGAAAGATAAGTTCAAAATTTAGATTATTTGTGTAATTTTCATATAGGTCTATTTTAAACTAATTTAAAATAAATAAAAAGAATATTATATTTTTTTTATATTTGTACAGCTTTCTTTTGTATTTTTTAATGATAAATTACTTTACCGTATAAAAACCTGTATTGCTTCTGTTAAGGGTCGTATAAATAATTGAGATTTATTATAATTCATTGTATACTAAATACACTTTTGTATAATTAATACAATTTGGTTATTTTCTTGTGAACTACGAATTTAATTAAAAATAGATATTGAAGTTCAGAAAGGTGTAAATTTAAAATAGGACTTTCTCTTTTGAATAATAATTAATAGCTAAAATATTGAATGGAAAATAATTAATAGTTTAGAGTCAATGGCAGATTTTGTCGCATTGATAATTTTTTTTATTATTAACTTTTAAAAAACTCTCTCCTAGCAATTCAACATGCAAATATATTTACTTTTACCATTATTCATTATCACTTAAAAATTATTAAAATTTTCAACATACGTTCATCAAATAGAAAAAAAAATCTTATGGTACAGACAAATATGTTAAAGTTCTTTTGCTATTCAATCGAGATTTTAAAGAGGCATAAATATGATAATAGTCTAAATATACAAAAATAAATATTATTATTTAAATCCTTCTATCTATGTATTCTATGTATTTATTTCAACAATTTTTCATATAAAGGTTTTTTTATTAAACTGTTTTTATATCAAAGATAACTGTTTATGATACATTTTTTAATTAACTAACGAATTAATCTCCACATTATATAATTGTGTAACTCATTAAAAACGGAAAGGAAATAATATAAAATGAAATACTTTTTCAAACAGTAATACCATGTAATTACATAATTGCTTGCATACAACAAGAGATAAGTGATTACATGCAATTCTTGAAACGAAGTTCTTAATGCACGTTCTTATGATACTCCATCGGTCCACGCTCTATTACCATGTTAACTGTCATGAGAGCTACGTACACTTTTCAAATATCTATTCATATTTTGTGAGTGTTATATTAGGTAAATTAATCGACCATAATATAACATTTTCAGCTGGTTGAAAATAGTGTGTCATGAATTATTTCACTGCAGATTTATATAGACATTTATTTTTTTTTGAGTTAAAATAACTGTTAGTACATAATGTTATCAAATTATCAGAACAATTCTTTTTTGTTAAATCAAAAATATATAATTATTAAAACTATTTCTTAAAACAGTTTATCAGAATTTTATTTTTTTTACAATTTTTCAGTTAGTATCTGATTTTTTTAAATAATTTTTCAGTTAGTACCCGAAATTTATATTATATTTCTAGAGATATTATCACAAAAAATACATTTTTAAATTACAAAAATAAATTCGAAAATTGAAAACAACTAAGACATATTTTCAAATTTTAACTTACTTACGAAACTATTGCCAAAAGCATTCATCTTTAAGTGAATTTAACAAATTAAAACAGAAAAAATGTCAATATATACATAAGAAACAGATTATATTGTGTGAATGTCAGAATTACAAAAAGAGGTTATTAGCATCTTTCAGCAAAAGTCTTCCACTACTTTAAACGTAGTTCTAAATATATAAAAAAAATCGCGCATACAGGATAATTGTCCATTAATTAAAAAAATATTCTTACTAAACACATATAAAAATCATTGAATTGGCCGAAAAAACATACGACATTCTTGTAATTATTTCAATTTTATATATGAGTTTTGGTTATATATTTTCAATAATATTGCAAAAGTATGGTAGAAAAAATAAGGATAAGTTGTAAGCACCCTGATAAATTTTCTTAGAAAATGTATTATTATGGAAGTTTTACTTCTAAGAGATTCGTCATCTAATTTGATTGAATGAAAGTCTAAATGCAGTTATTATGTGACGACTTAAGTTTGTTAAAATTCGCAGATAAGCGGTTTTGAATACAAAATTGAATTTTAATAGCGGTTAAGAATATAAAATAGAGAATAAACCACTGTAGTACTTTTAAAACTGAAAATGTAATATCAGAAATAGAATGTTCCACATAATCGTCAGGTTATAATCTAAGAGAAATGTTAATCAGGTATAATGATTCGGTGAGCCCAATCAACAATGTATAACATATTATCCGACATTTCAAAACATAATGATGATCGCTTAATTACAAGTATTCTAAAATTTTGGTTTAAAATATTACGAGTATTTTTCATTATGAATTGTTTTTTCACCTCACAAACTACACCGAAATTTTTCTGGTGAAAAATATTTAAATATTATTTATCATTTTTAATTGTTGCTTATGCGCATTCAGATGCCATCGCTCTCAGAGCGTCAATGTAAAAAAATTCCAATTTTTACAGATTTTTCTGTATCTTGAAGCTCTGGATGATGGTATTGCCAATGAAATGCGTATAACTGATAATCAAAAATAAACAATATTAATTTAATTAATATTTTTGATACAAACATTTTTGGGGTGAGTGGTTTGTAGTATAAAAAAAAAAGAATTTATTTGTGAAATTGAATTTAGCCACAGTGTCAGAGATGTTTTTTAATATTGTGGGTGGGTATGAAATCGTATTGAAACAATAAGAAACTCTGATTTCTTATTAGTAGCAACGAAAAAATTAAAATAATTTTTTCAAATTGAATAGTTTTTTAAAAAAGTCTCAATATTTTTTCCCTTTAATTCTCCTACTTTTACGAGGGTCGTTTGACAAGTTTGATAATTTATATCAGACGGCACCACCGTTCATTTGGTAACATCGCGGCTATCAATAGTAACTTTTCAAACTAGTATAGGGGAAATTTCAGCTAGAAGTGACGCGTTGTTCACGTTCTACACATGTTTGAAGCGAATATTGTAGTAGTTTCCGCAAAGATGGAAAAAAACGAGCTAGTATTTTTGCGACAGTTCATCAACGTAGATGACACATATCTGCCACACACACCTGAGTCGAAGCATCAGTCAAAGCAGTGGATAACGACTAGAGAAAATGCCTATTATTAACATTATGTGACTGTTTAAAGAAAAGCTGAAACAAAAACGGCCAAGATTGGCGCATAAAAGTGTTCTTTTACCAGGACAACGCGCCATCACACAAATCAGCCATTGCAATGGTAATATTGCACAAATTAAGCTTCGAATTGATTCCTCATCCACATTATTCTCCAGAATTGGCCTCGTGCGTCTAGTTTTTCTTGGCAAAATTGAAAATTTAGCTCGGTGGGAAGAAATTCTCGTCAAATAAGGATATCATCGCCGCCGTCAATGCGTATTTTGCATACTTTGAGAAAAGCTACTTTTCCAACGGGAAGAAAACTTTGGAAACTCGCTGGACTATGTGTATAGTCTTCGTTGGAGACTATGTTGAGAAATAAAATCGATTTTTCCAAAACTTTTAATTTGCTTTTGTACCATACTTGTCAAACAACCATCATATATAATTGTATGTATATATATATATATATATATATATATATATATATATATATATATATATGGATGAGAGAAATAAAGAAAAAAAATAAAGTACATGCAGATATGTTAGATAAAATTGTTGAAAAATAATAATCTTAAAATACTGAATAAGAAAATATTTCTTAAAAGCTGTGTATTATATTAAGAGGTGTATGTTATAAAAACAATGTAGAGTCAGCGTTCTATATTTACTATCAAATCAAGTGTCTCAGTGAAACTGTAACGGAAGAAAATCGGAAATATAAAATGGAAAAATCCATCAACAGACATAAAAAGCGAGCTGAGTAGCATGAGCCGAGTATCAATTTTATAGGGACACGATTTGAAAGTATCGTGACCGGCACAGCACTTTTCTGCAATCAACATGCGCGTGTAACGGATAAAGTTTTAAAAAGAGAAATACAACTGCTGATCATATTTCAAAGTAAAGCCAGACAAATCTTATGAAAAGAGTATTATTTACGAATTTCATTTCGTTTAAAAATTATATGGATTGTATTTTATATGCACTTGTAATCATATTTTACGGACTGAAATGTATATAAAAATAGACATAGCATTGTACAAATACAAATTCATCAATATGCAATAAATTAAATGAGAAAGTAATGTTATACAATATAATTATTGTAATATTATATAATTATAAGTTGGTTCCAACATTTGTTAAGATGAATGAAAATAATTCTATAAATTGACAAAATAAAATCAAACATGTCATGTAAAATATATAGTAAAATACACATAATAATCAAAAGAGCCACACACATTTAATAAAACTAACAACTTAGTGGGTTGCGTTTTATAATGTAAATGAAAGGAAAATTTTTCATGAGAAACAAAAACTTTATTGAACAATATATTGCCTATTTTGTTCGATTACTTTTTGCCATCATTCAGGAAACTTCATGATTCCGCTCTCAAAAAATTTCTTATCTTTTTCGGCAAAAAAAAACAGTTTCAAGAACGATTTAATATTCTCATCAGCAGTGAAGATTTTATCATTCAAGATATTTTGAAAAGAATAAAACAAATAATAGTCTGATGCTGCCAGGTCTGGCGAATATGATGGATGTGGTAACACATCTCATCCCAGCTGCAAAAATTTTTAACGAGTGACCAAAGTTGATAGTCGTCTAGCATTATCATGGTGAAACACAACACTTTTGCGATTCGCCAATTCTTGACGGTTCTGTTTGATTGAATGATTTGATTTATCCGGTTGACTCTAGTTTTTAGAACAGTCCTTAGAAGCAACTCAAAATACACAATACCTTTGAAATCACACCAGACTGATATCATAACCTTCCTTCGGTTAATATCTGCTTTTGAAGTTCTTTCATCAGGTTCATCACGCTTTCTCCACGATCTTTTTCATTCAGCGTTGTTGTAGACGATCCATTTTCTATTTCCTGTTATCATACGTTTCAAAAATGGGACGTTTTCCCCACTCTTCAAGAGAGAATCGCAGATGTCAATGCGCTTAGTAAGATGAATTTTATTGAGCTTATTTGGTACCTAAATATCGACCTTACTAACGAATCCAAGTTGTTTTAAATGGTTTTCAATACTCGATTTCGATATGCTAAGATTCTCAGAAATCTCTCCTGTCGTTAAACGCTAATTTAATTCAATCAATGCCTTTATTTTGTCATCATCAACTTCTATTGACTTTCTTGAGTGTGGTGCATTAACATCAAAGTCTCCAGACCAAAATTGAGCAAACCAATTATGCCGTAGTTTTAAAACATCTTCACCATACACATCACATAAAATTTTATAAACTTGCACAGCGTTTTTTTTCTTTTCAGAAGTAATACAGCAAAATATAACGAAAACGTTCCTTCTGATTTTCCATTTTGAAATAGACGGAAAACAAACAATTGTTAAAGAAATCGTACACTTTCATTTTCTAAAAGAAGTATGAACTGTCAGTTGTCAAGTTACATAATGAATTTGGGCTTTAGAATGAAGTTAGTTGCATTTCAAGACGTATATATTCATCTATTAGAAAAAACACAATTGCTTTTTGGTTAAACCAATCTTTTATGATTCATAAAAGTTTTATGACCAGTATCTACATGTACGTAGTACAATTAAAAAAAAAAAATATCTTAAATCTAAAAGAATTAAATGTGTAAAGTTAAAATATCTCTACCAAACAAAGCGTTATTTTTCTTCCCCTTTTTTCATTTATTAAGAGACTTTGAATATCATACTTAATGAGATATTAATATTATATAAGTTTCATAAAAAAACTATACTTTTACTAAGGCTTTTTAAATTACTCTTCAAAACATGATTAGAAATATACATACATACACGTGTATATATATATATATATATATATATATACATGTATGAAGAAAGAAAAGGAAGAATGATAATTCAAGAAAATATAAATAAAAGAAAAATACAATAACACTGTATAACAATACAAGTTAAATGTACAAATGGCTGTTATAGACCTTTTTTTACCCCTTGTTATATAATTTTTTAGAGCTACATAATCTATATATCATTCCGAGCAAGAGCTAATTACGTTTTAATAGCTACTCGACGTAATTTTTGCTGTAACTATAAATGTACATAACCTCATATCTGTTAACATATGTTTTCTTTTCTTTTCAGTCAGTTGAAAAATACCCATATAGTATTATATTCAGACAAAGTGAACCACTAAATCTGTAATACTCTATTATTGAAATAGAAAAAGTTTTACAATTACGAACTGCAATGTTCGTACGTTTTATGTTTTTTGCAACGTTCTATTTTAAAGAGTACTGCGAAATGTTAGATTATAAAGGTTTGTATTACAATGGAAATTCCATTCGCTTCAATTTAAATAATAAAGTTCATTCTAAATTAAAAACCGTAAGTTTTTAGTGGTACACTTACGTGTAAAAATTTTTCAATTACAGTTTTTAAACAGTTAATTATAAAATATAACTTCACTTATTTTTTCTACGAACATCTAGCCAAGAATGTTTTTTTAAATGTTCAATATCTTTTTAATGATGAATGAATACATATTAATTATGTACATTAATTACACTGTGTTTTACTTACTAGTCGATTAAAATAAAATGTATTAAAAAATATGAACAGATCGTTATATTTAAAAACATTAAAATTAAATTCAATTTTAAAATATTGATATTAATAATAAATATAATATACAAAATTAAAATTTTATTTCAAGAATACATTAATTTTATTAAACATCGCTTGATCTTAATATTTGTATTAAAAGTATATTTACTTAAAAATAAGTTTAAATATGGAAGTAATATTCATCTGTTTTGAAAAATATATTATACTTATATATCGATAGGTTATGTTTTTATTATTCCTTTTAAATTAAAACATCATTGAAGAAAATCTATTTATATCTTTAATTCTATCTATTTTATTGTGTCATAAGATTACACTAACATCCATTACATACAAGTCTTTACCATTATATGAACACAGCTTCTTTCTAAATAATATGATATACCAATCTCTCTCTAGGATTCGAGTTTGTGCTCTGAAAGATAATACCCCTTTGATTCAAAACTATTATATTAAGTTTCCGTATCGTAGTTTTTAAGAGCTATATGCAATTCTAAACTTTTTCTTGTTAATTTGACTACTATTCAATGAATAAAACATTCAATGATGTTATGAATAAGTTATTTTTTTAAAGTTTGTTTTCTTGCTTTCTACATTTCTGCCAAACCTCAGATCTATTTTGAATTATTATCATTATCAAAAATATTTTTTATCAATAAACTGGAATTATATGATATAATATATATTGAGAAAATATTTGTTTTTATATCTTTATTCTAGATATTACCTGCAAAGAACTTCGACCCTATTATATTTGATTAAAATAAGATCAGAAATAGCACAGTCAATAATTTTTTTCTCTATTCTAATCTAATTTCTCTGAAAAAATACCGAGTTTGTTTTCTTACTGCAACTTGTTCTAAAAGTTCTATTTATTTAAATATATGATTAACAAAAAATACGTCCATCAACACCCTTATCCCCAAAAGGATGCTCACAAGGTTTGCATATATATATATATATATATATATATATATATATATATATATATATATATATACAAGTATATATATATAGATGCGTGTGTGTTAATTCTACAAATTTTGTACTGTTAGTCAATTCCATACAAGAAGAATGGATGATCTTTTTTTACGCACTTGAGTATTTCTGTTCTTCCTATCTCTTACTTGATTGATTTTTACTTGTATATAGAGTTTCGCACAGTTACGTAAACAATAAATATTGTGTATTTATATAATATTCAAATACTACAATGTTTATTGCTATATATAATAATACATCCAGTGTAGTACTACTATCCAGAAACAAAATAAAAGTAGAAAAATATAAAAGTACTTAAAAGAAAATTATAAAGCAAATTATAGATTATACACACGTCTTTATTTACCTTGTGAATTCTTCTATGATATTAGGTTGGTACAAAAATGATTGCGGTTTGTATCATTTTAAATTTGGCACCGACTATTCTAGTTACGGTTATCTTTTGTTATAGTCATGTAATACATCATTGTAAAGAATGAAATTAACACTACTGATTTCAGTTTGTTTATTTTTTTCATTCTTTAGTATTATTGGATATAATCTCTTAAATTATGCATGCAAAGAAAGTAAATTCGAGCGATTTTGTTGCGAGTTTAAATTAGGACATAAAGCAACAAACTGCTCGAAATATCAAATTTATTTTTGGTGAAAAGTTAGTTAGTAAATGTATTTCAACACTGGTTCCAAAAAGTTCATAATGAAAACGAAAGCCTTGATGATGAGGAGGGTCGTGGACGTGCTTCAGCTATAAACAATAATGTTTTAAGAATCATTATTGAAGAGGATCCACGTAAATCAACTCGAGAGGTGACAGAAGAACTCAATGTTGATCATTTAACAGTTGTTCGAAATTTGAGCCTAACTGGTATAGCAAAAAAGCTGGTTAAATGGGTGCTGTATGGATTAAGTAAACATCAACCAGTTCGGCGAAACGAAGTCTGCTCTACGCTTCATTTTCTTCACAAAAATGATCCCTTTCTTGATCGCATTGTACCATGTGATGAAAAGTGGATTATCTAAAACAATCAAAAACGTTCATCACAGCATCAAAAAACCAAAACATTTTCCTAAACCAAAGCTTCATGAAAAAAAATTTGGTCACTGTTTGGTGGTCGGCAAGTGGTATCATTCACTACAACTTCTTAAATCCTAATGAAACAATAATAGCAGAAAAACATTGCTATGAATTGAAAAAATGCATGAAAATTTGCATCGTTTACGTCTAGGATTAGCCAATTGAAGAGGACCAATTCTTCTTGATGACAACACCCGACCACACGTCTTACAAATAACTTTAAAAAAATTAAATGAACTGGGTTATGAAACCCTAACTCACCCACCTTATTCTCCGGACCTCTGTCTGTTAGATTATCATTTTTTTAAACATTAACTTCCAACGAGAGAGAGAAGATTTTCAAAGGTCACGCATCAGCTCAAAGCGCTTTCGAGGGATTCATTAATTCCAGGACTCCAGAATTCCATTCTGTAGCAATAAACATTTTTTTCCTCGTTGGGAGAGATGTGTGCAGGCCAATGGTTTATATTTTGATTAATAAATATAATTTTAATTCATATATACATCTTTATACTCAATAGTTAAAAACCGCAATTATTTTCGCATCAACCTAATAGAATGAATCATTTGAAAAATTAATTAATAATTAAGTTAAATCGAGTTGATATATATATATATATATATATATATTTATTGATTTGTTACATTTATATAAAAATGTATAATTAAATTAATCAAATATAACAAAGAAATCAAAAAAAAATGAAAACGTATACCTCAAACGTATTTTTTTAAAGATAAAATGATGTTTATATTGAAAAATGTATTTTTATATATACAACATCGTCATACGAAACAAATACTAATTTATTTATAAAAAAACGAAACATTGATTAGTTTAATTTACAAATAACTCTTATGTCAACATATTTTAAATTAATGTTAAGCTATTCAAAGAGCTCACTTGGAAAAAGTTCTCAAATTCCAATGTTCTTTATTTTGATTAATAAATATAATGTTTAATTGACATATGCGTCTTTTTACGCAATACGTGAAAACCGTAATTATTTTTGCACCAATCTAATATTTCTCATTAATGTACATTATCACCTTCATAGAAATTAAGTAGCAATGTCTTTTATTGTAAAACCAATTTACTGTTTTACATTTTCTTCTTAAAAGTGATTTAAAATACATTCTTATTAAAGTTCACATCAGAATTATCTATATTAATTTTTGTTCGACATATTTTATACGTATATTTATTAAAACAATATCTATAACTGTTTTATTCTAATTGAAAAACATATAAAATATGAAATTTTTCTCCTTTTCTGAAAAAAATATCAAAATTTCATTTTACAAAGTTAAATACTTCTAGGTGTAATACTTCTGAACATTTGCAAACGTTTCGATTTGTTTTATTATTGATTGATTTGTTTGAAATAAACAATTGGTGAAAGTATTATTCAAAACACCAAACAACGTCTTAAATTAATTATAAATGTTAAAATAGCATGTAAAATGTATATAGTATATGATCACAGTAATCATTATACATAATGATTAAAGCAGTAACAACTACGTACAAATCCTTAATATTTTCTCATTTAATTATCTAAAAATAATCTTATTGTTACTTTATGAGCAATAAATTAGTTAATACAGTTTCTGCAATAATTGTATAATAAAATAAAAGTCATGTTTAAAATTTGTAAGAACGTATTAAGAAAATACAAGTTTATTCCTTACCCTGATATTTTATATTCTTCTTCTCGTATACATTATATTTCATTTCGTATAACTGTTACGATGTCTGGTTTAAACAAATTTGTTATTTTTAACACGAAAGTAATTTTGCACGTAGATAAAAACGTTCGTAACGTAGATGATTACGGCAATAGTCTAAATAAAAATGTGTATTATCCAACTCGTGTACATGAAATTTAAACGAAACACCATCCCCCGTATGCCATTCTTTATAAAATTGACCTCAAAGCAATACAGAGGTGAACAAATATCGCCAAAATATAAAATAATAATAAGTTTGTATTGTGGCGAGTGTACAGTGGCGTGTAACAAGCATGCAAAAATTACAGGCATGGCAACAACACACAATAAAACTAAATCAACGAAACAACCTTAAATCCATATAATAGAGTTGGAAGTAATCCGGCGGGGAAATGTTAATTCGAGGGAAAAACAAAACCGGCATTTCGCGAGCGGTAACAATTTTTAATTAAGCCCCAGAGAAAGGATTGCGGCGGGCGGAGGTGGAAACTGTGCCCGCTAGCGTCGAACCGTGTGGGATTCAGGGTGTCACGAGTTCGAACGAACATGGGACAGGTTCCCGCCGCACCGGTCCAATGGGTGGCAACGATCTGCGCGCGACTGTGTAGCCGCTTAGCGCACGACTACACTAGTGTTTATTCTACGACCTCGTAATTTACTGATAAGTAGAACCATTATCACGTTAAAGAACTTTATCCGGATATCAATAAATAACTTTAATTGAATTTGGCCACGTCTCGCCATAATTTAATACCGTTGTGTTCTCTTTCAACTACTTTTTGTAAAACTTCTTGTCCTCGACGCTGATTAGATAAACTAATTTCGGAATATTTTAGTCCGACAATTAAATCAATAACCTTACAGCAATAATGAACAAAATCTTATATAGCTCACATCGACGATTATCATCTAAGAATTAATATAATTGTTACATTTTATATTCTATAAGCTGTACTTTGATGATGTATTAATATTTATTTTACCTTAAAATCATTTTATACTCAGACATTTTATTCATGAAAAGAATAAACTGTATAATGTTTTAAATAAACAACAAAATAATTATTCAAATAATATTATTTCAACAATACAATTCTGACACTGACTAAATTCACTTACACAAAACATTTTTTTCTATAAAATCTGATCAGATCTGAATTAGATTTTTATGTACCTTTAGTGCTCTTCAAATTACATCACATTTAAATACGCATAAGCAATAATCAAAAATAATCGTTAATGATTTATTGGTCATATCTGACCAGAAAAAAAATGGACTTGTGTGGGGTGAAACAAAGAAAAAATTATTTGCGAAATAAGATTAATTATCGGGAAATTCATTTTAATCTATATACTCAAAACATGAATTTATATGGATTCGTATATAAAGTACACATATATTATTACACCTGATCCTGCTGTAGCTGGTTATTGAAAATTTTGTCCAGCGACACACTCTAAAGTTAAATCAAAATTCATATCATGTTAATTAATGTAACTTCAGTCAAACGCATTATAATTCCACACGTAGCACAGGACAATGCTAAAAAGAATGCATACTTTCACATAATTAGCAAAATTATAAGCTTTTTGTATAACACAACTGTTATCAATAAACTTTACATTTTTACTACACATGAGCATTGTATAGCTCAAGTACGAGTAATTTCGCATTAAGTTAGTTATTACCACATCATGAGTTCATAAATAAAATGATATTTTTCAAATTTAAATAATTAAATATTATTTATAAAACTATTTTTGACTGAGAAAAAAACACAGTTTTAAATCATAATTGATATAGTAAATCAGTATAATTATTTATATGATAGAGTTAATATGTTGCAAATATTTATTTATACAAAAATAATATTTTGTGCTCGCTTTCATTAGTACATTAGTAAATAATAAAATAATTTTCATAAAAAGTTAAAAAATGTTTTATTATTAATAATCTTTCTATATATAAAAAATAATTCCATCATAAAATTTCCATAAAACAAAACTTTTTTATTTTTCATGTAGATCACCTCCTCGTAACGCAACTCCTCCCGCTACACTCTAAAAGTAGCACGTTAAACATTCCTGATCATCAATGATTGGTTGATAGATATCGCATGCTCTCTGTTCTAATTAGTTGATATCAGTCACATGTATATATGTAGCTCTCTCATTGTGTACAATGAGAGAGGTGTTTACGATTTCAATGTAAAATTGATAACATTTATTCAAAATATTGTATTCACCGAAGCTTTAGAGTAAAAGAATTGTTACACATTCTAACATTGTATTTTGTTGTTAATTTTTATAAACTTATCTAATAAAAGTTTTACGACTTACATTTTATGCAGATTGTTTGTTCCTATAATTTATAAATTTCTGTTATTTGTTTGGAGAGAGCAAGCAACAACGAGCGGGGGGGAAAACCTTCTCAAAGGTCGACGGGCATAGCAAGTAAGGGGCACATCCCTCTGATATTTTTAAAAAAATTAAACAAACAATTTTAGTAAAATATTTTATAATACTTTTACAGTACTTTCATATATGATTGTAAGATATTTTAATACTTTTACAGTACTTTCATATATGATTGTAAGATATTTAATCTGTTAAATAATTATTCCTCACAGCACCGAAAGCGGTCTATACAATAATTTCTCAATTCAGTTTCAAATATGTATATAATCTGTCAAATACTTTCTATACGATGCTTGTTTAACGAATTTTAAACATGTAAATTATATGAAAATAAGCCTTGTTTAGAAGAAAGCATTTACGAATTTATTTAAAAATCTAAATTAAATCGTTCTCAGGTTAGTATATATATAAATTTACTTATGATTCATGTAGATGACTAGAATAACAACAATGACAGTAAAAATAATGTTTTCTATAATTATTAATCTAAAAATAAATAACTGTTATATTTAAATTTGATTATCTCAATTCAAATGCAATTATACTATTATTTATATACCTACATACATACACACACATATATAAACATATATGTGTGTGTGTATATATATGTGTATATATATATATATATATATATGTGTGTGTGTGTGTGAATGGGTAGATTTGTGAATTAGTACGTGTTCAATTTTAAAAAAAGAGTTCATAAAATACCATTTCTGTTTAATTTTGTGTAGTGAGCATAACGATTATATGTATTAAAAAAAATTAATATAATTTTAATTAATTTTAGCTGTTTATAAATCCAAGTTTCAAATAACTCATTAAACTGCTGATAATCGTATGTTTTCTCTAGGCAACGTTATATTATCTTCATAAAAAGTAATTAAGATGTGGTCTCAGTTGTATAAAAAAACTCAATATTATAAAAACCATTGACGAATAAAATATGATTCGTATGTTATATCATTATCTTAACTATTATCAAATTCCTAATATTAGCAAAAAAATTAAATTATACCTCTTTAACATTAAGCTACATCTCATTATTTACATTTCCGTCAATAAAGGTGAACTTAATAACTTTAGTAAAGCATATACAATCCCATATTATCTTGAATCCATCTCTGTTGTGTTATATTGAAACTTTTGTATTCTTTAGTATAATTATTCCATTGTTCTCTTATTTATTGAAACATATATATTTACTTTCTTTTGTAAACATGACTTTATCCAATCTAACATTTCCAGTATTTTATTTGCTTTATTGAATAGTGTTTTTGTATTATTTTTTTTTTTGCTATATGACAATTTTACCTCACTTTTAGTACTTTACAGATAACGTCTAGGCAGAAAAAGTTTCTATACTTTTACAATATCTCATATAATTTTATTAATAGTTAATCTGCTATTTTTCATAATTTTTCTTACTAGACCATCTCTATGTTTAAATTTATTGATATATTAAGGAATTACTTTGTTTCCACGCTATTTTATTTTCCATAATAATAAAAGCTAATTAATATCAATTGATACGGTTTAGTGTATAACGATACTGTACAAAAAAGTCAATAAAACACTCAAAAATTACTCTTAATCAACATGAAAAACAAAGTGCATAAAAATCAATTTATTTGCATTAATAATGCTAAAAACACGGTTAAATAAAATTTTACATTCATCTTTATATATAAGGAAATTGAATAAAAAAGGCTAACGTTTTAGTCGTGCATATACAATTGTTTCCTAATAATAAATATTAAGTTTTACTAAATATTAGAATTTCTGAAATTATATATATGTATATATATATATATATATATATATATATATATATATATATATGTATATGAATATATATATATGAATATATATATATATATATATGAATATATATATATATATATATGTATGTACACATACCTAGAAATGTATCTTTAAAAGGTTAATGTAAAATAAATAAATACTCACTTTCTTACACTTCAGTGATTTACACTGAAATAATAGCGTGACACGTGCTCATCTTTAAAGCACAGTTACCGTAGGAAACAAATACGTACACAACTCCGGAAACTCTCCTCTTACAAGGAGAGTTACAGTCCTCTTCATGAAAATGTTAGTGAATAGTATAAATTGTTGACGAAGAAATAATGTAACTCAAATAAGAATCTGAATCTTGAGTACATTTTTAAACATCTTCTATTACACATGAATAATAAGAAGCTAGTGGTATGTATTCATTCAATATCAGATTAATATGTTTTTATTTTTCTAATTTGAAACAATTTTACTCCTTAGTATTTATTTATCGAATATTTTTACGATCAGATTATTTTTTCGAAATATATATATATATATATGTATATATATATATATATATTATTTATATATACTAGACAGATATGTTTTTAATATTTTTCAAAATTCTCAGACTTTTTTAATTCAAAATTTATACTAACTTAATTTAAAAAATAAATATTTAACTATTACAGTTTATTTAAACTAAAAATATATCAATTTTTATTATATATACGAGCATGATATCAACATCTTTAGATTTAATTTGTATATTTAAAAAGTTATATAATTGTTTGAGATTGATGCCTTGTCTACGACCAACATAGTAATATTTCTCTACTCTAATGTCTTCTCAAATAAATTACAATCATATTGATATATCTACTTTAGTTTAAATTCAAACACTATTTCAATTTATTTTATATTTGGGTGATACATGTACGGTAAATCAAGATCCGTCTAGTTCTACTTTTTCCAAGAAATTATTGAAATGTGAAAGATTGATTCTATTGGGGGATTTCAACGTTAAATAAACGGTTAAGGAAGTTACATTTCGCAGATGTCAAACTGACAGCTGTATTTTTTGACATTGGTTCAGTTTTGAAATTGTTATTTTTAGTTATGGATTTGTATACAATAAAACAACGCATTAAAAAATACAATTGTATTATTAAAATGGCTGTTCTATAAAAAATACATTTTTTTTAATTACGCGATACTTATTCTCGACATACTTATCAATCTGAATCAACAATTTTTTCATTACGGATTAAATTTAAATAGACTAGATCGGTTAAAAATAAAGAATCACCAACACGTGTTCGTAGTGCTCGTTTCGAGGGAACATTGACTTGGATCATGAAAGTGTATCAGAAGATCCAGGAATGTCAATTCCACGATATTCACGGCAATTTGGCTTTTCACAGACGACCACATGATGTACTTTGCATAAGGATTTATTGCTTAAGACTTATAAGGTTCAATTAACACAAGAATTGACGTCAGCAGTCTATACATTGAGTCGGAAATTTGTTAATTGGATACTGGAACAACAACACGGTTTTTCTGAAAAAGTCATCTTTAACGATAAGGGTAATTTAGAACTCTCTGGCTATGTTAAGAAGCAAAACTACCGAATATAGAATGAAGAAAATCCAAGGATGATCGCTGAAAAGCCACTGCATACAAAAAGTGTGACTGGTATGCATTTTGGTAAAGTAGAGTTATTGGTCCTTACTTTTTGGAGAATCATGCTGGTAAAGCGATTACTGTGAATGGAGAAAGACACCGAACATGAAAATATTTTTTTCGTGCGCAGAACTGAATTATATTAATCTGGAAGAGATGTGGTTTCACTAGAATGGTGCAACAGGCCACACAACTGGTGAAACAATTGATTTATTTAGGACGAAATTTCCTGATCGCATTATTTCCAGAAATGGAGACATTAATTGTCCGTCGAGATGCTGCGATTCAACACCGTTGGACTACTTTCTTTGGAGTCATGTTCAAGGACAGGTATACGGCAATAATTCTAAAATATTTTCCGGCTTAAAAGATGAAATCTGAACTGTAATTGTTGATATAGAGCTCCAGTTGTGTAGAAATGCTATTGAAAATTTGAACAAAAAATGATTACTTGTAAGAAAGCACGCGGCAGTCACTTATACGATATTATTTTTCATATATAAATAGCATACTCTCAACTACTATTTACAATAAAGAAACTTGAAATTTCAGCTCAAATTCTATTTTATTTCAAATTAAAAGTATACGTTCTTTTTGGAAAATTCTGTATAAAGAACACGTATATACGGTAAAAAAAATAAATGCCATATATTAAAGATTATTATTAATCTGTCGAATTGTTCATGATGGAGAGGTTTTTACAAAAATCTTCATGAAGAGAGATATAGATCTTACATTCTGTAAGAATTAATAAAAATTATACAAAATACGAGTGAAATAAAACAAATGTATAACTATGAAATAAGTATAACTATTTAAATTACTTAAACTGAAACATAATGTCTACAAACTAATATGTTATTGCAGTAACACATATTCCCATAAACGATTTTTTCTATATTACAGATTATTTTAAATGATTTGACACAACTATTAAACAATTGAGTAATGTACTTCATATATTTGATTATAGGATCAGGCACGCTTCATTTATAATAAAAATCATTATACATGATTTGTAAATAATATTGTAATAATTAATATTACTGTTAGTATTTTAATCATTGACTGTATTTCTCTAACACAAACACTTTTTTTATTACACTAATCACTGCTCTTTCCTTAGGTAAGAACAAACATAACAAGAAGTAAATTCTTTTTCAAATACACAAATTCATGCTATCGAACATTTTCCATTATTCCAAAATCTATATTAACAGCTTACTCTCATTATGCGTTTCATATGGTCAGAATTTCGATTAGTACACCTCTTTCACTCCCTTGCCAAAACACTCAATATCGTATTTTTTTTATCATACATGTATATGAATTTTAAATACTGTCAAAGCATCAATTTAAGCCTTAAATGAACAATAATACTGTTAGTATTCAAAATACTAACAATAATACTGACTGTATGAGGCTTGAATAATACTTCTTCATTTTACTTTTGAACAATATAGAAATAATTACTTGTGGTAATATCTTCATTAAAATTCAGGACGGGTAAAATTCATGTACATTGAAAACATTTCAATTCGTATTCTGTATACAATGTGTAATAATGATAATATAATGTCAATAGTTTTTTGAAAGGCGACTATCTATTTACTAAAAACTAAAATGGACGAGTCTTATAAAATCTTCGTAGCAGATAAGTAGAAACAAATTATTATTGCCTATAATTACATTATTCACAAATTTGATCATCTACACAAGTATCTATTCTTATTCATTAATGGTTTTCTTCTTTCGTTTATAAATGTCATTCTACCACTAATTGTTTCCGATTAAAAAGTAATTTGATTCTGAAAATATTCATAACTTTTTTTGATTTCATCATATTTTTCTTGAAAATCTTTTAATAAGAAACTCGAAAATAATTACCCAAATATAACTGAAAATAAATAATAACGTAAATTAGGCAACATACATTTCTCATACAATAAATAAACTTTTTCTAATCATATCTGGAATATTTTTAAGTAATTTTATTTGCTACGAGTATTTTAATTTATGAAAAGTATTTATTTTAAAATAAAATGACAAACAAAAGCATCTTTTTCTTTTTGTAATAGAATTTCTGTCCTTACAAGTAAATAATCTCTAAAATCACACAAGTTTTTGCGGAGATTTATATAAAATAATATCGAAATTTACGTAGATTCTATGAAAAAAATCGTCACATCATAAAATTTCAATATTAATTTGTATTGCTAATAATAATTCTATAATATTTTAAGATAAAATGTGTTATAACTATTATTATTTTTATTATACGTTTTCCGGCAAAAATAGATGTGACTGAAATAAATACAATTATTAAGAAAAATTTCAACAATTATTTTTTTTAAAAAAAATTAAACAATATTATACACAAATATTTAAACCATATGGTTTGTGTATATATATATATATATCGATCATTTCAAAATCTACATACGTCACAAAATTTAAATTTTACAGGATTCAATAAAAATTAAGTAACACAAAAATAATAAGATTTTTAAAGATTTTCTTTGTTAATATATTTTTAAGCCTTTTATTTGTTAGTTGCTTAATAGTTACTGTCCTATGAAACCTTAATGTAAAAAAACTACATAAGTTGTTTTGAATTAGGTTGTTTTTGCAGGGAAGAGCATTAAATGTATAATAAAGTGTTAAAAAATGATTTTTTAACACTTTATTAAAAACATTATATTATAGCACACAATTATTTATCTCTTATAATCTAATATTAAGGTGAATAGCATATTCGCCGTCGGATTCTAGCAATGTGCTTCTATTTTTTCAGTTGACCAGCTGAATATTTCATTATAAAATGACATGTGCTCTCCAAGATACTATCTTTCACTTTTTTTCAATTGCAATTTTTTTAACACTATCGAAATTTTCGATCCATATGCTTTCCTAGACAGTAGTGACTTCTCAGTTGGAGTATGTTTTAGTAGCTGGAATGTGTTTTTTGATGAATCATCTATGAATTTCTAAGTCTCTACCATCCCAGCTTTATTAAAAGCTCATGTATGTTGAAGGAGCAATTTTTTCCCTGGTCTTTCGGAAATCTTATCCCATAAAATTCAGTTGATAAATAGTTTTTTTTGTAAAACGGAAGCCACCATTTTTTAAATTCAAAAATTTCCCTAGTTTGTAATTTGTTTACTAAAAATTTTATACTGAATTGAGTAACCATATTAATATCTTCTTTGGAACATATAACAATATCTTCTTTCGATCATATATCATACATTTTCTTAATAACTTCAAAGTCACGGTCATTAGGCAAAAAAGAATGACCAAGTTCGATAGGTAGGCACAACGTGGTTAATATAATTTTTATGCTGAATATGAGGCCATCATCAAAAATCAAATTTCTACAAAAAAAAACCATTTTGGAAAAAATGGCATGTAGATTGTGAAATGAGCTATTCTCATATATATATATATATATATATATATATATATATATATATATATATATAAATGTATTCGTATTTGAATATATTTCTTATACAAAGCACCCATTGGGAACTAAATAATAATAAGTTATAAATTCACTTACTAAAGAGTTACTGGAACTTTTAGCATTTATGTATATAATATAAAGGAAAAATATTAATTTATGACATTTACTGTATAAATCAAATATTTAGTTTCATAACTAATATAATTATAGCCCACCTTTTATATATCGCAGTTTGAGACTTTTTCATATATAATCACTTCCGCACAAACTTATTAAACGTTTCGGACGTAATATGAATATATGAGAAGATAATTTCAAGCTTGACATATCGTTTTATTGGCGCATCCATGTCACCGGAACCGTTGTAAAATGCAAATTATATCACAAAATAGCCACATTGTCTCAGAAGGCTAATAAGAAACAAGGTAAGTTTTCAACATCAATTTCAAATTAAAACATTACATTCCTCTGTCACCGTATTTTTAACGAAATCCATACAATGTTAGAATACATGCATATATATATATATATATATATATATATATATATGTATGTATGTATATATATATATGTTTGTGTATATAATAAAAGAAAATAAATAACGATTTTATAATTAAATTAATTCAATACAATCATATAATTATTTAGGTTATGATACATTTAGTAGTTATTTTTTAATATTTTTTAGAATAAAAATGTTACTAGTCAAATTAATTCAAAATATTATATAGAAAATGATTAAGTTTATAGTATTTATTCCAATACATTTTTAAGAATAATGATTATGACTATATATATAAATAATGTTAGTATCTCTTCTTGTTTTATTTGTTTTTATTTCAAGAATTTGGCTTATAAATTCACTACTAGAAATTAGTTTCTACACTCATAATAATTTTTATTAGTATGTTACAATATCATCTGTAGAAAATCAAGGATTTTTTTTAGTTTGCCTAATTTATCTCTAATTCGAAAATAATAGTTTTAAATAAATATATTTTTATTAAAAATCCAATATTAAAATATAATAAAATTATGATAGCATAGATATATAAAGCTCTTATAATTATACAAAATGAATTGTTCTTATAAATAAAAATATCGTCACCCAAATTGAAACTATCCAAATAAAAATAGATTATATTAAAACGTTTAATATAATTTATATTTAAACATTTAATTTTTATAATAAGATATTTTTTTAAAATACATTAATTTAAAACAGATACTTTATCATTTCAAAATCTAATATTAAAACAAATTCATTCTGATTCTTTATCATTAATAACGTTAATATGTGTTCTAGTTTATATTTGAATATAATTGACTAATATATAATTGAAATTGCTGAATCAGTACATATTTTGACAATTAAACCTTATAATAATGGTTTTCAACGATGACGATTAATCGAATATGGGAAAACAAAACTAAATATTTGTTATTAGATCTCCTCATCGAGTGAAAGTACAAGACACACAAGACACAGCGAAAAAAAGAATGTAAGAACGAAGAATGATTTAAAAGTATACTTCCGGAATACATCTTAGTCACTAGAACCACAAGATGCCTAGAGTTAGAAAATTAGCCGAAGAAGGAAAGAAAATAACTAATGAAAATATCTAGATTTTTTGGAATTGTCATTAAACAGAGCCTAAAAAATGAAAAAACGTCAGCCAGAATTAATAGGAGAATAGAGAAGAATAAATAAACTAAATATTAAAAAAATTAAATCATCTTATGAAAATTGGTCTGTCATATAATTTAGAACTTTTGTATCAAGTGGAAACTTTGAAAGACTTATGGAAGACAATTTTATTTTTATTATATTTAGAATCAAATATAATTAAATTTTCCATGTTACATGAAATATAAGGACCTCATTTAATGCATCTCCCTAAATAAATATTTCAAAAAAATTATTTAAAAAGTTTGTAATATTTATTCCAGTAATATTGATTTGTAACAGACACAAATGCATAAATAAAAAAAAATTAATTGATTTATCTTCTACATTACTACAAATAAATTTTAGGCACAGATTAAAACGAAATAATAAATGTTACAAACAAAATTAACATCTAGGGATTTTAATTTTTTTAAAAAAAATTCAAGTATTAAGATCTATATGGTTGACAATTGCTGCTTAACTGTATAGTTTTCAGACAATTTAATATACAGAACGTATAAAATCAGTAAACAAATAGACCATTTTCATATTTGATCCCACGTACATTGGGGTAGTTAAAGATCTTTCTTATATATATATATAAATCATAATCATCTTCAGTCATATATATATATATATATATATATATATATATATATATGTATATATATATATATATATATATATTAAAAAAATATCTTGTTTCTATTATTTTTATAAATTTAATGCAAAATGTCATTTGTACAATTCTTCCAAAAATTGTTTATAGTGCAAAGATTATATTGTTCCACTTCTCTATAAAAATCATAATAATGTTTATAATTATTTAAATTTAACACATGTCATTAATATTAAATATACTGGAAATATATGTTAAAATCCCAAGCAAGAAAATTCCTGTTAAAACATATTGATACGAACATCAAAAATAACTGCGCCCATGACAAAAGTTAAATATATTTATTTAACTTATATAATTAAGAATAAGAATAACAGTTAAATTAGTAAATCATATTTCTTTTATATATCTAAAGTTTTTAGCTAATCCTGAGATGAAAAAGATTGAAAATACAAGTAAAAGTGAATATTTATTAATTGTACGATATTATTACAAAAAACTAAAATGAATAACTACTTATGACAAGATATTCTTATGATTTTCTTCATAAGTCGCTTCAGCCAGCTAGTAAGAATACAATTAAGAATATTTTTAATAGTAATGAATTAATAGCGCAAAACAATAAAAAAGCATCATGAAATAGTATTTACGAAACTTTTTTTAAATTCGCGAAGAATTTTATCACGAAAATAAAGATATGTGGCTCCATTTATCTTACATAGTAAGTATATGTAGACATTTCCTTTTCCTTCTATTTTACATATTCTAAGGTATCGTTTGTGAAAAAGTTAGGTTTGTTCTTTAGTTTCCTAAAAGTGTCTCCTTTCTAAAAATAGATAATAATAAATGATATTTTTATAAGTTTCTATTGTATAAAAAAGAAACTGAAACAACGAATACTTTTTATAATTTATTGTTGTGGCCTAGTAGACATTAAAAAAAGTGCTTGAATCTTTATATTTTATAAATATTATATTAAAACGTATAATCACACTTCATGATTTGACCTAATCTATGTATTAATTGAAAATATACTTAAATAAATAGTAGTTTTCAGAATTGAAACGAAATGAATTATGAACAATTAAGTATATTTTTAATCAAATAAAAATATTGAATAGAATAATTAAAACAATTGAAGTTTTTAAAAGAAAATTATATTAAACTTGTGAACTTTAACTTTTTCAATCAGCTGGCCAGTTCATATTCTGACAGATAGTGCAATTCATAGTATCGTTTATGAAAAATTTGTCTGAGATGTGACTTCGACGAATTTGTTCTAATCTGAAAATAACTGATAATAAATTGTATTTATTTATTCTAATGATTTTATATTATAAGAAAATTAATATACACAAATAATTATACTTAAATAATACAATTATGATGTAGAAAACTAAGCTATTCAAAATTTTTCCATATTTGTATTTTGTAAATATTACCTTTTATAATGGACATATATATCTTTTAAGGAGACCGAATCATCAAAAGTATATTTTAGTTAAAAGTTTTATAATCAAAACATTGCAGTTTCAAAAACGTAATTTTATAGTTTTAATCAGATATAAATATTTAACTACAAACTATTTAACTATTTTATTAAAAATATTTAATAAAACTGTTTTCATTTCAAGAAAGTGACAAAAATAACTTTTATTCAAAATATGTCTTAAATATATTTTTGCATTATTAATATAAATATACCATAAAACGTATTCTATGAATATATTATCTAATTTTTTGTAACCTTCTCACTCCATTTCTCTTATTCGTGATTATTATTTTCTAGTCGTTTTTGTATATACTATTAATTTCAAATGCATTTGAATGCATTAATTTGAAGAGTACTATTTTTTAAATATTTTTTTTAATGATTCGTCTAATTCATGTATAAATTTAATTGAAAATAATATGTATTATTTATCAAGTACGATATAATAAATTTTCTGTCCAACATGCATATATAAACCAATGATAACTAAATCATTCTCAGTTACAGTTCTGACACTAACTAAATACAGTTTCACCAATGAATTATTTTTTCGCCCCATAAACTACACTGAACTTTCGATCAAAAATATTTCATAAACTAGTGTTGATTTTTTTCGATTAACATTAATTCTCATTTCGATGGTAACGCCATAATCCTCAAAACGCTAAGTTACCGAAATATATTTTTTCGATACAGATTTTGAAGAGATTTTTTGGTAAATTTGTAGTCTGTGGATGATAGCGTTGCTATCGAAATACTTGTATATATATATATATATATATATATATATATATATGTGTGTGTATATATATATATATATATATATATGTATATGTATATATATATATATATGTGTGTGTGTATATATATATATATATATGTATATATATATGTGTGTGTATATATATATATGTATATATATATATATAAATGTGTGTGTATATATATAATATATATGTATATATATATATGTATATATATATATATATGTATGTGTATATATATAATATATATATAAGGGAGCTTCTCCCTCCGCTCACTACACTTACCCATACCCGGAGCTCTTCGTCACACGCTCGCTAGGCTCGCTCTCCCCTAAAAATATATAGAAAATAATAAATTATATGCACAAATAATCTGCGTAAAATGTAAGACCTAAAATTTTTATCGAAATGTTTATAAAAGTTAACAAAATCGAATCTTCAAATGTGTAACATTTTTTCACAATAAAGCTTCAGTGAATACAATATATTGAATAAATTTTTTATCACTTTTACACTGAAATCGTGTATCCTTTTTCGATGTACAACGTGAGAGAGATACATACATATGACTGTCAACCAATCAAAACATCTACGAATAAAATTTCCAAAAAGCGTGCTCGAGACTAATTTTTAATTATAGAGACATACTTAAAAACCCGTAATATATATATATATATATATATATATATATATAATATTTACAATCTTTTTAAATTATATTATGTATAGGCTCCTTTTATTATATATTCTATTATAATTACATACATTACAAATGTTAAAACTAATGATTACAGTAAAATAAATTAATATCTCAAACTATAATGTATATGCAATATATTTTTAAAAAATATCAATATTAAAGGAATTTTCTACTGCATCAATTATTTTACAGAGATAAAATAAATTCAAAACGATAGTATTCTCACAACTATTTTTTTACAAATGTGGATAGATGAATAAAACACTTATATATATATATATATATATATATATATATATATATATATATATATATATATGTATATATAAAAGATAGAGTCAAAGCTATAAATATATAGATTGACATCAATATGGATCTCGTTTAAAAATATTTTTAAACGTTTGAACGCAAAGAAACGTATATCATTAAAACCCATCATTATCAATAATTTGATAGTCGAATACAAATGTTACGAGAAAAGTTTTTATATCTGAATATTTTTCAGTATAAAGAAAAAATAACAAAGAGTATACATTTAAATGGAGACGTTATTCCCTTTGTTGAGCTCTTAGAAAGATTGTACGGCATTTTTATTGTGCGAGAAGGCAAAACTGCCTATAAATGCGGTTTCAAGCGGCACCTTAAAGATCACCAACCGATGCGAGCGTTTAAAAAGGTCTGGTGATTCGCGTCAATTCACTTTTAAATGACATTTCGCATTCAAAGAAGTTAACCTTTTATTTTCCATTACAGGTTTTATAAAATGATTTTTAGAATATTAAAATAGAAAATAGTAAATACCAAACATTTTTACTTGATAGGTGAACAATACTTTTATTTATATTAAAAGATATTTTTTAATCAGTAAATTATTATATATAATGTTATTTTTAAATCCCATTTGTTTTAAATGTAGGATTTTTAATATTTTGTTCATTAACTTTTGGTACAAAATTAAAGAATTCAGACATTAATTTTCATCTTTATAATATGCGATATACATTATCGGAATTAAAAAGAGAAATGAAAACTAATGTCTCTAATTTTTTCCACTATTTTCCAAATTTCAAAAAATATATTTTTAATGACAGAAACATAAAATTCCCGCTTATATTACAATTTTGGTTGAATTACAGAAAAAAAAAACAGAGCAAAATTCCAAAAATTGAAAGATGATTAAATACCATAAAAACTGTGATTTCAAATCACAGTTAATCTGGATATGTTTGTTGTAATAATAAAATCTTACAGGAAGAGAGTACCAATTTCTACCTTATCTAGTATACAATTTACGACTGCTCATAAAAAATATGAACCATAGTTTATTATTATAAAGTATCTACATTTGAAATAATAAAAATGAACAGTTGTTTGTTTATAATTTGTATAAAAACTACGTCATAAACTTTTTTAAAATATTTTAATATTCTATATTTTTTTAAGTGATCCTAAATAAGGGTAGGAACCAAAATTTAAAGTAATTTTTCACATTATAATACTTGAATTACTGAAATGTCATTCGTTAATTACTGTTGGGATCGCAGTAACACGTATTTTATAGTCATTTTTCAGTATACATTTCTAAAAATTATATTTTTATTCTATATTATGTTGTTCCAAAGAATACATTTCCTCATTTTAGCAGGCTTTCGCAGCTCTATTATTTACAGTAGAATTTGTTCATAGACTGTAACTGTTGTAATAAATAAATTTATCATTCAAGCACAATACAATTCGTAATTACGTTTATTAAATTAAGAACGTCTGAATGATTTGTAAAAATAATTCTAAGTAAATAAATGTTTAAAAAGTGTTCTTTATTTCATTCTGAAGCTAACTTAAGAACTTGAACAAAATTAATTCAAGTTATAATTGTTTCAGACCTATAAATAATAATTATGTGTACATTTAACTAAATCTTACTAATTTTGATTTAAAAATTGATTTAAAAAAATTACCAATTACAAACAATTATTAAACAAATACTTATAATGAAAAAAACTTAAAGAATAATCAGTGAAAAATAATTGAAATTCGATTGAGATTTACTTTAAGTGTAATTTCTCAAAACAAAAATGAGTAAACAGATAGTATTACAATAAAACTGAGTTTTAGACAGTAATCATGCTACTAACTGAACAGTTCGAATCATAAATTGTAATAATAAAGTTTCATAAATATGAAAATTTTTAATTGTGTTCTTAATCCTGATTAGTTAACTTGAAAATGTTAGAATAAATTAATCGACTTTATGTACGGTGACGCTTTTAATTTCGTCTAAAATATAAAATTAATTACCAGACTTCTTTACGAAGTTTAATCCGGTCTTTCGCTCCCTTTTTCAGTGATTTCATCAATACTCAACGCACAATACTTACTAGAAATTAAATTAAATAATTTCCTAAAACGTGTAGTGAAATGTGTTTTATTTAAGATGTCTTAAATACAATGATATATATATATATATATATATATATACATTCATAAATATACATATCTATTTATATATATATATATACTTAAAAAAAAAATTAATTGTCAAAATCTTGAGTAAAGTTGTAAGGCCGAATTTATCAGATAATATAATCCAACAGTTTTAGTTCGCGAAAAAAAGTATTTTTTTCTTATTCTTTCTTTGTTTCTAAAGAAAGTAACGGTCAAAGATAATTTTCAATTACCAGAATAAAATTGATATAAATATTTGAGAATAAATATTGATTGAGCAATATAAATATTTTGCTAATAGTTTGTCTAAACTATTTTCTTTAACACTGTGACTGCCAAAATAAATTTTCAGAAAAATTGCACTAGGACAAGGATGTTATGAGAAATAGAACAATGAAAACAATGCAATGTGCATATATTCAGATTCAATAAGCTCAGTCTTTATGTAGCCGGTGAAGAAGTACACGATGGATGCTAAATGCTATAATTTGTGATAACAAATGAAAACGAATTAGGCGCAGATGTAGATTTTGACAAGATGTTGCAAGAATTATTTATTGAAAAAGGGATCGAAACTAATAAGTGCCGAAAAAGTACTGTTGAATGTTGTGAACAGAAGAAATTTAGTGGAAAACAAAAATAATTTTCATATACTGGAACAGGTGGCTTACTGAAGGAACTACCTGATATTACTCTCTGTGAAGTATTTTCTTTGTTCATTGACTATGAAGTAATAGATATCCTTGTATTTGAAACAAAAAGGTACGCAGAACAGAAAGAAAATAAGTTCAAACTAACTGCAAATGCATGACAGCGTCAACAGATTCCAACAAATGCTGAAGAAATAAAAAAATTCTTGGGGTTACTACTATAGATGAGACTTGTGAAAGCAAATCCTATGGCTGATTATTAGTCAACAAAACATATCTTTATTTCTAATAACATATTATTATATTGTTTCCATATGAATTATTTTTTTTTTAATTAAACTGGTTGTAATAATATATTATTATATTGTTTTCATATTTTATTGATCTTTTTATTACACCTTGCCGACTATCCTTAAAAATACCTACTTAGATCATTTCTGTCCAGCCAATATACCGCTCACCCGAAATTCAGGTGACATAGCCTATTGGAAACTTCATGCGTCATCCAAATTCGAGTGACATAGCAGTCAGCGTTGATCAATCTCCAAAACGAATTTCATCACGATGTGAATCCATTAGCGAAAATACACATATTTTATCAAAATGGACAGACAGTGTGTGGTTTTGAACTAATGAATAATAAATTAATGAAAATTATATGAAAGAAAAGTGTATTATATGGTAACATTATTTCACAAATCAATCACACTGAGGACAATTAGGATATTTATTATTTAGAAGATGAAAATTTTACAAACATGCTAAATAGAAAATCAAAACATACCAACGAGCTGCATCTAAAAAGAATCAAAAATATATTTATAGATGACGAAGGAACTAAATAAAAATATAAAGATAAATATAAGGAGAGTATCTCTTAGAAAATTTTGAGCTGTGAAGAAGACAACGGTAAAATCTATAATCATGTGATCGACAATAATCAGAACTCAGTCCCAATATTTCGTTGTAAGGAAATGATATCATAGTTTTATTTAATTGTAATTTTTAATTGCGATTATTTGATTCTATTTTAAATTATTAAATATTGTTATTATTAGAACTACGACTTTATATGTAAAAAAAGGGATATTACTTATTATCTAAAAGAGTATGTCTATTAATACGAATTGAAAGTCTATCACTAACAATGCATACGTATATATATATATATATGTAATATACACACACTTAAAACGAATTTGTCACCAAATCACACATATACGACAACATATTGTCTTGTTATATAAACGGACCGACCCCTTGCTCTCACCAACGGGGTTGAATGACAGATGGTTTGCAAGTTAGTAACTCGAGTTACACTCACGAGAACCGTACACACAGGAATAACACAATATCGCGATGATATTGTTTGACAAATATTGCCTTCAAAATAAAACGCCGTCTGCTCGTCGACGTTAATTCTGATGTGTTAAATACATTTATTTCATATTAATGTCGTTTAATTTCCACCCATTCCCTCTACAAAATTCCTATTATTTAATATACACGACGCGTGAGTTTTTATGATTGATTGGACAATATTTGTTTTTTGTTTGCTTTCACAAAGTGTGAATTAAATTAAATCCGACACAGTGAAAATATTTTTTATTGTTGGAATATATAAAACGTTACATACCGGCACAGAAAAATGTATATATGTACATATATATATATATATATATATATATATATATATATACATGGTGTTTGTGTGTGTGTATGTGTGTTTAAATGTGTTTGTATAATACACAATGAGAATATAATAATATTTTGTTTTCATTATAGCCTTTAAAAAATTAACAAGCAGTTATTTGTAGAACATATATGATTGTTTTTTTTAATACAAATTTATTAAAAAATAGAAAATGATCATAAATTTTAGAATTATTTTAGGGAAAAATTCTAGAATAAATGCTTGTTTCTCGCTTTTAACTCAAAAAAGAATATTTATATTCTCAGAAAAAAAAACATACTAATTCTATGATATGTTCATTTATAATGTGATTTTCTGATCTATGATGAGTCGATAGTGTCCATTAAGTGTCTTAGTTTAGTGTCTTTCAGCACACCAAAGCATGGATAATTTAACACTTACAACTTCAGTTTCTAAAGAATTTCAGAGCCACTGAGTGTGTACCGACATACTTCTACAACAAAACTACATTACCAGCAGTACATCTTCATCTCTTTACATCCTAGGGATCTGTTCTGAATTTATGACTTCAATGGTTAATGTAATATATCACAGAAGCAAGTACTGTTTTCTATTAAAATCTTTTTTAAATAATAACCCAATATATATATATATATGAATGTATATATATATATATATATATATATGAATATATATATATATATATATATATATATGAATATATATATATATATATATATATATATATATATATATATATGAATATATATATATATATATATATATATGAATATATATATATATATATATATATATATATATATATATATATATATATATATATGATTATATATATATATATATGAATGTATATATATATATACATATATATTTATATGAATATATATATATATATATATATAATGAATAGCATAACCATATCATTCTTCTGTGAGAGTTATGTGAACACTCTTCTACTTTTCTATACAGCCGTGCATATTTCGCTGTAATAAAACACTATTTCTATATTAATCTAACAGTCAATAATAGAATTTTTATCCTAATATTTTTTCATCTCGTAAAATAAAATGACATTCTTCGATTCTTTAATGAAAGTGTAAAAAAGGATCATGTTAGCAGATGTATCAAATGCTAACAACTAATCACACTAGAACGAAGAGTATATCTAGATTACCTCACATTCTCTCACAGCCAAGACACAAAAAGTGTCATTTTTAAAGAAAATAATTCAAGCGAAGTAGTAAAACTGATTACACTTATACCTACGTGATAAACACACATGAAATTATCGACTAGTCATATATACTAGAAAGACACAAAAATGAAATGTTTTTCTTTTCATTTTGTTAAACCAATGCTCGTATATAATTTCGTTCATAAGACACTCTTTCACAATAAATTGTATATATATATATATTAGAACATTGAAATGGTATAGATTCGTAACAAAGTATAATCAAGAATTCAACACTAACATAGCATGCAAAGGTATTGTATAAAGTACCGTCTGTTACGACCACTTGAAAAGTAATACGAACATACAATAGTGCTTTGGATTCGCTGCTGGTAGCACCAACAAACGGGTCTTATTAAGAGTGTCAGAAATCATTCTGGCCACATTGGATTGAGAACCGGCACGTACTGGGGTATATGGACGTGCAGGCGCGCGAAACCCGAACCTTTCATTGCCTTCGCAACACATACATGCAGATCTATCTGTCTATATATATATATATATATATATATTCGAAACCAAGTGCTATACAATGAGACGCATAAAACTCATACGCACACCGACAAAAACAGTGTTCTATCTAAAATGTACATCCACACTCATACAGATTCAAACTCGACGCACGCACACACCTATAGAGATACACATACACACACACACACGTACGCATGTATACAAATCTACCTCATCTTCGCCACTTCACAAGAAGACGAAGAACAAGAGAAGAGATGCGTCGCGGCGCGTTACGTGCCTTGAATCCGTTTGTGTCGACGCATTCGCCGGATTCAACGCTGCACGGAATCAAGTAGGCGTCGCTCGACGGCTCGGGATGAATATTCACGAGTATGTTTTTGACGGTTCTTTTTACCGATGAGCGCGGCAATTCATGTTTGAAGATTTTCCAGTTTTTTTTTACTTTATTTTCGTATAAGGTCGATTTCCTCATTCCTTATTTAATTTTTATTACGCATTTCTTTTGTAAATTTATAATAGCTTTTATTTTAGAATAAAAATATTCATCTCTTTAGATTCTTAAATAGCGTTACGATATACACATAAAAGTGTATCTAAGTATATATATATATATATACATTGAATGTTCTCATAAAAACCTTTCATCGAATTAACTCACACATACACTCTACATTTAACATTTCAGTTTGTTCAAAAATATACCATCAATAACAAACATTTTTGTGTAAAATGTTCAAAAGTTATCCTTAGTTTAAATATTTAATGTAAAAATAATTAAATAATTCGACAATATTTATTAAAATCAATGTTAACTTAATTTATTATGTCAGTCACATGTATTATTCCTAATTTTCAGTTAATAATTAATAAAATATTGATACTACTGCTTTGTTACACAAAAAAATAAGGCCTATTACATAGATAGCATAGTTCCGTAACAATTTCATCACTGATGTGAAGGTACTGATTTTATTTTATATGAAATTTTATTTTTTAAGACAAGTGACGCATTGATATGTGAAAAATGTCAAGTTTACTGCTCTTGATGTTTTGAAAATGCATTAGATATTCATGTTTATTTATATAAGATACAAAATAAAATAACGTGTACAGCTCCAAAGTATTCAGTTTACAGACTTATACGTTCATAAGCATTGTAAAAATGATTAATTATTTGTGATTTATATAAGCTGAATGTATTATTATTGACGTCGAAAGTGCATGTTCAATGTTTCATTAAAAGAAAAAAAGGTACAATAAAATGGTAATATAACGGAAGTTTGAAAAACAAACCAAACATTTTTACTATAATATTTATTAAAACCAATGTTTATTTAATTTAATATGTCAGTCATATGTATTGTTCACAATTTTTAGACAATAATTAATAAAATATTGATATTATTACTTTGTTATAAAACAAAATTAAGACCTATAACATAAATAGCACATAGTTCCGTAACAATTTAACCGCGGATTTAAAGATATTGAAGGAAAAAAAAGTACAATAAAATGATAATACAACGGAAGTTCGAATGAAAGAAAACAAAATTTAATTAACTTAATAAAAACGTACGACGTATCAATATGTTTAAAAAAATATTTCAGAAATAATAAAAAAAATATGGTTCCAATAAATTTAAAAAAATCTGAGATTTTTCTATAATAGGCCGCTTTTTTTGAAAAAATTTTGTAGTTTGTAAGATAAAAAAAATTCATTTTGATAAAAGTGCATTTAGTAATAGTGTACTCTATCAATACGTTAGCAATATCAACACTATCAAGAGAAAATTTGCAAAATGTCAAGAAGATACTTCTTTAAATTGAAAGTGAATTGACGATGAAAATATTTAAACTTTTAATAGTATATATACCGTGTTGAAAAATATTATTAAATATAAATTTTACCTAAAATACTTTATACAAAATTGTATCTATGAATTTGAGAAACGTCAAATATATGAGTGCGGCATTTGAGAAGAAATTAATAAAAAAAAATAGCATTTATTGGTTATATAGAATATAACAAGGCATTATAAAGAAATTGATATTATTTATAAAACATAACAAATAGAGAATACTTGTATAATATTTTACCTTAAAAAACTCTTACATTATTATTCTAACATTTATTTTGCATTTAAAATTAGGAACAAAACTCAACTTTGTTTTATATGTATTACGAAGATATTGCTAATATATATCCAAATAAATTATGGGTATTCTTAATTTACTACATAAATAGACACATACCACCTGAAGTTAAACAACTTTAACAATAATCTGGCATTTTATTTTTTCCCCAACTTGTATCAAGTTGTAAAACGAGTACACTCCGTGAAATTTTACTTCAGGTATATAACAAATGTATTCATTTCTATTATTACTTGTTTTCAACATTTTTATGTAATTTTTATCTTCAATTCTTTAGAGTATTTTTAAAAAATATATTAAAACATATGTTAGATTTTCTCCTATTTTTTTCACATATAAGCAGAAAAATATTTATATCATTTCAAAACCAGACATGTAATTATAATGTTTAAATGTATTTAAATTCACTTTCACAAAAAAAGTAATATCCCAAAAACATTATACAACATTTTTAAGTTACATTTTCTGTGTCTGCGTTATACTTATATTATGATTTTTTTCATTCTTGCACTTATGTGTACCTGATGCCCATTATTCTATATAAATTCCATGAATTACATGCCAGTTCATTTTTTTCAGGGCCAATTTTAACTTTCGTAATCCTTAAATAGATCATGAACTTAATTAAATTTTTAACGGTTAAAGATTTAAACGGTGATTTAATACGAAAATTAAAATTGATCGTAGATAAAATACAATCGCACAAGATCTGAAAATTCCATATAGAATAATAATATTATTTTCATTGAATTTTATATTAAATTGCGTACAATTTCTTAATATAAAGAAAATTATTGAATATCTTGATAAAAAATTTTGTATGGTGTTTCAGGTATTGATTCATTTATCAGAATATAATTTTTTGCCTATACTTACACAAACTGAATTAAATTCGTTTAAGAACATTAAATTTAATATTAATTTTTTTGACATATATATATATAATCATAATAAGTTATTTGAATAACGCTTTTTAACTAAGCGGTCGACATGTACTTTACTCATATACAGAGGGTCTAAATATATATATATATATACTTCAATGCAAAAAATATCTGCGTAAAAAATTTATTACTAAAATTATACAGACATCAAGAAATGGCTGTGAGTCATGTTTGACTTCTCCAATCACAACAGATGCTAAGTGGTCACCATTAGCGTTTAAACACTTCTGATTTCGGCAAACTACTGTACGAGCGTCGTTGTCCATTGCACCCACTTTGTGGCCCACAATGTGTATACTATATTTCAATTTATTCTCGTAACGTCGCCAGTGTTTCTTATGACATACCACATCCTTTAGGGTTCCTCATAAGTAGAAACCGACGGGTATTAAATTTAGATAACGTGGGAGGAACTCAACAGCACCTCTTCGTCCTATCCATTGCTCTTACAACATCTTAGTTTTGAGAAAGGACTTAGGGCGTCTGAATATACATGGAACCAAAATCTCCTGGAGGGATTCCGTCAAGTACATACACATCGATAGTAAATTGACGTACAACAAACAAATTACATGTACACGCAAGATTGGCATACGACACCCTGGCACAACTTTATCTTTTATGGACAGGCACGGCGTTCTAAATGTAAGCAATAAACTGACGTACGCCTCCCCAATTTGTCGGAAGACCTCCAGGACCAGCATAACATAAATTAGAGAAGGTTCAAAATAAATGACTGAAGATGGCACTGAACAAAAAGTCAAATTATCCTACAGCAACACTCCATGGGGAAGCTGAAATAAGCACGGTTGCGAACTTTATCGATGACACCAGCTGGAGATTTTAGTCAAAAAAGTTGCCCTGATATTCACTAATAGAGCGGCTGCCAGATGCGAGGGTCTTACTTTTTGATAACAGAGTTGGAAAACATCACCGAAAGAACAAATACGTGCAACCGAGCTACTTCACAGAACCACGACAAACGCTGCTGACGACATCACGTCGGCAGTGAACCAAGATATAATAACGGGGCATAAAGTGGAAGAGGTGGAAGAGAATGCTCCTAGGGTAAGAAGGTGAATGTATTTATTTTTCTTCGATATTTATCTATGTTTTTTGAAACTTTTCTCGGATGTTCACTATTTGAGACGAACTACAGTAACATCATAGTTATAATAGAATAAATAAAAGAAAAAGGATGTTGTCGGGATCTTGCACCCCCAGGTACGGCCATTAACATCTTGGTAACCAACAAAGACATAACCAATACCTAAAATACGTTATGGTAGTAAAAGTCAAACATGATTTACAGCCAAACCTTGATTTCTGTATAATTTTAATAAAAAAAATTTACGGGGCTATTTTGTACATTGAAGTGTGTATACATTTTTTGGACTCCTCTGTATAATGCATTAAATGGACTTGAGGTCTTCCCGTGAAACAAGTACCGAGCATTAAGACTCACGGCTCACGCAGCTCGAATTAATTAATAGTTTCGAAAATTTCCATAAAATCATTTACTTACTAACCTGATCTTAGGGGCTGTTGTATCCGACTCTAACACGCTTTCGTCAGTCTCTTACCTTTCTCATAAGTGCCTAATTCGCTTGTGTAGGCACTACTCGGCGGCAAGACCGTCGCTTGTTCAGAGCAAATATGAGCGTGTTTCCGATGACTTCAACTGCACTGCACAGTCGACACAATTGTCGTCAACACGACGTGCCATATTCATAGTAATTCACGACTATGATTAATACTTTTGTAACTAATCAAAAATGAAGAAAAATATCGCATGAAATTTCTAGTTAAGAGTAGTGATATAATTTTTAAACTACTAAAGATTACAACCAAATAATGTTTATAGAATAATAATAAATCTCTACTTAAAAAGAATATGAAAATATGAATTTATAATCATGATTAATTATTACTATAAATACTTTTTTTGATGACTAAATTGATCATATAGTTATTCTGAGAAATAAAAATATAATAATTTTAGAAATTTATAGAAGCATAAACCTATTCATCAACAAAATTTTGTATTCTAATTTGTTCAACAATAAACTAAAACTTGCAAATGAGAAAAAAAATTTATTACAGTAATACAGCACTAATGGTATGGTATTTAGAACCACATAATATGTGTTTACAATTGATTAACTTTTATATCAATTCGAATGAACGCAGTTTACTATCGTTGTGCATCAAAGTTAATGTAAATTAATTCGTATTGCATCAATATTGTATATCAGATTGATACAAATAGTAATCGTTGAATTAAAAAAAATATTATTTTCATCGGTTTCAAAAATTTTACAGTGAAAAGTCTATTCTGTAATGTCTATATTTTAATATAATTCTGTATAAATCCATGCTGAAGTGGTTTAATAAATAGGTCAAGTCAAATATATATGATGTACAAATCACGCATGTTCTTTATTCAAAGAAGCAATTTAAAATAAATAAATAAATATAAATATATCGAAAACGTCGTTTTAAAAATGACAGTTATTTCAAACAAATTCGCAGACAAATAATTCGTGACATATAAAACCAATGAAGCGGAATCGAATCTTTACCACGGCCGACTCAACGGGATGGTGGCGAAGATAAATATAGAGGAAACTTTTTCGTCGTCCGTAAACGTATTTTATTTTTATCGCGGTGGCGGCAGAGTGCACATAATACTGCCGTGAATACGATAATGCCGTGCACGCGCGTGCGTGCGTGCGTGTGGCGTGCAGACGTATGTATGCGTGCATGTATGTGTGTACCTAGGAGAAAAAAAATAATAGTAGCTTTAGAGGGAGAACCATTTTACAAGACCGGTTCAAGTGAACGCAAATGGAAGACGTTCAACGGTATCTTGAACCGGCCGCCCCGGGCCACTGAAAATCACGACAACCTCGCCCAAAGCCAAATTCTATCCGTACTTATTATTCAAACTTACACATTTTTCGCAAACTTAATTTAAACAGAATAATATTCACAGTGAAAAACTTCACAAGATTTCAGTAATAAAATTCATTTACATAAATTTTGTTTTATAGAAGTTAGCTTTTCAATTTAACTACATTGTTCAAAGATTGATATTCAATCTAGTGTATATATATATATATATATATATATATATATATATATATATGTATATATATACATACTATAACAATTTGTTAATAAATTAAAGTGAAATTTCAACTTCAATTCATTAACTATAATTCAGAAAATTAAATGCATAATTCAAAATTAATATATACCAATTTTCACTTATTCATTTATCTTGATGAAAGTTTTAGCATCATCATTTTTGAAATAATCACTTAACACATTTACAACGAATTGTTAAAAGAACCCTACATAGTTGGACAAAATTCTAAATAAGAAATAATGGAATTAATTCATAAATGATAGTTTTTTTTATTGATTGCACATACTTTCAGTAATTTTTTACAGAAATTTTATTTTTTTCTAAGATAAAAATGTAAGATCCTCTTTTTTTTCTGCAAATTTTTAACATCTATTAAGATTTTTTGGGGACAGATAAAACAATAAATTGTAGGTACAAATTTCAACGAGTAATGTAGATAAATAAATAATACCGATTAAAACCTATTTTTTACCAAATTTTGTATGAATTGACAATACAAGGTTTAAAAATTCGCTCTTTTGGATAAAAAATAGACTACTTTTCTTCTCTTTCAGTTTTAATTCATCCGATTTATAACAATATTTATCAACTGTAATGTTCCTACTTTATAGTAAAACTTCTTTATAAACAATGCAATCCAATTCTAATGCACATGCAATAATCCTTTTGTCACATTACAATTGTGGGTAAATTCACTTTCACAAATAAATTATTTTTTCGCCATTCTCTGTAGCTAGTCAACACCTCAACCCCTTTTCTATACCTTGACGTTCTGAAAATAAAGGCGTTGTCATTGAAATAAGCATAAGTAACAATCACAATAATGAATAATAATTTACTGAATATTTTTGATTGAACAAAATGTGTGTGGTTTGTGGATGAAAAAATAATTCATTTGTGAAAACTGGATTACCTTTCCTTAGTAAAAACTAATTTTGAAAGAACTGAACAATAATTTGTGTCCTTTAGTGCAAATATATTTTTGCTATATATCGTGTTAACTGTACTTTTCCACTCAACCGTTATTAATTCTATATTTTAAAAATATATCCGACAGTAAAAATATCAAATAATTTACTGTTTCTACTGTTCACTCTGTAAATAATGAAAGACAATATAAACCGAATAAAATATAGCTTGAGCGCTGAACTTCATTTAAAACGAACTTCATTTAAACTTTATTTTCTATTTTTCGACAATTAATAACAAATTATATTTTATATTATTTCCTATTTTGACTGTATATTTGAATGTGAAATCATTTCAAGATAACGAAACACTTTTTATTAAATGAGATTATTTATCAAGGAAAATTAATATATGTTATTTTATTCTAAATAACTCTCTTAATTATGTATTATAATTACAAAAATTATACATCTTTATTTTTATTAATTGTGAAGTGTTCGACACAACAATACTATAATAGTGTCCAGTTATGATTTTTAAAATGATTTATGATTCAAAAAATAACAGGTTTGCGTACTGTATGAAAAATA
>CM068320.1:7160000-7250000 GCA_034766995.1 Acanthacorydalis orientalis | reverse complement strand
TATGTTATGAATACAGTTCACGAATAATATAATACGCAATACAGTTTTTACGCATACATTAAAAACTTTATTGCCACTAAACTATTACACCGATTAAATTAATATTTATTGTTACTTCAAACCAAATTAAAGAGGTCATCTATCACCTATTTTAATACAGAAATTCTCATGTTTTAATTTTGTATATATATATAAATATATTTATATATATATATATATATATATATATATATATATATATATATATATAAGATAGATATAAAGCGTGTATGTACGTGTTTTTATATATACTCGCATATATATATATATATATATATATATATATATATATATATATATATGCTTCAACGTATATTAAATGGGTTTAATCGTATTGAATTTATTAAACATCTTGTGAATATTCATAATTTTCAACGCGTATATTTACCTTGTTTGTATCGGGTATAAAACATGTCGACCGTACATTAAAACTCACATATTTATTTTAAAATTGATCACTGTACGAAAATGAAGCATCTGCTCTGTGTACGAACGGATTTTATTTAAGTGTGTTTTGCGAGATTGTGCGGCTCGGTCCCTGAGCGAGGTGCAAGGGTCGATGCGGGGCGAGTAGAGCTTTAATCGCAGTGCAGTGAGCCGTTTCTCACAATAAGAGGCTCGGATTTGTCCAGCTTAAGCTCGGGATCATGCAGGCTTTTATATTGTTGCCCGGAACTTACACCGCTCCATGCGTTCGTGTAGCGAGGTACCGTGCTCCATGGTGGCGACCTTGTCTCGCAGGAGTTAATGTAGTTAAAAGTCAATAACAAAATACAGATTTACAATACACTGTGTGTATGGATACAAATTGCGTTCTAGTGATTATATGAAAACGGTTGGGGTATTCTTTGCGGTTTATGATTATCTGTTTTGAAAATTACAGTAACGGTCGTATATCTGTTTCGATAAATGTCAAAAACAAATTAAATTTTTATCCTTTTGGAATTTGAGAATTAATTTTTATTTCTATTGTAAAGTTATGATTTACATCTCGTACTGTTCTTGAACAATTCATTCTTCTTATTTTTTTTTACCTAATAACATGCTTCAGATTTTTAACAGTAATCATTACTATGAGAACCATACATATTGCAAATAAATATCGTTCTCTTCACTTATAAATCGCTTTTTACAAATTAATATTCATCATCGTAAATCAAAAATTTTAGTGTTTATTTTCTTTAAAAATTATAGTATAATAAGTATAAAGTTAAACTAAATGAACTATTCTTAATACACTTTTTTTAATATTATTCAAATCAGCCTCGTATTTTTCGAATATAAAATATAATTTTTTATTTTGTAAAATAATTACTTTTTACTATTCTTAGAAATATATATATATATATATATATATTAGTATGTATGTATGTAAATATGTATGTATATAACTATGTTCTGTCAATACATTTATAGAAATTCTAAATGTTGATTCCTTGCAAAGATCTATAATTTGTATTATTTGTTCTTTTCATGTGCGATTATTAGGTAATTGGTTTGTTGTCAAATTAATTTTCTGAAATTTACTTTTAAGAGCACACATATTGAATTCAGTGCAACAATTCAAAACATTAAAATTTCCAAGAAATAAACAGGAATACAAATAACAAACCCGCCGCAGCACAAAGAACAAAGTGTAACTTCATCACTTTCATTCAATTATCCTACAGATTTATACTGATATTTCACTATGTAAATGCGACTTCTCAACCCTTGATTCACATTTAATCACATTCATATTTTAATCGTCTTAATTTTTTTTGTATAAACTCATTTTTCCAATGATGATGATTTGCCCTTAAAATATATATATAAGTTTCAAATCAAAAGAGTATTTTTTTAAAATTTAATACATATAATAGTTTTGAATAGACTGTAATTTTAATATACTTTATTACTAATTAAATGGAATGAAATTAACTTCCCTAACGTTTCGAATTCATAGAAATATATATATATATATATATATATATATATATATATATATATATATATATATATATATATACATATATATATATACATATATATATATATATATATATATATATATATATATATATATATATTTGTGTATGAAACCTGTCTTCATGTTCATAACAACTTTTTTGTTCATTGCAACAAATGATTTTCATCGATTAATGAGTTCTAATTCTATAATTTTTATCAACCTTTATCTTTAAAATGTATAAACTCAACTAAATATGCTTCTTAGATTCCGTCAGAAAGATAAAATTATCTTTTTCAGATATATTGTAAAATTATCCCTTATTAAAAACATATATCTATATTGAACTTCTTTGAACATTTCATAGGATATATATATATATATATATATATATATATATATATATATATATATATATATGTTTTCTATTATAAATTAGTTATTAAGTAATTTAATATACTCTAACAACGAAATGAACATTAGTACACAATAAATTATTTTCAAAAAATAAAAAATACCAACATACATCTACGTCTCATTCATCGTACATAATAATGAAACCTACAGTTTAAGATAGTCTGTTACTTATGATTCTGTCACGTTTAAAGTTTCTGAAATATATTACTCCATTAAATGTCAATCATGTTCAATTAAAACACAGATTCGGTTGTCGTTAACTTTCAATGGTTATCTTATCCATTCCCCGTCGTTTATATTGCAATCACCCTCGTCGTATCTTAAAATCCCCTGAGACAGTTCTATTCGATAAAACTCCTCTGTAGACGTTGCAAAATTTCTTTGATGCATTAGTAACATTATCTTCGTCAGAAACTCGTAAAAGATCAAATTACTAAAATGCATTTTATTAATTACTTGTAGCAAAAAATTAAATTTTATTTAATAACAGTATTATCTTTACTCTCATCTATAAAAGGTACTTTGCTACTAAAAGTATTTTAACTGAATGAAATTAATTTTATTTTCAAACCAATGTTTATTAGAAATTAGTACAACAATTTTAAACAATAACTGTAGTTGTTTAATAAAATATTATTTATATCTTAATATTAGGTCGATAGGAAAATAATTACGGTTTTTGTTATGAATTTGTAGGTCATAAACCGCAATTATTTCCATATCAACCTAATATAATCTGTTTTGTTTTTAACTTAATACTATTTTTGAGATAATCGACAATTAATACACTGTATTTTATTTATTGCATAAGTATTACTACGAATACTTTAACATTAATCTCAGTATTAGAAATGAATTCAAAGATATGTTATATTACCATGCAACAACTGCATTCGTGCTCAAAATAATGATTATATATTAATATACCATAGATCGAATTATTTATATTTATTTTAATGACAGTGTTTCACAGATCAATTGCATCAAATCTCATCATTATGATATACAAAACCATCTGCAATCGTATGTAAATTATGTAGAGAATAAATGACAAGCAAAGTTGAATTATCAAAAAATCTAAGTGGCTTAAAGCCTCGACTGTAATAGGAGCCTTTTGGCTATTCATTCCATACTATAACACTATAATATTATATATTATTATTACTCTTCACAAGTTACCCTTTTTGTAATTCGTTAAATCAAATGAATAAATTAATGAATATTAGAAAATAACTTCTATAATAATAAAGTCACGAGTAAATTTGATACGTTCTATTTTAATTTTTCTACCTAGGAATTTAATGAATAAACTTGCAAATAATTTTACTTTTTAATGAGAAATCGTTTACTTAATTCTTAAAATTACATATAATAACTAATTCTATCTTTTGTTAATTATTTTTGTTTATAAGATATATAAAAAAAGTGTGTAGTTATCCGAGATATGTCTGTAACCTATTTAAAATATTTTATTAGAATCATTTAGATTCTTTTATACTCTCCTGTTTAATTACGTTTTTATTGAATTATTTTTGTTTTCTTTTATAAGAATCTTAAAGATTAAATACCCTAAGAATATCCAGAGTAACAGAATTGCGAAGTTACTTTTAGATAAAGAAACGTTTTTAATTCTAGTTTAACACTACAAATAAATTCATTATCTGATATTTCACCCCAAATATTCTTTATTAATATATGCAATAATTGATTATTGTTCTTTAGATTTCTTATATGTGGTGTTTAGAGTATTAATTAATTAGAAAAAAATATTGAGAAACTTTAATCTTAACGCTTAATAAAAAAATATAAATTATTTGTTCGTAAATTAAAGAATCAAACAGATTTAAGGAACGAGGAAGAATGAATTATTGTAAATCAACTATCTTTATTTTTCATAAACACTGTTCATAATATTTAGTAACTGTGTAATAGTATCTGAAATGATACATGTTTTTAATATTAGTGTGATTATTTTAATTCGATATTTTTGTTTAAAATTGCAAATTATTTTTTTTCTTATTAATAAATACCGTCATTAATTTTATTTAAACTTATTATAATAACATAAACTTGCGTATATATCTAACATAGTATATTTATTGTATATTATTACTTAATATATATACTTGCTGAAATGAATTCAACATGTGAAAGAATTAACTTTGTACTATGAGATCTACGTCAAAGTTCTTCCAGTCACAAACAAATAATGTATATCTAGCTATTAACATTGACTTTCATTCAAAGTTACATTTTCACTAAAGTCTTTATATCAACATATAATATATATATATATATATATATATATATATATATATATTTGGTTCATAAAAAAATAATTGCAGTTTACGATCTTCAAATTCATATACATTTTTTTAATTTAAGTAATTTTAAGTGACTCAGAACTGTTGGATTACTAAAGCCTAACTTTTGTGCAAGCTCTCAAAGTAATGTGTGTGGTTCTTATTGAACTCACGCTTAAGTTGGTCGATATGAACTGAAGAAGAACACATGAAACCTTTATGTTCAAGAATTTAGTCCCTAGTACGAAATTTTTAGAACCACTATTGCACCGTATGTTCCTTAACAGTACCCACGCCAAAAGCATCCTTTAGTTTACGATCAGCTTCTGCTGCTTTACAAACCCGTTTTGAATTTATACAAAAAAATTGCTCTTATTTACTCATTTTGCATCTTTAATTCAATAGTCGATTTTAAAGCAAAATTAATAATAAAACCAAAGTCAATGTTACTAAAATACAGACCAAAAAATTCACTTTAAAATGGTATTAACATGAACACGATGAAATGACACTTTTATTGAAAAAAAATAAGGTTAAAATTCAGAAAACAAAACCCGCAATTATTTTCCTATCAATTTAATATACAAATTAAAAATGAAAAAAATGTTCTAAAGTACACAAACAATGAATCCACTGTAAGAGAAACGGAGATAACATCACACCTGTGCATCTGAGGTAGACTAAATATATTAAACTTATGATGTGCAATATTAAATTAAAATGTTCGATGCGCGGTACCGAGTGACCTAATCACAGGAAGCGTAAGTGATTAGAATAATTCATCAGGGAGTAATTCGACGCTCTGTCCCTCCGGCGTGCAGTCCGTCGGGAAATAAGTGTCGCTAACCACACGGCTCTCTTTGGACAGATCAAATTACGCCGGCCGGCCACCTGGTGCTAATTCGATAATATCATAAATTTTTAGACGACCGAAATCCCGGCCCGCTGACCTATATTCACTTTACGTTATAGTGACCGGATCGCCTTAATAAATATTTTATATTAACAGATTTTCTTCGCTCGTATTCTGAGCACAAATTTCATTCCGTATTTTTAATAACGTTCGTTTCATAGAATAATATTTTCTATAAAAACGTGATTTTTGTCTTCTCCTTCATTTTTATTTAATCATACATGATACTTAAAAAATCGACGGGAATCAGCTACACAGATATTGTTTTCAGACATTTTTTTTTAATTCTTACAGAATTATTTCTTTTTAATATCAATTTTCTCTAAGATATTAACGATTTTTAAAAATATTTTTCTATTATTATCTTTTTCTGAGCATTTTTAAAATAGAACAAATGCTCTGTTAAAAGAATAATAAAAAAATAAAAAGCCAATTGTAATTTTACAATAATTAGAAAAATAAATAATGAGAAAAGTAGAAAATGAATATGTAACAATGAAGGAACAAAAATAAGATAAAATAGGATAAAATAATTATAATATATTTTGTAATAATTTGTAATCAACTCTTTCTTAAATTTCAATCGTTCAGACACACAATAAGTCATATAACAACTTGAACAAGATCAAAAGAAACATGAACTTCGTTTTTTAAAAAAATACTTTTGAAGAAACATATCTATGTTACTTCGCAATAAAATAAATTATAAATCGAATCGCTTAGTAGTTCAATTACAATCTTGTAAATTTTTATCGTAATTTGGAAAATTTTTTCAGCATATTCACCATTTAACTATGCTCATTCTATCTTAGAAAGTTGGATAGGCTGCTGGACGTCAGTAACTTGTTTTCTTTAAACGTACAGTGTAAGCTGTTTCAGTACTTTGTATTGTTATCCTTTCATTACTTTTGATTGTGTGCTCCAAACTACTAATCTATAGACTTCAACAAATGTTATACAAATTTACCATTCCAACTGAATTTATAAATTTAATAAATCAAATAAAATATTTTAAACCGTTAACGTGAGAGTTCCATTACAATGAACTTTCTGCCAACATTTAATATTGCTGTTGCATAATGCACAACAAATTAATCGAAAAGTATGCGATACTAAAACTGATGCTAAATACTGAAACTAATTTTCAAAACAAAGCACAAAGTGTTTATTTATTATTGCTTTTTTCCAAATTTGTGCTTCAAGATTCAAAAAAATCACAAAATGTATTATAAAATAGCATTTCTTCTTTACTTAAAATATTTTAAAAGCACAAATTCCTTACAAAGATATAACTTAACACACAAACAATTTTAGCATCTTAAATGGAAGGTTAACGAGCATCAATATAGCCGAAAGGCAATAAATATAATACATTTCATATATTAGGTTGGTAGAAAAATAATTGCGGTTTATGACCTTCAAATTCGTATATATTTTTCTTCTTTTTTGATTTTCTTAGCTGTTTTACATAGTTCAGAACTGTTCGATGACTAACGCTTAACTTTTGTACAAGCTCTCGAATTGCTGTGCATGCTTCTGAATTAGCTAACTCCTTCAGTTGGTCGTTGTGAATTGAAGAATGATGCCCACGACTTTGTTCATCTTCAAAGTTCTCGTGTCCGTTACGAAATTTTTGGAACCACCATTACATCGTACGTACCTTAACAATACCCAAACCGAAAGCATCGTTTAGTTTACGAGCAGTTTATGCTGCCTTACCATCCGTTTTGAACTCATGCAAAAATTTGCTCTTATTTTCTTCTTCCCATCGTTAATCCAATATCTCAATTTAAAGTATAATTAATAATAAAACCAATGTCGATATTACTAAAATACAGATCGAAAGTACACTTTAAAACGATATTGCTAATGACACTTTCACTGAAAAAACTGAGGTTATAATTCACAAAACAAAAACCGCAATTATTTCCTACCATCTTAATATATTGTTTTCAGAGTTCAAAATATATTATATTATGAAACTTCAGTATCACATGTACTTTATACAGCTTTTTCAAAACCGAAATTAATTAAGACTGGTTTAATTTTCTGAGTGTACTTTTAGATTGACACAACTTAATCATTCACAAGTGCAATTGTTAAATCATTTCTTTTTTGTTTAAATGCTGCTCGTAGTCATATAAGTGTAAGTGATTATGTGTTACAAGCATTTTAATTAAGGTCAGCAACGCCGGTCGCCGTTGACCTCCATGGTACCACTAAAAAGTATAATGTCTGTCATCAGTAACCCCTCATAGTAGTGAATATGTTAAAATATGTTTTCATAGCAAATGTACTTTAATCCACTTATCTGTCCTCACTATAATGTAGGCTTACACACACACATTGATTTACACTTTTACCCTACCAATTGAACGACAATAACAGATAAAAGAATTTCGAAATATATTATGTAAAATAATTAGTTCACATACAGACATAAAAATTAATTAATTTGGTATAATTATAGTAAACTAGGAATTTTACCTAAATAATACATGAAGTATTATTCAAAAGATTGATTTTATGTTCATTGGTTTGATATTTATTTCTAGTTCATAAAAATGATCACAAAAAGTATTTTCTTTAATTTATTATTATATATTATTGTACTTTCTCTAATTTTATATTTACTAACATTCGACCCGTACAATGTTAATTTTTATTTATTAATAATATATATATATATATACATACATATATATATATATATATATATATATATATATATATATATATATATATACGTACAAATTAATTTTGTGCCCATAAATTGAATCAATCATAACTCTATTTTTTTAAAATATTTTCTCGACATTTTAAGATTTCGAAGTCCCAACCTTAACATCTAAAAACTATATATCTTGGCCAAGCAGTTAATATAATCTTAGAAAACAATAATGAATATGATGTCGGCCAAAAAGCAGCATATTAGGTATTGCATACTTTTCGCATTCCAGTTGAAAAAAAATGTTTCTGAAGTCACGGGAATGATTTGTTCATTTTTGAAGGAAGGTATTACGACCCATAAAATATGTAAAAAATGCTAAATAAGTGGGAGTTCTGAAAATATATTACAACATCATCAACTCAAAACCGCCATTTTTTTTATAAGAGATTTGTCAGTTATATATATATATATAGGAATACGAATACGAATCATAATATGACATTTAAATAGTAATTAATGAAAATTTAAATTTGACTACATATCTTAAAACCAATCTAATTTAGATGATTGGGAAGAAAGGTTTGTATGTATATTTAAAATATACAATCACTGAACAAAAATCTTATGTTTAAAAGACATGTTAATATATTAAGTATTTTAGGTATTGTAATGGTAAATTTATTATCTGGAATGGAATAAATTCTAAATACTATCCACCTACTTTGAGTTATTTACATTTTATTCTCAGTAACAATTCAATTTATGTATATATATATATATAGAGAGAGAGAGAGAGAAAGAGATAAGGGTACAGAGAGAAAATAATCCTTTTCAGCCTCTTTAACCAATTTTTGATACTTGCTAGGTGCTTATTTAAAGGAAAACAGTAAAACTTATTGTTTGACCACAATATTTATAGGGTACGGTTTAAAATTAAATTTATTACTCTAATATATTTAAATTTCTACTTAAATACGTACTATAAATTTGAATTTCTCATTCTCATGTATTCATTAAATCTCTCTAATAATTTTTTTGTGTGTTATTTTATATATTGTTTGCTTCTTATCAATCTTTGAACAATTGTATTAAAATTTCTAACATCTTTGCTTCTATAAAACTTAAGAATTCCACTTTTCACTAATTTTATCCTACTAAACACTCATTCTTGATTGTACGACTTTTTCTACACTGTAGTGACAGGAAATTTTGTAATTTTTTCATCATTTTTCAAAAAATTGCTAATCTATTTTTTCATAAAATCCGTATAACATAGCATCAACCAAATCAATAATAAATAGTATCAAAAATAAAGAAAAATATCGATTTTTTTGAATTTAGTCATTTTATTTCAAAATTTTAATCATCTTTATCAATCAATACACATGAACTGAAATTTTACAAGAATTAATATGAATAACAAAGTAGATTACTCTTTTTCAAAAACTATTTTTTAAATCATTAACTTTTTCTAACACGGAAAAAATTAAACAAAAAAGTTACACGTTTTTTTATTCATAGCACAAAAATTTTATAGCTTTTATTAGTGTAGAGAACGTAAATGACCTTCAGGTGCCTGTATACATAAATAATTTACTGAAATTTTTTAGTGGTTAACCGACCAAAACATCGAAATAGTCTCTTTATTACATTTAATATAAAAATTTTATATAAACGATGAAATAGACTACTCATTCGCTGAATTTTAAATCAATATAATTTTTTGTGTCTTAAAATAAATGTGGATGAAAAAAGGCCAATATCTCATTCAAATTTTTAAGGCAAAGTTAGTATTGCTAAATAACGAGTATGTTGAAAACTTAATTAAAAATAAAGGAAAATTTAACGATGTGATTTTGAACTACAAAGTTTTTTCTTGTTTAAAAAATTATAAATGAACAGTTTTCAAATAGTTTTAAAAAAATACATATAGGTATTCCCTTTAATCTCGTTCACGCTCTTGTGAGAATATTTAATACAAAAAATCTACATATGTATGACACAATTATTATATTTTTTTTTCTCAATCCCACTTCATAATTTTCAATTTACGTAAGAAAATCTGTTATCTATATATAAAATTAAGATTTTTTTAACAAATATGTATATATATACATTATATATATATATATATATATATATATATATATATATATATATATAAAGATATATAGATATACAGATAGATAGATATAGAAGACCACATATTCGACGCAATGTTAAAATTATATTCTAGTCACTCATAAACACTAATAAAACAAATATTAAATAAATCCAGACGAAAAAAATTTTCTAGCAGTTACTTAAATAATTTAATATATGGACATTTAAATATTACATAATAATATTAATATAAGTTTTGTTGCTATAAATATTTTTATTTGATTAGAATTGACTTCATAAATAATATTTTTCATTAGCTATTTTGTAAAAAAATCGAAAAAAAAACAAACTAAAAAATAATAATTATATAAATGAAAATGCACATTATAAAAGTACTCAAACAATAAAGACAAGTCATTCGAAAACACCTGCCATAAAATATACAAAAAATAATCAATTAAAGAAAGGAAAATCTGCTATTGAAATGTTTATATAAAATAATATGGCCGGTTCGAGTAGACGCTAATTTCTTTTTTGTGCATCTGAAAATTTGTTTATAATAAAGAAAGTATTTTATAAGGACACAATCGATAAAAACAAAAGCATTCCTTGTGTTTAATACCCAGACTTTTAAACATATAGGTTACATATCAAAACATTGAACTAATAAAACGGAATCAACGACATTTTCAATTAATCTTATTTGAGGAGATGTATTAGGATGATATCTAATGTTTGATATTTTAAGTAAAATAACAACTTGCATTATAAAAAAATATTTCTTGAAGAAAAACAATTATGTAACGTTTAGTAAATTTTGAATTTAATAGTATTTTAAAATAGTTTGAATATAAAACATCCATCCTCATTCTAAGATCTAATTATTTCTTTTGATAATTCGAATTGCACAAAGAAAATTATACTATATGTTCATAAAACACAAACGGTTTCGTTTATTACAAGATACTCTCTTCAAACCACACAATTACAGAGAAAATCTACTCAGTACAAATTCGAAGGGATCATGATATGCTGCTTCAAAGCAAACCTGTACTGGTTAACCGCAAAGACGTTATGTTCCTTTAGAACAATGCGAAGCATCACATGACGCGAATTATTCGAAACAAGATCTATAGCCTTGGTTAAGAAACTTTTCTCTGTCATATATATATTGTCTAGTTATCTTCTCATGTAATTATCAGCTTTCCTCAACACGTTTAAAAAGCATTCTTAGCTTACAATCATGAAACCAGAAAGTATTTGAATCATCTTTATAATTTTGCACACAAGTATACGATTTAGACAAGAACACTTATAAAAGGAAATTATTTATTATAGTGCTTATTTTTTGAAAAAAAAAGTTATTGCTAAAAATAACGTTTTTATACATTTTTTCTCTGTAAGTGTTAAAACAAATTTACTTAAAACCTTTATGTAACATTATATATATATATATATATATATATATACATATATATATATATATGTGTGTGTGTGTGTGTATGTGTGTGTATAAATATTTTTCTGAATTTGTGTGCCTATTCGTTAACTTTTTTTTACTAAATATTAATTCGACTTAAAATATTACATCATATAATCTATACTTATACGAATATATATCATGTATAAGTTTACTAATTAAGCCTTTCTCAGGCAAAAATAATCGCTTATTTTTGAAATTTAATCTAGTAGTATTTTCAACTATTACAAACACAATGATGTATTTTCTAGATTAGAATTTATTTTCTCTTTTATTGACATTTTTGAGACATATCAAATATTTTCCAATTGTAATCAATTATAACATAACTATTTACAACTACTTTTTCAATTGAGGTATTCTGAAAAATACAAATCTAAGGACAGTTAATGACATTTTAAAAAATCGAAAATTAGATGAAATAAATTAAAAATAGTGTAACTTCACATTGTTTCAAATTTTTGTTTACATTTATGAATACAGGTACCTGCAAACTAAGAAAACTTTATATACATTTTGACCAATTTATTTTAAACCAATTATTTTTTTATACTATTTACAATAAATTTTCTAAATGTTTCTAATAACGTTGGCATATAAACTATAAAAGATTAAACCTATATTTCTTCTAAGACAATAATCTTTTATAAGCTAAATGTTTTCTAATTTAAACTTGTAGTTTGGCTTTAAGTCGAATGATTCTTTTAGTGGGAGGGTAAAATTACCTACAAAAGACAAACTGAACCTGGCTCAAATACAATTGTATTACATTATCGCTTGAGTGTTCGAGTGATATTATATATATATATATATATATATATATATATATATATATATATTCATAATAGTATTCCCACGATGAAAATAAATTAAACGTTTCCACTATTTATTTGAAGGAAATTTATAAGTCGCACGAAATTTTATAATGAAAATTATTTAGTCCAATATTTTCATCGTAAATTTTTTGTCTACTTTTTACTTCAATATTCATAATTACTTTAATACATATAGACAAAATGTTCTAGTCTATTTATGAGTTATATAAAGTATGTATTTCAGTTTCCACAAATCAGATTGTTTCTAATCACCTTGGTGAATAATTGATTATTAATAATTTTTGATTCTTGTTTTTGATGTACATTTCGATTGCAATTCTATCATTCTAGGGCTCTAAAAGAAAGAAAAATTTGATAGATTTTTATATTATAGATTTCTATACCTTACCGCTCTTCGGATGATAATGTCGACATCAAAATAGAGATAAACAACAAATAAAAATGAGTAATTAATAAAAATTGCACATTTTTTATTAAAAAAGAAATTGATGTTAATGAGAAATTTATTTAAGGAATTAATTTAACATTAGTTGTAAAATCTTTGTTTTTTTTGTATGGAGAAAAGTGATATGTACTCTATGTATTTATTTCTCTCTTAATTCATTTCAGACAGTTCTCTCCTAATTGCTCTCACTGTTTAATGCTAAATATTTTTTCATATTAATCTTCCATTAGCTGATGAGGTACAATGATGACCTCAAAGTCAATGTAACATTATATTTTTATCAGTACCTCACTGTCTTTTCGCTTTATTTCTCGCTAGTTATTTTTCAAACAGTTCTTATTTTTCGTTCAATACTTAAAAAATACAAATATCCTATTTTAAAATTAGCTTGATTTCCCACCTAAGAACTCAATGGTTTGAAAGCCTTGCACGTTTTGAGAGCTGGCCTCTATTTAAATTTTATTTTACACTCCTCAATAGACTGTTTTTTTAAATAGATTCTATTATTTAAATTTTCATTTAGAAGACTAACTAGTAATATGAAAATATAATGTTCATCAAGGCGATTATTCATAATTAAGTTGCTCTTAGCACCTAATAGTAAGAGATACTTTAACTACAAATTAATGTATAATATGAAGGAAGGTGTCAGTTAATTAATCTCTAATATACATATATATATATATATATATATATATATATGTATGTATGTATATAAAGGTCCTTCGTGGATATTTTTAATTGTTTTCAATAAAAAAATGATGTAATAACACCAATACATTGTTTTTATAGAGGTATGATAAAAAGTATTACATGTCTATTTCAAGTGATAAATTACCGAAAATTTCCATTCTCGATACTGGTACATTGCTCTTTAACTTGTTTCGCTGTCTATTCAAAAACAACACGGAACGCTAATTCCCATATCATCAGTTTCGACTGCAACTGACAACAAGAAACCCAATATCGATTCGGCGTCCTCGCTATGTTAGACACACGCGTCATAAAACAGTACGACGGTAACTATCGCCGCTCTAAAACTAATTACCGACGCGGCAGCTCTGTCATAGTTGAAACGTAGCAGTTAGTTCAGTTTCCGTCCGTTCTACGTTCACTGTTAGCCTTTTAGTCCAAGACAGTGGCGTAACGAGATCGGCTTGAGGCGACAACAGAAACTTGTATCCAAAGCATTAATCTAAGTTTTAAATTTATAAGTTTTGACGTGTCGCTTTAAATTATATATTATTAAATATATTTCCAAGGATATAACGATTTTTAACGACGATTTTTAACGACAATTAGTCACAAAATGTTTGTATATATATATATATATATATATATATGTATATATTATAAAAAAATAATTCCTAAATTGCTAAATATAATCGATTCTATTTATATAAGAATATATCTCTACATAAGAGAGCAAATTGGTGCAAGGGGTTTCAATTTAAAACAATTACCTTTTTTTATAAAAATATGAAATAGTCTTCTTTTTTACTTGTACAAACTTTTTTTGTAATTATTTATTTATATCAACATCAAGTTAAGACTTCTAAAAATATTTTTATACAAAAAATTAGAAGACTGGAAAATGAAATATATTAAATCCATTTCTCTCTCTCTCTCTCTCTCTCTCTCTCTCTCTATATATATATATATATATATATATATTAATAAGGTTTGTTTTCAGCCCTCGTAGCAGGTTTGGAAGTTCCTATCTACCAGTTTCATTATACCTTATATATATATATATACACATATATATTATATACACCTATATATGTATATATATATATATACATATATATTATAAAGAAATAATTCCTAAATTGTTAAATATAATCGATTCTGTTTATATTAATTGAACGATTGTTATTGAATCGAATAGCATATTATCATAGTGATGGTTCAAGAATCGTCGCTCTCATGATTATTGAATTTTTTACGTCCTGTCAACGATTTTTATGTAGAATGTTATATTTATAATGAATTTCTGTATTAAAAAGTTCAAGAACTATATTGTTTAAGTTAAAAATACAATCATGATTTTGATTTTCGATTTATACGTGAGAAGTTTTTTTGTTCAATAATTTTTCATTTGTAATTTCAGATTATTGTCTTGTTGAAATCATGCTAGAAAATTCAGTTTTTGTTGGAAATAGTAATAAATTTACACACATGCTTCTCATTTAAGCGTTGGTAATAATAAGAACCAACTTCTTTTTGAAACTGCTATTCATGTTACTCGATTTTTTTAAAATAAATATCATACACCATTTTTGGATCTCTAAATCATCAGTTTAAAATTTGCAGACAACTTCCAATTTAATTTTAATCGCACAACATCAATTAAAATAAGACTGATAATAAAAATATATGTTTGTAATAATAATAATAATCAATTCCTTTTCGAAACTGCTATCTACGTTGCTCGATTTTTAAAAATAAATATCATACAACATTTTTGGATCTCTAAATTATCAGTTTAAAATTTGTAAACAACTTTTATTTAATTTTAATCACGCAACATCAATCAAAATTTTAATCAGTTCTTTTACTACATTGAAATTCATGTTTACTGCTAATATCTATCAAATACACATTTTGTTTTCTAACATTCCACTATTCTACACAAATATTTTATTCCATCAAAACAACTGTTCTTGAGCCAAGTATTTACAATCATTTTATTTTAGATGATACTATATTTTAATTTGATATAAGAAGAATTAATATTTGAGGTTTACAAGCGCATTAATACTGATGTCATTAGCACTCTTCTAACAAGACAGTCACAAGTCATTGTTTATTATTTCAAATTTTCTTTTCGTTGTGGTCTTCATCACACGTATATTTACTCTTAACACCACTTACACTCATTCAGTTTGAGTGTGGAAATGTAATAAGGAACAAATAGTATACTACATATTATTACACTTTATTCTTCATGATTTACATAATTAGTAATTACTTTGTAACAGATCTTGTGTAAGAAAGAATGAAGAACTTTAAAAAAAGAACAATGAAATTTGAGAATCTATATTACAAATCATTGATATTTATGTAAAAAGAATTAAGTTGGTTAACATTTTAAGTTTTATAGAAGCACTTATGTTATAATACTTATAAAAAGTTTCTTTAATTATTATTCTATTCTTATTTCTTAATATTCACTAAATATGAAAATGTTAATCACATCTTGAAAAATAATTCCTTGATATAATAGTACTTAAAGAAATGTTGGTCTATCTTTATTAAAAACTAGTATTATTGGCACTTTATTATGTTTATGTATATTTTATATATTAAATGATTAAACAATGAAATATTCTGTGGGAAATATTGAATTCAGTTTAGAATATATATATATATATATATATATATATATATATATACAGACAAGTTAATACTTAAAAGTCATTATAAATATATATATATATATATATATATATATATATATATATATATATATATATATATATATATAAATTTAGGTTACATTTAAAAAAAATTCAAATTTAACTGAATGCCATATGATTGTCTATTAACTGGAAAAATATAACTACTTCTTGATTTTTATAATAAACAGAATTTATTAACAACGGAACTTTGGTTATTATTGAGTACTTAAAATTATACTAAAACACCATAATTAAATGAGAACTTGCAACCACAAAAAATTAGTTATGCAGCATTTAAATAACGAACTATTTTATTTAAAAAAATGCACTTAAACACAATGTATAACTAAAAAATAAGAAAGAAATTCGACTAAACAAAAATAATAACAGGAAGGCAATTTAAAAATTTCGTAACTTGGCATACAAATGTTCGTGGTATGCTTAAAATTTCCTTCGTTTCATTTTCCACACCTGTCATAAATAACTGTGAAATATCGATATAATTGATCGGTAAAAATATATCAGTTATAAACGACTGTTTAAATAAAATCATCTCATTGTATTTTTTAAAAGAGATAAACTGGATATGTGTAATGATAGTTTTGAAAGTTTTCTTTTAATAAACAAGTTTAACATTAACTGAAATTTTTAATGAGATAAATAAGGTATTGGATGATATTCTACCTTAATTTACAACTGTCAAAAAAATGAGAGGCAAAATTTAAACGTTGTCGTATAAACTTGGAAAATGGGTGAACACCCCTGTAGTATCAAAAAGTGCAATGCCGCCAAAAATCATCAATAAACTGCATGATTTGTTTTAGAGGATCGCCCTATTAAAGTTGCTTGAAATTACAAAAGTTATGGGTATCTCAAATAAAGAGATATTTACCGTGATTGGTGCCTTGTTTGCGGACAATTGAATTCAAATTTGAATTGAAGCCAAATTGAGTACAATTTGTTGCAATCCACCGTATTTGTTTGACTTAGCTACGTCAAACAGCCTACTATTCTAAAATCTCAAAAACTTCCATACTGGCAAGCGATTTTATTCAAATTATACGCTGAAAAACAGCAAACGGCTACTTTATAGACACTGAGAAATCAGACTTCCGAAATGGTATAAAGAAGAGAAGTATCGCTAGATAAAGTGCGTATAACTTAAGAAAGATTATATTGAAAATAAAAATAATTAAAAAGAAACAGTTCTTCATTATCAGGCTGCACACCTTTGAAAACTGTTTTCGTAATATGTATTCATACATATTCACACACACCCACAAACACACACACACACACACACATACATATATATATATATATATATATATATATTATCATTAAATCATAGGTCATTTCACAATTAATCATTTATTGTCGAAGAAAACATTTTTCAATTTTATTTTGAAATAAATTTCAACAGATTAGGAATAGAATAAGTATCTATATAAGTAAAATTTTTTATTTTTTTACATATTATTTGTTTAAATAGCGAATGTTTGTAAAAAATCGTAAACATTTTTTACATTGTAAATTTCTTAAATAAATAAATATGTATATATATATATATATATATATATATATATATATATATATATGTCTGTGTGTGTTTTAATCTCGATCTTGTTAAGTTAAATAAATAGTTATCTGATACAATTAATTTCAGTTCCCATCAAGAGGCAGGTCGCTAACATTAAAACTAGTTCAAAAGTACAAATTAGTTATAGCAGATAACCATTCAATGACTCATTAGAGCTCAGGAACGCCAAAAAGAATACTGGTGGAATTATAGATATAAAATCAGATAGATATTACGATTGTATATATATAATATATATATATATAAGCGTACACATTTTAAAGGCCTAAGTAACTTTCAAAAACGTAATTGTTTCCATTAATTTCTAACTACTACAAAATCATAATAATAAATAACTTATGAACGTTCATGATCATAAATCTCATCTACATTATATCAAAATGACATATTGGTACAAGACTTAACCATACATAAATAGAAATTAATAGCAATAATGCAAAATATTGTTATTAAATATTAATATTGTTAAAAAAATTGAGTATTATATAGTTCAAAAATGAATACAAATTACATTAAAAATAAATTAAAAAATAATTTTATATTTAAACGTTTAATTTGAAGTTTAATTTATTACAAGTTTATAGCCCGTCAAAATTGATGGGAAAATAGAAAGAACAGTTTGGATTTTTAACAATGCAGCTTTTTATTATATATATATATGTATATATGTATATATATATATATATATATATATATATATATATATTGGGTTAAATTTAAACTCAAAAATATATTCGGCATCAACATTAGCTTTACAACACATTTCTTTTTTCAAAAAAATATTTATTCTTCATATATAATTAAATATTTATGTAAATATTTAAATAAAATTTTTACACATTCTTTATATGTTAATAATTTTTAAGTGTAAAAATTAATTCCGTGTCTTTAAATTGAATTAATCATAACTCTTTTTTAAATTAAAATATCTTCTCGTCGTTTTAGAATTTTGAACTACTAACCTTAACATTTAAAACACTATATATCTTGGCCAACAGTTGACATAATCTTAAAAACCAGTAGTGAACACGATGACGTCTAAAAATCAGCATATTTTGTATTCATACTTTTTGCATTTTAGTTGAAAAAAAAATGCTACCGAAGCCGCCGAAATGATTTTCTCAGCTTTGGGAGGTGTTTTAACACATAAAATATACAAAAATGTTAAAATAGTGGAAAAGCTCCAAAAATGCATTTCGTCTTTATCGACTCAAAGCCGCCATCTTTTTTCAACAAGTTCGTTAGTTATCCGATACATGAACCAAAGTTATACAAAATAATGGGGGATATTTTGAGAATTGAAATGTATTCTATTTTTTCTTAAAAAAATTTTCTATAAAAAACGCACCGAATTAATTTGTACACCTAGTACATACACGAAGTCAGCATACTGAAAGAAACACGCACAGTATCGTCACGCCACTGGATAAACGTTCACCGTCTGCCCTATTCGCACTCATTCACGGTAGAATTTAAATGTAATTCGGTGCCACTAGTGCCGTTCGAGCTGCCTCCTTCTTTGATCATAAATGATTTTCCGATGTTTATGACGACAGTTCGGAATTTTGCTGAAAACTTTTCCAATATGCTTCGCGTCACTAAGTTGTCGTGCCCATTCGCAGCCCCTAGAGCAATGGCGGCAGTCTACTCGCGCCGGATTCACACCCTCGAGTTCTTTTTGCACATAGCCGCAGACTGCAGTCATAATCACCAGAAATTATATGACGGCTTTATCATTAACGCCCAGAATATCTCTTTTATGTTACATTTATCATCGATAGTGATGTCATTTTATTTATAATCGCATCGTTGGGAACCTCGTAGTTATCTGTGAGAACGAGATTAATTGATTCGTTCAAATTTATTAACCATCACTATTCTTTTTGTAATGTGATTAATTACGTTTAAAACTTTAATTGATACTTTATCATATAAGGAATAAAAACAAATCTATATGCTTATATTTTTTATAGTTTCATTTTATTATATTTCCCATTACTGGTGAAACTATAACCGTTTTTGTTGAAATGTATTTGATATAAAAGAATATTAAAAAACTTACCTTTAAATAATTTTTGAACTTTTATTATAATATTTTATTAAAATATTTACATGTATAGTAATAATATTTAGTTATTTATAATAAATCAAATTAATGTATATATATATATATATATATATATATATATATATATATATATATTCCTTTGAGACGTTGTTCTGACAGCCTTCATCCTTTTTGATCATTCGAATATCTACTCTCTGTTAATAATTTCGACGTGTATGCCATTCTGTGGTAGATGTTAAAGGCAACATCTTTCTACAAGTCAACTCCATTACTAGTTTCTGCAGGGATACTATTCTTAGATAGATGTTGAAAACTACGACATACCATCAGAAAATACCAGATTGAAAATATATTTGTGAATAAAATACGTATATTGAATTCCAAAATATTAAGTGAACAGAAAAAATTGAATTTAAAACGTACGGAAATAAATTTAGACATAGCTTCAAAAAAATATTCATGAACGTACCAGATGGTACGTGGAAGACATTCCTGAAATAATTCGTCGAACGAGCAGCAATAAGCATTATCATGCTTTAATTTCAAAAAAGAATCATAGACAATAAAGAAACATATCTTTATTTGCAAGAAAAACACGTGAAGGTATCAAAAAACTTTCATAAAAGCGTTATTTTTAATGATAAGTATAAATTCCAAATATTTTATATATTCCGGAAGAAAACTTTACAGAAAAATTCGAGCATTGAATAAAATAAATTATTCTCCAGACAATTACAAATCATAAAGGGATGTCATTATTTTTGTACTGGCTCATAGTGTGAGATTGCAGGCTGGAGACGTCTTAAATCCTTCATTTCATTTTCAATAAAATGAGTCAATATATTTATATTGATGTTTCAAAGCATATTTTTTAAATTTCCAAGTTCGGGCACAAAATTTAAGTACGTTAACTTTTGTACCAGTGCAAAAAAGTTGATTAGATCTAAAACGTTTTTCTTATAAAATAGTTATCATAACATTGTTTTCAAATAACAAGAAATGAGTTTTGTGCAACATACTAAAACAGCTACTTTAGGAAACAGTTTTTATACTTCTCTTTGTTCTAGCCATTGTGATGAATGTTTTCGATTGTTGTAGAGAATCCACTTTTCATCACATGTGACAATGCGATCAAGAAAGATCATTTTTGTTGCACAAAAGAAGCGCAGAGCAGACTTCGTATCGCTTAAAGTTAGTTTAGTTCATACAACACCCATTTGTCCAATTTTTTTTGTTTTTCTAATTAGGTTCAAATGTCTAACAACTATTGAATGATCAACATTGAGTTCTTCTGCCACGTCTCGAGTTGTTTTACGTGGGTCTGCTTCAATAATGGTTCTTAAATCATTATTGACTATAGCTGAAGCACGTCCACGACCCCCCTTATCATCAAGGCTTTCGTTTTCAATACGAAATTTTTGGAACCAGTGTTGAAATACATTCACTAACTGACTCTACGCTAAAAACTAATTTGATATTTCAAGCAGTTTATGTTGCTTTATGTCTAAATTTAAACTCATAAAACAAAATCGCGCAAATTTTATTTTTTCCATGTCTAAGTTAAGAGGTTATAACCAAAAATACTAGAGAATGAAAAAATAGACATAATCTGAAATCAGTAGTCTAATTTCCTTGTTTACAATGATGTATCACATGACTATTACCAAAGATAACTAGAAAAATCGGCGCCAAACTTAAATTGATAAAAACCACAATTATTTTTGCATCAACCATATATTTGGAAAATGTTTATTATAATTCAACTATAACTACTAGATTTTATGAAATTATTTCAGTACAGTTTTACAAATTATTAAACATTTTTAGCAAATTAATAGTTAGAAACAATGGTTATGAATTTCGTGAACATATAATTTTTTTTAAGTAAATATTCGTTTATAATTAAATGTAAATTTCGATACCCACGCATACAATCTGTCACGTTTACATTTTAACATAATACACAATTTATTCTTAAATTAATGTGGTTTTAAATAAATATTTGTTTTTATCAGAAAAACACTACTTACAAAAAGAAAGAAATCTGAGTGAAATTTTATTCCGAACACAAATTCGTTTTTTTAAATTTACCTCCTAAGTTTTATTTTTCACTAATCTTACAATACTTAGCACATAAGTGACAACGTTTATATTACTATGTTTATCTTGAATTTGATTAGAATTTCTTCGTAGTTTCTATGGGATGTTCATATTAATCATATTTTTTAATCCGCCTTCATAATAAAATATAAAAATAAATAAACTAAGAGCATTTATATTAAAATCACAAGAAAAATTCTCAAATTTAATTTAATATGTGAATCAAAAATATGACATACCTTTCATTAGATCAATGATTAATGACAGGTAATAATTGTTACTGTTTGTAAAAAAATTGTATCATATTGAAAAATATGATGAGTTTTCAAGTTTATCGTAAGCAATTATATAATATTCGCTTATTACATTTCAAACCACAAAATCCGTGTATAATAGTAAAACTTATATCGTTTACAGTATAAATTAGCTTAATTGTAACTAGTGAAAATTTATTACTCACTTTTTTATTTTTTCTCTTTTATTTTATTGGGTTTGACAAAAAGTAATTGCGTTTTTTTCCTAATAGATGGACATATATGTCTTGAAATGTAACTAACTTCATTCTAAATCACAAATTCATTTTATAAATTTCATCATTAGAAACTGTTTGTTTGCCGTCGATTTCAAAATGAAAAATTAAAGAGAACGTTTTCGTCGCATTTTGCTGTAATACTTCCGGAAGGAAAAAAACGTTATGCAAGCTTATCAAAACTTATGATGCATATGGTGAAGATGCTTAAAGGCTATGGGAGTCTCAGAATTAGTTTGATAAATTTCGATCCGGAAATTTTAATGTTAACAATGCACTACGCTTAGGAAGCCTAATAGAAGTTGATGATGACAAAATGAAGGCATTGATCTAATTTAATCAATGTTTAACGACACGAAAGTATGCTGAGAATCTTGACATATCATAATGTAACGTTAAAAACTATTGAAAATATCTTGTATGCGTTAATAATGCCAATATTTGGATTCCACACGATCTCAACTAACAAGAACACTAAGCGTATTGGAAACTGCGATTCTCTCTTCAGAAGTGAAGATAATGATCCATTCTTAAAATGCATGATAACAGGCGATGAAAAATGGATCATCTACAACAACGTCGAACGAAAAAGATCGTAGAGCAAGAGTGATAAACCTAAGCACTTTAAAATCAGATATCGACGAAAGGAAGGTTATTCTATCAGTTTAGTGGGATTTCAATGGTATTGTGTATTTTGAGCTGCTTCCAAGGAACCAAACCATTAATTCGGATGTGTATTGTCATCAACTAAATCAATTGAATGATTTCATAAACAGAATCGTTCAGAATTAATAAATTGCAAAAGTGTGTGCTTCATCATGATTACGCTAGATTACGTACAAGTTTGGTCACTCGTAAAAATGTTTGCAGCTTGGATGGGATATATTATCACATCCACCATATTCGCCAGACCTGTCATCATCAGACTACGATTTTTTCGCCTTTACAAAACGCCTTAAATGGTAAAACATTCACTAGTGATAAAGATATCAAATCATTCTTGGAATTTTTTTGCTAAAAAATATAAGAACTATTTTGAGCGTGGAATTATGAAGTTGCCTGAAAGATGGCAAAGGTAATCGAACAAAATAGACAATATATTGTTTAATAAAGTTTTTGTTTCCCATAAACAATTTGCCTTTCATTTACATAGAAAAAAACGCAATTACTTTTTAACCAACCCAATAGAACAGTGAACGAAATTAAAGAAAATTAATCAAATAAAAGTATTAATATAGAACAGTGAACAAAAATAACCATCAAAATTAAATACAGTATAAAAATATTGGAATAATCACTTACCTACAATAAAAAATAAACAAGATACTAATGAAAATTATTTCAAATTACTTTTAATACGAGATATAAGCATTACTTTTTACAAACATTACGTTTGGATTTATTCAAATTGATACAATAAAAATAAAATTATCCATTTCTAACCATACATAAAATTAGACTAGTGTATACATACGAAATTCACTTGTTGCGTTAACCGATAATAAGTTTCAATAAATTTAATAATTATGTACATTTTCGTTTCATAAATATTAAACCGTTAATATATAATAATATATAATTTAAAATGAAAACGACATCTTCAATTGATTATTATAATTTTTTCTATTTAATGGTTATTAACTAGCCATGTACTGTACTCGTCGACTAACTGTAACCACTTGAGTCATTTCATTCTCTCATATTAATGAAAATGATGTATGTTTTCAATATTAAACGTAACATAAAATGTAACAACACGTAACAAATAATACAATGAAAGCTCATACAGCAACAAAAGCATATGAAACACTGTGAATGTGCTATTATAGTGTTGATCAATATCCAAGTAAGCTGAAGATGTCTGTATAAAGTAATGTATTGCTCTTATTAACCTATATTTTTTTCATGCGAAATATTTAAATAAGATGTTGAACAAAATAATGTAAAAAATAATAATTTTACTAGATTAAAATGATGAATTATTAATTAAACACATAACATAATATAACAAACACCTGCTAATAAAAACTTGAAAAAATGTTTATGCACAACTGTATAAATCATAAAAAATGTACGTTTTGATATTAGAGGAAAAATAATTGTGGTCGCTTATTGAACAATTTTAGTCGATTTTAATTATAACATATCTCTTAATTTGCTAACAAATATCTGACTTGATTTTGTTACATGATAAAGTCGTTACATTTTCAGATATATATCTAATGCATAATTACCATACATATAATAAATTAACTCATAAAATATTATATAAACATATATAGAATACTATTTCATAATTAATACTTACACTTCTCAATTTTAAAATATTTGTCTTACTAATTACTATAGTAATTATAAGATATCAATTAAAATCAGTACTTAATTTTAATTAAAACGCAATTTCTAATATGTGGGATTGACAAATCTATTATAATTATGAAAATGTTTCTGTCTAAATTTTAAAGTGATCGTTAGATACGTTTAAAATATGTTGATTAATTCATTTACCTTACACTAACTCTAGGCCATGACATAGCAGCTCGAACTATTATATTACCTCTGCTATGCTTTACTGGCTTCAAAGTATTTCAAAGAGGAAAATCTTGATTTTTCAATCTCTTCGCATAGCACTTACCATATAGGACCGAAGTTTTAACTCGTATTCGTAAATTAAAAAAAAAATTTGACGTAGAATTACGTCTATAGTTTCATTAAGGGTGTCATGTTAGGGTTGCGAGCGGTACCAAATTCTGTAAAGCAGGTTTGTGCTCAGTACACCGCAACCGTTCAACCGATTCACATCGAATCAAAAGTTTTTAACAACTAAAGGTCTTCGAAATCTCAAAATGTTTCATTTTTCTTTAAAATTTTGAATATCGCAGTCACGTTATATCAGCATTAAAAGGTGAATATCTCAAAAAATATTTATCGTACGATGAAAAATAAAATATCTGTTAATGAAGCTTTCAAAACTCTGCAAAATGAGCTCAAATTTCCATTAAGCGGGGTGTCACGTTAGAGGTGGGAGCGTTACCATTTGCTGTTACGCAGATTTAGCGTTACCAAATGCTGTAACGCAACTTTACCGTTACCAAATGCTGTAACGCAGATTCGCACTCAGTATACCACAACTGTTTAACCGGTTCACATCTGATCAAACATTTATAATAACTAATAATTGAAGGAATTCAGAATCTAAAAATGCTTCATTTGTTAAAATCCATTAATTAGATTAAAAATTGTAACCTTAAAAATATGAACATCGATTTTCACGGTGTGTCAGGATTAAAATGTGAATATCTCGAAAACTCTTTATCGTACAATAAAAAATAAAATATCTAGATAGAGCATTTAAAACGCTATAAGAAAAATGCACATTTATTTTTGTAATTTTTAAAATTAGAAAAATGAATAAAATAAAATGTTTAAAATAAATATTTATAATTAAATATTTTGTAAACCAATTATACACTTTCACTAAATGTTTATTTTTTTAAACAACTGAAAACATTTTCACTTCTCTAACTCGTTATAATTCTACATAAACTCCTACGGTTGTGTACATATACAACCCCCATTCTTTTTCCTCAAAACGATAACTGTTATGTAAACTTTCTGACACAAATGTAAACCGTTTTTTATTTCTTGAATATATATATATATATATATATATATATATATATATATGTATATATATAGAAAAATTGCATAAATACTAAAAAATCGATGAAAATTTGTAAAATTATCTGTTTTTCTTATTTAAAAATAATATTTAACTTAAAATAGATTCACTCTATCGTTTCAGAGACATTATAATTTGATGACTCGGTTTTTATAAGAAAGCGTGCTCTTGTACGAAAGTGTCACATTATCGATTATAATATAATTTTGTTTAAAAAGAACCTAACAATTTTTTATGTTCATAGTTTATAAATATAAAAAAGTTTGAGAAACATTTTAACAATGTGCTCTATACTTATAAAAATGAATTATAATCTATCATAATTTGTCTAAAATTGGTACTCGCTAGACTATATTATAAATGTGTGATAGAAACAAAGATACCTGCTGAGAATAAACAGATTTCCATTAAGCAAGTATCACCTGCTCTGACACATTGTCTTTGTGTTATCTTCTAACTCATATCTTATACTGTGCAAATATGTTTACCTTAACAACTAAATCTGAAATCTTTTATTGCCTTCACGATTGAAACTCACAAAAAGATGGTGAATATTGCAATTAATAACACTTTGTTTTGTAAAAATAACATATGTATAGTTTTTTTTTTCATTTTAAAATACTCCTTATTTATTTAGTTAATAAATAATATCAATTTAAACTAAACATTCTTCTTTTTTCTAGTTGAAGTCTTGGTATTTTTACATTTGAATATTCTACCATAAGTAATACTATTATTGTACTCATATTTTAAACAAATTAATCATCGGAAAAATTTAAATTTATTAATGATAATATTTTTAAAGTATATTTTAGAACACTGCCTATTATATAAATTTAATGTCAATTTTACTTTTTCCGAGAAATAATGAGCCGTATAACCAACGATCAATACGATTGGTATAAAAAAAATCACAAAAATTAATAAAAAAATATTTTAAACACACTCTTTTATAAATTTAAGAAAAAAAGCAAAAAAATACCACATCGTTTATATTTGTACTCATTTGTTTTAAGCCCACTAAATGAATAACCTAACCTCAAAAGTCAACTTTAGAATTTGCGCAAAAATTTAAACAAAAGTATTTGTATGAAAATTTGCAATCCAACTTAAAAAATAGAACAATAATCTAAAGAGATTGTATTTGTGGTTTATTTTCATAGCTATCAATATATTTATATATATATATATATATATATATATATATATATATATGTATATATATATATATATATATATATATATATATATATATATATATAAGGATTGTATATTTTCCAATCTTATTACATAAAATACAAAATTTATATTTTCACAGACCTGTCAAAATTATGAACACAACGCTTCTTATAGCATTTTCTATGCCTCACTAGTTAGTTTATGACCGGAACAAGTCGTTCTGTTTTAAATATTATCGTCTTCAGACTATTTTTTCTTTTACACTTTGTTGAATTTTTGAACTTAAATTACATCTTTCCAATTTTTAAGAATTCGGATATATTATAGCTACTAAGACTAAGTAATAGGTTTTTTCTGCCCTGATAACTATTTTTCATTTACTTTAATAACCCTTGTAGCCATAAAACTTTCATACACAATCATTTTTTTTTATTTTATTAATGAAATTTTATCGGCTAAGCAATTCAGAATATTTACTAAACTTCGTACTTTATATTGTTTAAAAAAGTAATCCTATTTTTATTTCATTTCTTTCAAACTCATATTTTCTAATAATAAAATTCTTGTGTAATAAAAAATTCGTCACATATAACAAAATCAGTGTCAACATATTAGCATATAGAAACAACTTTATAATATATATATATATTGTAATAATTTAGCTGATTTGGTAACATATTTAATTCTAAATAATTTCGTATTACTTCCAATAAAGTATATTCGTATATAAAATAATATTTTATCACCAAGAAATAAGTTAAATAAAGGAAAAAAATATTCTTTTATCTAACTTAGAAAGTTTATCCTATAAACTTTATGAAAAGGATATCTTAAAATTGATTGTTCTTTAAATAGCATTTAAAACACTTTCTGAAAACAGTTGTTCTCACTGCTTGACCGCATTGTAGCCAAATGGATTTTCATGGATTCAAAGCTATAATTTGTCACTTCTAAAGCAAAAGATATGATCTTATGGATTTTGTATGTATTTTCTATTAAAAAACTATAATTTATATTTTTTTCACTTAATTTAGGTAAATATAAGTGTAAATTTAATATATTTTAATACATATACGGCTATATGGATTAAATTATGTTAATTTCTTTAATTATCATATTAATATCATAGTACAATTATTAATGTTAGGAACTTAAAATATAACATACGATAACTATAAAACAAAAATAAACAAGACAAAAGTAACATTTTTTTTTTTTTTGATCTAGGTCCGATTTTTATTATATATGAGATATTTTCAGTATCTATTTTCTGAACGCCTGGAGAATACATCTCTTTTTATGTGCACAAGTAGTTACATAAATAGACCACTTTGGTTTTCAAATTACTAAGTATTTATAATTTAGTAATTAAATTTACATATTTTATATTAAATACATATTTTCTTTAATTATCTGTCATATTGGGACATAGATTTTTGAACATATGATGATCGAAAAACCGTAAAATTATGCATTATTGGTAAATAAATTAGCTATTTTATTGATCCCTATATAATATAAAAATGATGAGGATGCCGTTTCCATGACTTTTTTCATTCTCTGATTGGTTCATACAGGTCATGTGGTCTCTTTTCTGATCGGTTGATATCAAATTTTATGCGCTTAGTCCAAACTTAATGATTTTTGGAGCCAATCTGGAAAAAACTTTTTTATCTCTGCAAATCCACGCGTATTAATAAATTTAAGGAAATTTGTTTAGTTACCGTCAATGAAACATTGGGCTATTATTACAAATCAGAGAATAAATTACAATGTTTAACGTGAAAAGGTCTGTCATCACCAACATTAAAAAAGTTCAAGACAGTTTTCTTCAGGAAAGTTGATGATAATATTTTTTTATATATACATATTAAAGTGAAACAATAAATTGCGGCAACAATAAAGTGAAACAAGAAAAATAAAAAGCTACTGTGAATTTTTGCGCGAACTGAAGTCAAAAATTTAATCTAAGAAACGTAAGTCATTTTAATGGGCGTGATTCTGCTCCTTGAAAAAACGACTTCACATAGATAAGAAATCAAATACTGTATTCAAGATCTAGAGTTTGAACTTTCGTATCATTCACATATAGCTGATAAATCGGGAGACCAGATTAGTACCAAGTGATTTTTAGGCTATTGAAAGAAGACCTGAAAAAACAAAACTTACTTTATAATGAAGAAATCATTAATTTGGTGCAAAAGTGGCTGTGTAGAATTCAAAAAGTTTTTTCTAAACAAAATTCAAAAAGTCAATAAAAGTTGGACTGACCGTATAAATATTTTGGGCGTAATATGAAGAAAAATGGCAATAAAAATTTTATGCGTAAAAGTTCTTTATTTCTTAAATATACTTTAGTTTTTGACTTAAACTCGTGCATATATATATATATATATATATATATATATATCAGTATATTAATATTATTTTTCTAAATCTCCCGAAGATGATTCAAGAACCGAAATTGATCATGAGAGATGAAGACTCGAGTAAAATATACCACGAAGAACATATTAATTATTCGCTAATGTTTACCCTAATTTTGTGATAGAGTTGTGATAGTCATTTTCATTATGAAATAGCATTTTTTTAAAGCAAAACCTTATATTATTATTTTCGAATATAATTAACATATAAAGATATTATAAATATTTTTATGATAGCATATTTATTTACATAAAAACAAATTCTCTTTCATTAAATTCAACTAAATCGTAACTGCACAGGGCATAAAAAGACTAACTTTCCAACAGTTGATAATTTATTTTACTAAAGTGTACCACCACAGAAAAGATTGCCATGATTTAATACTGTTGTTAATATTCTGTTCAAATTTCTAATAAAACACGTTGAAATGGTTTTTGTAATTAATTGAGCGTACAATTGTAAAGGGAAGAATTGTAAAGAAAATATCCAGTCATGTGACAATATACCATTTAGTAATTCAATAATCTTTAATATAAATAAAATATCGTAGTAATATAGTAGTCTTTAAAGAAAACTAAAATTTTGTTTGTACCATTAAAAATCCAATAAAGTAAATAATATTTAAAAAACGATTATTCGTAGGTTAATATAAGAGAAAAGTAATTGAAGTTTATTATTTCCGGGAAAAAGTTATATTTTATGTAATATAAAAAAAGTAAAAATATAAAAATGCACTACATTAACTTTTTTTATAATCGAGAAATAAAAATAAACCAAGTTTTAAATAAACCTCAAACAAATTGTATAGTAATAGGTGTTTTTGAATCTATTATTTCCAAACTTTGAAGAAATTTAACACATTTTTTTTGTAATAAAATCATTATAAAAATATAACAATTACGTTTATTTTGAAAAAAAATATTTGAAATTATGCAAAACAGAATTATTTGTCACGAATTCACACTTTCAAAACATATGTTTTGTCTGGTAAGTTTGATCGTGCGCCGTTATTAATTTACTGTAGACACACCGTACATATTGTCATCGAAGACGCGCCAAATAGAATGATAAATGTCGCCGATGCATGCACCACTGATCCACACTGTAGCCAGTCAGTTGGTGTTCACAAGCGGCAAGGGGCCGGCACTCCGCCACCAAAGTGACGCACAAACTTGAGACCATTCGTCTTTTCTACGTCATTGGCGATATTTTAACCTGTTCTCGCACTTTTAACGCGCCCCCTTCTCCCCTTTTCCGATATTATATTCTATGCGTTAAATGTATTTCATGTTCGCAACGGCGGCACCGAGCATATTTTTATGTAAGTTCGGGTGCATTTATTCCGGTAGCAAAATATGTCAGTGTTGTGGAGACCTGATATATGTGCGACACGGTTTGTGTATATTTTATGTCGTACGATAGAAAATTTTTCAAACACCCGACGTCGCGAAACACTGTTACCAATTTCACAATATCAGCTTTTTGGTGCGACCACTTTCATCGGATGACACACCTTATAAAATATTTAGAACGTTTACAGGAATTTCATGCTCTATGAGTTGTATATATGATATATACATACATATATATATATATATATATATATATATATATATATATATATATAAATATATATATATATATATATCTGTAAATAAAATGAATGAAATTTAACTGTTCTAAGACTCTACAAAAATATATTTTTTTAAAAAAACAACCCTAAAAAAAGTAAACAAATATTAGCATTATAATTTTAAGAAAAATATGCATTTTTTAATAAATTCATAACGTCTGCGATTATAATTCAAAACCGTTTACTGCATTTTTTGAAAATTTTACTAAAAAGTAGTATAAACTACTCAAACTTTCTTACAGTTCTTCCATATTTAAATATTTAAATTTCACAAAAATATCTACCATAATAACAGAAAAATTAAAACCTTTATAGTTACTTAACAGTTATTTAATTCTATCAATTAACTAATGTAGAAATATTTGCTTCATCAATAATACAAAAAATGCTACAAATGATTCATTGAACTATTCTATAAGTGTTTTAAAACAAAAAATTGATTATAATTTCATTTCTTACACCAAACAAGAATTAGGTAAAAATTTTAAAATGTATCAAAATATTTGTTGTGTTTAAAATTCTCAACAGGATATTAATTAAAATTCTCAACAAGATATTAATATGATCATTTTCAGTTAATTTTCAACATTGAGTATTCTTATATATTATTTTAAAATACAATAATTTAAATTTAAGAGGTATTTTCTTTGTATAAATTCATATAATTTCCAACAAAATATGCATCATCATACAAAATTATAAAAGTCTATATTTTTGAATATTATGATTTGAAATCTAATTCATTTTATCAAATTCAAGTATAATACAATATTGTATGACAACAATTTTTATCGTATTAAATACACTTCTTTGTACAATATAATTTTTATTTTCATATTCAATTAGTATTTAATCAAAAGCATTATAAATTAAAAACGTACGCTATAAAATAAATCAATAAAAGCATCATCTGTGTTTAAATAAAAAATTATACACTTGGAAAAACATTTTTCTGAACATAGTTTTGTATACTGAATCCAAAAATATCAATGAATGTCTCAAAATATAAACTATATTTATGTATATTATATATATATATATATATATATATATATATATATATATATATATATATATAAATATATTTCATAAACAAATGCTTTAAACTTCTAATGTAATAGTAAATAGAGGTATTAAATAATAATACATACATAACCAACTATCCTCAATGGTGATATTTAGTGGTTTCCTCTTCATCTCCCTACAAACATAGCATCCTTTATATGTCACGAAATATATCCTATCTGTACCAACTGACCCTTTGGCGTCCGCTTGAAGGCATTAATCTTCGCAACAGTGTAAATGTAAATTACAAAAAGGGTTAAATAAAGACATTTATAGCGCTGATTGTAGCTCTATTACAATTCCGTGCAAACAGTTACGACCAATGTGCAATTATGCATAAATATATGTAATTGTGCAACGCATTCATGTTAAATGTAATTACACATATATTGTAATATTCTCGGTGAGATATGTGAAGAAAAATGTCATCATGTTAAATCAAATGTGTTTAGGGTACGAAATGAATGTAAGCTTTGTGAAAAGTCACTAGCAATTGAAAATGAATTTTCCTGCTTTCTTTTACTTTCTATATGTACACGACAGAAAATATATTAATGTATTCTTTTGCAAAAATAATATAACAAATTATTTAAGTAGGTAATTTGAATTCCAACGCTGTTTAATTATAATAATTTCTACAATTTTTATTTTTTTTAATCATTTTTTCCAACTAATAATTATATTTATGATTACACATACATATATATATATATATATATATATATATATATATATATATATATATGTGGTTGATTCAATTTAGGCTTCCACATGAGAGTATTAAAAGTTGGCGTAGCAGTTAATAAAAGTCATGTTATTTTTTATTTATTATTTTACTTCAATACTAAAATAAAAATTAAACTAAAATACTAAATGGAAGATAACATGTTTTTTTATTTTTACTTTTTTTAATACTTTTGCGTGGAAGTCTAAGTTTAATCTCTCTCTCTCTGTCTATATATATATATATATGTGTGTGTATATGTGTGTATGTGTGTGTGTATGTGTGTGTATGTGTGTGTGTATGTGTGTGTATGTATGTGTATGTGTGTGTATGTGTATATTTGTGCGGTGTATGTTTGATAAAAATAATGTGAACTTCCGTCCAATGTGATCATTTTAGAATAAAATTACAATTCAAACTAATTGTTCAAATTACTATCACTTTTACTAAACTGGTATACTATCACTTTTAAAAAATATCAAGTATCATAGTTGTCGAGAAATAAACATATCGAAAAAAGGTAGTTAAATAAGTGAAATATTTATGTTGGAATAAAATGAATGTTTAATATTTATTTTTTCACTATTTTGAAACTTAAAATTTATATTATATATTGATTTATTTTAATCGTTTCTTATGATTTATGATTTGTCATTATTTATTTATAAAAAATAACATCACACAAAAGGATGTAACACACTGTATGAAAATTCAAGCCCATACATTACTTACAATTGTACTAGAAATCAAGTCATAATAAAATCAATTATATCTGTATTAAGAATATATTCTCCTATTTTCTTACATATCTGAATTTAAATCTATATGGTTTGGCATATATCAACGTGCTAATATTCTAAATTAATTTAGATTTAAATAAAAAACACTACGTTATTCTAAAGAAAGTCTAGATACTTACTCTAATGCGTATCAAAATCAACTAACTATAAATATTTGACTGCTGACAAATTTTAAACATTTACAAATTCAAATTGTCCTGAATACATAATTACTAAACTACTTTCAATAGATCTGAACCAGATTTGCATCAAATAAAATTTAAACATAACAATTAATTGCAAAAATTATTAATATTTATACATTGATAATTCTTGTAAGAAATATAATGTTTAATATTTTTCTTTTCACTTCAGTTTTTAAATAATATTTGTAACGTATGAATTGTACACAGAAGTCACTGTTATATCCACATGATTAATAGTGTCATTTTATTAATATATCAAATACTAAAATATAAATGCCACCCGAGTCACATAAATTTTAACGTGTCATAACCAGCACACGTGTTAAGCTTGATTACCTTCCTACGTTTTTCCAAAACTGGAAAATATGAAATGATGAAAATGTATTCCAAACAATGCGATAAGTTTTAAAATTTACACAAAGAGCACAACAAATAATATATTTCGTACAAAAATAACCTAGTTTTTAATTTTTATAAATAATTACACTAATATATATATATATATATATATATATATATATATAAATATATGTAATACTGTATGTATATAACAAAATATACACCTTTATATAAATTTAGATAAAAACGTAATTATGAATAGAAAATTAATTTTATTGGAAGTATAAGTTACAAACATTACATATTTATTTCATTCGACATATATGTTATCATATAATTATACAAAGTAAATATATATATATATATATATATATATATACATATACATACCATGTAATCTATTATTTTTTTATGGAAAATAGAGATCATGGTAATTTAAATTACAAGAATTTAGATAAAATCCTTAAGAAATAAGGAATGTATGAACCTGAAAATGAAGATTAAGACATATATATATATATATATATATATATATATATATATATATACATGTGTGTATATATATATATATTCTTTCTTCGTGTACAAAATCAAAATGATCCACAAAAAACTTTATGGAATACTATGTTGCAAGAAATAATATATCTGACAGAATGTTTAAATACTATCATATATACATATATATATATATATATATATATATACACACATATATATATATATATATATGTAGATATATATATATATGTATATATATATATATGTATGTATGTATGTATATATATATATATATATGTATATATATGTATGTATATATATATATATATATATATATAACTATATATAAATATATACAATGTAATATTTTATTTTTTATAGAAAATAGAGATAACGGATAATTTAAATTATAAGAATTTAAATAAAACTTTTAAGAAATAAGGAATGTATGAACCTGAAAATGATGACTAACATATTTATATATATATATATATATATATACATAATGTTTCTATATATATATATATATATATATATATATGTATATATATATATTATATATATATATATATATAATCAAAATTATCTACAAAAAACTTTAAGAAACACTACGTTGTAAGAAATAATCTATCTACCAGAATATTAATATATTAACATATAAATATATATATATATATATATATATATATATATATAATCTTTCTATGTGTATAAAATCAAAATTATCCACAAAAACTTTATGAACTACTACGTTGCAAGAAATAATCTATCTACCAGAATGTTTAAATACTAACATATATATATATATATATATATATATGTATGTATATATATGTATATATATATATATATATATATATATATATATATATATATATATATATCTATTAATATATATACATATATATATATATATATATATGTATGTATATATATGTATATATGTATATATATATATATATATATATATATATATATATATAGATATATATACAATGTAATATATTATTTTTCATGGAAAATAGAGATATGGGATAATTTAAATTAAAGGAATTTAGATAAAACCTTTAAGAAGTAAGGAATGTATGAACCTGAAAATAATGTCTAAGATATATATGTGTATATATATATATATATATATCATCATCATCATGCCCTGTTAATCCACTGCTGGATAAAGGGCTCTTCCATGATTTTCCATTTTGTTCGATTCAGTGCCTCTCTTTTCCACAGTTTTCCAAGAAAGTTTTTAATATCCTTATCCCATCTGTTCATTGGTCTATTTCTCGGTCTTTTCATATTCCTTGGTTCCCATTCAATAATTTCTCTTGTCCATCGGTTGTCTTCTCTTCTTGCGATATGTCCTGCCCATTTCCATTTCAGACTCTTTACTCTTCTTATTATATCTCTGACTCCTGTTTGTTTTCGTATCTATTCTATTCTCTTTCTATCTCTTCTTGTTATTCCCAACATGCATCATTCCATACTTCGTTGATATATATATATATATATATATATATATATATATATATATATATGTATGTATGTATGTATATATATATATATATATATATATATATATATATATATATATATATAATCTTTCTATGTGTATAAAATCAAAATTATCCACAAAAACTTTATGAACCACTACGAAACACTATGTTGCAAGAAATAATCTATCTACCAGAATATTTACATATATATATATATATATATATATATATATATATATATATATATGTAAATCTATGACTAGGACTTATTAATTTGATATGTTTATTGTTTCATTCTTTTGCATGTACATACTTATAAAATGATGTGAGCACAGCGAGCAAGGGGCGAAGCCGCCTAGTATATATATATATATATAATATATATATATATATATATATATATATATATATATATATATAAACGACACGTTATTTTTAATAGGCCGCATAAAATATTACAAATCTTGAATTTTTTCAAGTGGACTGTTATTAAGTTCGATTTTGCTTAAATTAATTTAATAATCACGGATGTAACTTATTTTTAAATAATGTTTATTTAATACTAGGAGGCTTTTTCATTCCACTTGCCTACCTACAGAGACGTTCACCTCCCGCTCATTTACGCTCGCTTCTCCCCCAAACAAATAATAGAAATTAAAAAATTATACACACAAATAATCTACTTGTAAAATGTAAATCGTAAAATTTTTATTGGAAAAATTTATTAAAATTAATATAACAAAATACAATGGTAAAATGTGTGACAATTTTTTACTCTAAAGCTTCAGTGAATACAATATTTTGAAAAAAATTCTTACTAGTATTACATTAAAATCGTGTACCTTTATCTTTGTACATTTACCTAAATCGTGTACATGTATCTTTCGTTGTACATTATGAGTCACCTAGAAAACAACTGATCACGTGATTGATAGAAACCAATCATAATGGAGGTCACGTGACCTATATCAACTAACCACAGAACGAATGAAAACCACTCATAGCAACGGTACCGTTTTTTAGTTATAGATAGATAAAAATATCCCTACAACGAATACTCTCTACTGGTACAATGATAAGCCATAAGTAATATCAATCAGAGGAAAAAATAAATAACTATTTTTAAGTTTTAAATATAAAACATGAAAATTACTAAACAAAAAATAAATTTCGCCAAAAACATAAAACGAGTAATACTTAAAAATAAGACAAATATAAAAACTCTATATTTCAAAGTACATTTTAACTCATTTTTATATTATAATATTAGATGAATATATTTATAAAATGATTTCACATTCAATTATTCAAATAAATAACGAAGAAATAAATAGTGGTTTTAACCCAAATACATTTGTATGAAAAAAAGTGGGTATCAATATTTAATTACAAATAATTATATATTTTAATTATATATCTATAATTAAATAAAATATAGTGTGAATATTTGTTTTATAAAAATCTTCTGTATATATTATATATATATATAACAATATTTTCAAAAAGTTAATACATAATAAAATACATTGTTTCCTGAATCTGATATGATTTATCGAAACGGAAATGTGAGTAATTCATATAATTAGTATTCATAAATCAATGGTGTCGTCCGCGATAAAAACGCGAAATCATAAATTAGATCACCCTAATGATATTCAGAACGTTTTTCCAGCGCCGTTTTATTATACTCCACTTAATTATGGCTTTACGATACAGGACTACAAACCTTGCGAACAATTTTCGACGAGAGATTTATATTTGTAACGGAAATTCAAGCACATACGTTGCGGCAACAATTAAACATTTTTATAAAAAGCAATCAGCTCATGAATGTAACAGAGAATGAATTAAACTTGTAATTACAATTATTTTATCATGTTACGATTACAATTATTTTATTTTCAATTTTAAGGTTTTTAAATCTATTTTTTTTTTTAGTCACATAAACAATTTAATTCTTTTCATAAAATTAGAGTTTGCATTCACGTATTTTACCATTACTAAGTTGTTTAGATCTCTTAAGATATATAGCCTTTCAGAACAACTAGATCTACTATTGAATATGCATATAAGCATAGCCTCAATAACACTCGACGAATTTAAGGAAGCGCATCTTTAATCTAAAATTAAAATATCCTTTAATACTTTCCATAAAATTTTTAAAATTTTTTAAAAATATATTTTAAATTAAGCTTTAACACGCTACTGTTCCAATACTTCTTTAACAGTAGTTTTGTTATATTTGTCTGATATTTAAAAAATTATTACATTACATTTGTAGGTAATTTTTTTAGTCACCTTTTTTTCTTTTAATATATAAAATACACTGTCTAGTTATTTCATATTTCATGTCTGTAACCATTTTTACCATTTTTAACCGTAACCATAGAATTTTTATAAATTCTGTATTTTTTTCTAAATTCCATCCTTTAATTAATGCGTTCAAGTAATTTACAAACAATATTATATGATTTTCATTTTGCTGTCCGTAACATAGCATACAAGTATTTAAATTGTTTTTCTCTTTTTATGATATCATTTCCATGTATCTAGACTGAACGAAGCCATATATATATATATATATATATATATATATATATATATATATATATATATATATATATTCAATGTCTTTTTTTAGCTAAAAAATGAATCAACTACATTTTTGTCCTATTTTATCTTTTAAAGAACGCTAAAATCTTTTTTCACTGTTTTTTTTGTGCTAATATTCGCTGGAAATTTTTGAACTCTTCTGTCTGACTTTTTGTTGTTAATTTTAATTCTGTTTTCTTTTTTTATTTCAGTACCATAAAAATATTATTTATAAAATGGAATGAAGAATTAAATAGTACATTAATTAATATGTTTTTTTTGTAAAACAAATAAACTATTAAATATATATATATATATATATATATATATATATATATCACCTTTTCTTATATATCCCTTGACGATGCACTATTGAATAATATCCTCTGCAATAACTCCAATAGAAAACCTTTTTTCTATTTCACATATTTATAATTTATATTTTTTATATAATTATAAAAATTATTCTTGCTTTTTTGTCTATTTTTATATTTTTTCAGTCAATAATTTCTATAATATGAGCAATTGTTGTCTTCTTAATACATGTCCAATCTATATTTACGCTGATATTCTTACTTTTTTCATTACATCAATAATCCTAATTTATTTTTCCATTTATTCCAACAACTTTTCTTCTATTGTTATTCCTAACATACATCTTTCTATCTTCTCAATTTTGTATACAGTTAATGAATTATTTTACGCTCATTCCTCATATTTTATTTCCATAAATGAATATAAGTAAAAAAACATTAATCAAATAATATACAATCAAGATGAATTATATATATATATATATATACTAATAATAATAATAATCATATAACGCGGGAATTAGGTACCGGAAAAATGTCGCTATAAAGTACCGCGTTATAGTTGTTTACCTGCATATATATATATATATATATATATATATATATATATATATATATATATACATATATATATATATATATATATATATATATATATATATATATATATATATATATATATATATACATATATATATACTTACCTAATCTAGATATAAATTCTTTATTTACACACTTAGTCTCACAGTAAGCACTTTTACAGCTTTTCTTACCTATCAAAAAATGAAAAATATTTTTGAATATTATCTTATTTATTGATTAAATATTAAATAATTCAGTAAACATTTAATCGTTTATTTAAAATAGTCAAATTCCCTCTAACACAAAAATTTAATCGTTTCACTATTTTGTTTCATCAACCCCATAAAATATGTTGTTTGTCGAAAATTTTTTAATTCACAAAAGTGAGGTTTCTAATCAAGCAGACCATATTATTGAAAATGGACCACAATTTATTATCGATTCGTTAAAATCATGATTCTAGTACGATCCGTGTTCATTTTTGATATGTTTTCAACAATTTTTTCAAGCTATTATATATTTTTTACCTGATGTTCTAGAACAAAATCAAATACAAAATTTTAACCTTAACCTTATTGTTAATTCATAACAAATATTATCATAATTTGTTGCTATAGAATTTGTTTTCTTACAGTGTCTCGAATGATACTTTGATAACCTACCTATTATTGTTTTTCAGAAAAATTGATCTTATTAACTAAAGCATAACTAACATGTCATTAATAACTACTGACATTTTATAATTCTCTCTTTTTAAATGGTTTTAATAACTTAACAGAATTAATTATAAGCTGACACATAATCTCTGTTAGTTTTCTTATTGAATTTTTATTTGTAAATATTTCCTGATCACTTTTCATCTATTTTAATTGTATTTAATTTCTAAAGTTCTGCTTATAAATCCATAAAATATTAATATTAGAATATACCTAATTTTAATTAACTTTTATTGACATAACAGATAGATATATTTGAATATATTGTCCGTGATATTTTTTGGTTTTAAAGAGATTCCTATTAATTATTTCGTTGATTGACATGGATTTACTGATTGTTTCAATCTCTATAGTACAAATAACAATCCGTATAGTACAAATAATATAAATACAAGCACTTTTCTGGCTGCCATTTGCTTTAAAAATATCCGCTAATTGAGTAATGGATTGTTATTTCGATACACAGAGTGTCAACTTATATTTGTTTCCTTAGTATCTTAAAACTGTCTCTAGTTTATATGCTATACATAATTAAGAATCTCACTTTCTATAATTAGTTTCTACTTCAATTGATTTAACTTTACTCGGCGAAAATTAAATTGAATATTAATTCTTTTAGAATAGATACAATACAATTTAAAAACTTTTAATTATGAAAATATTCTTGTTCCTTTTCTAATATTCAGCATTTATTGATTTGTTATTTACTGTTTAATATCAAAACTAACCTCAATTATTCTATAAAACTGTTGAATAATAATAAAATAAAAAAATCTTTACTTAACAAAATAGTATGAATATGTTCATTGAAATGAATTCTGTTAAAAATGATGAATAACATCACGTTTTATAATACATATGTAGTATAGTAAAATTTACAAAAGATATCAGATTCTGATGTCATTCTAACAATTCCCGCAAAGTTGTTATAATAAGCTCTAAGCTCTTCTCCAAACAGTACGACAATTCATTTCCTAGTAGTGCTGTAGTATTATATGTGGCCACAACTTCGACGACGATGTCGTCCTGCGACTAGGGATGAGTTCTGTTCCTAAATCACCAACCGTGCATCGCTAAAGTTACAGTGTACGATACGATTGCACGTACTTGTTCGTTTTGAAAGCAATGCCAAACGAACTTGTTTTACTTGTCTATGGTGAATAGTGTATGTTGTTGAAATCGAGTAAAACTTTAATTGGTTAACCACACAATTGGAATGTAATAAACAATTCATTAATGCACACAAACCAACCCACTTATATATATATACTAATTTTAAACAAATAATTTTAGAAACAAATGTTTTTATTAGAAATATATAACTATTTTATACTAACTTCTTCACAAAGTAATTTTATATCGCACAGAAATATTCAAAGATCATTTTCATTTATGTTCGTAATTAAACAATAAAATCTATGTTTTTAAAAGTACAACAAAAAAATTCACTGTAAAAAACCTGTCATAATTTTTTTTATAACTGATTTATATCATAATTTTTAAATATTTAAGAATATAATAATTACTTCAAAACATCTTTTTAAGACACAGCACGTCGTCTCTCTGAAAATTTTATAAATTTAAATAAAATAAAATCATTGATTTTATTTTATAAATTCTATAAATGATTGATATAAATGAAATAAAATAAAATCATTTGTCATGTAAGATTGTCTCCAACGTTTTGGTCAAATTGAATTTCTCAAACACAAAAATGTAAATTACTATTAATTGTTTCTTTTTTCTTTTGAGAAATACATATATATATATATATATATATATATATTATATAATATTCTATTTTATCTATTATAATATTTTTTTACACTTTGATATTTCCAACAAATCAATTTAGACGATAAAATATCACTTTTTACAAAATTTATATTAAATGTTTGTTTTCTCAGAACTATAAGTGAATTACATTTATGCTTTCATAACGTGTAAATTATACAAATGATAAAGTAGACAGCAAAGTAGATTATAAAATTTATAAGAATTTCATCAATGCAATGAATTAAAGTTTGACAAATTAACTCATTTTATTAGTGTTTATCTAGTTGTATATATATATATATATATAAACAAAATTAATTACAAAATTTTAAGGTTTTCTTCTGACGAAAAAAAGTTCTAGTCATATTATAAATTATGAAGAACTTAACCCTTGTTTGAAAGTAAAATGAGGATCAAAACTTATGAATACCATTATTAATACAAAAATAAAAAATGTTTATGTATAAAAAGAGATTTATGTATTAGATTGACATGTTATTATTAAAATTAAAGTTCCCTTGACAAAATTGGTTTTTTCAATCATTCGTTTTGAACATTTGGTAATGAATCGCAATAAAACTTTCATACAAAGTTAGATAAAAGTTTTTTTCTTTTTCATTCAAATTTATCACATATTTTCACTATATCTTACCAGTAAACAATAATCAAAAAAAATCTTTTTCTTGGACAACAATCAAGTTTCTCTTTTTTGACTGTTCTATTTTTAGTATATATATATATATACAGTGGCGCAATCAAGATTTAATCTAGGCGGAGGCAATTCAACGGATAAACATTTTTTTAATGTAAATTTAATAAAATTTATTAGGTAATCACAAAAAAATATTTAAAGAATAAAATCTAATTTTTTTTTACAAAGCTCTTGAATTACTTCAATAGTGGTTACATTAATCTCTCTGTGTATATATAGGGAATTATATTAATTTCTCTGTGTATACAAGAGCATTTTTGTCCGATGATTTTGTTTTGTTTTCTAGTGATTTTCCCTTTTCCTTTGGGAAGTACCAGGGATCCCTCCAGATGCGTCATATATATATATATATATATATATATATATATATATATATATATATATATATATATATATATATATATATATATATATATAGTTCCAGAAGAATTTTTTTCAGATATTTTGAGCCTACAATGTCTTTTAGGGGATGTCGACATCTAAAACCATTACGACTAATCACGTTTAAGAACAACCGCTAATATAACTAAATATAAACTACCGTTTAAATACTTAGATACAATTTCACCTTACTTAAAATTTAAAATGGTGTGGATCGAATCGCCTGCAACTTTAATGTTTTTGAGTTAACTTCCCAACAGAGTTTGTAGAAAACACACAAAAAGAATTGAAGTGCTTAAATTTCTCGAGTTTGCTCTAACACGACTAAATAGAATAAAACAATCCTAAATAACTGATAAAAAGACATAAAATAGATGCAAAGATATATTTAGCACAGTATGGAAATTTTTATAAATCGAATATTTTGAAATTTACGGGCTTTAAATCAGATTTGATACTATCTAAATTTCATAACACTGTATTACAATCCTAAAAACTAACAAGTTTTGTAATCCCAGATTCCCATCGATGATATCGAAATCGTCATAATATCAATGATTTCGCCAAGCATCCGAGCTTATTGTGCTCCTTGTAACAAATATATTTCATTGAAACATGAAACAGAGAGAATAGTTTCACAAGAATTACACAATGGTTCGATTTAGTTCTTTAGAATAAAATTATAAGTAAATCATGCGTGCTTGAAACGCAGTGTCGTGAGAAATTCTATTCTTTCAAATTACCTAATTTAACATCTTGTAAGCACGAACTGATTTACTTGTATTTGAAAAATCGATTACAGTTTATTAAGCATTATATTTACTCCACAAAACCGATGTTGCTTTTCTTAGGAAAGCTCCGCCTTGGTTTGAATAATATCCTTACAGCCCTGTCTTGTCATGCTGCTTTAAAAGCATCTTCATTCAATGTAACACGACAGACAAACACTGCTATTGAGTGAAAAACGAACGCCGTATGTATGGCTTTACCGACGATGCCTTGAAGAGCTCAATCCCACCTTCTCGACACATACGCACCCACACATGCACACATGAATCTACGACATCATTATATGTATAAACCGGAGCCATGGACGAACCACTCCCTTTCGTAGTAATTAGTTTGCACAAGTATTACATTAGGTATGCATACAAAGCACTGCCACTTGGGTAATGAAAGGTGTATGTGTGAGTGTTCCATCAACGGGCGGATGAGTTGTGAGTAGCGTTGTGAACGCTACACCGCTAGTCACCTACCCGCTATGTTCATACGTGGGTCGCTGGTGGGATGTGTGTGATATCCCCGAAGTCCACACATGCTATATCAGTAGCGGAACAAAAGATCATCGAATGCATTTTACCAATGGCAGCACACTTTTCAGAATACTGAAAATAGTTAAAAATTAAATTTTTACAAATTCTTCAACTCGTTTATTTCATGGATACGAAATGATATGTACTTAATATCACAAATACAAATATTAAGTATGTTATATATAATCAACAGTTGAAAATAAACATAAATTTTTTTCTCATTAATGATTTTTTGACAATATTCATCCGTCATAATTCAAATAATAATTCTATTTTTATAATAGTTATATTTTGCATAAAAATATTAAACTTATAAAAACCAAACTTCTAGAATAAATAGTATTTGAAACAACAAAATGCCATAAAAAAAGTTAAAAATCCTATCAAAAAATTATTAAAAACGAAGTAACACTATATCTTTTTTAGATACATGTCTAATTTTGTTTAATATCCGAATTACACACTAAAATAAACCACAAATTTCACAAATATATAAACTAAGTAATAATTACAACTCATTTTAAAATAAAAACATACTGTCTCTCTTTCTCTCTATTTATATATATATATATATATATATATATATATATATATATGTTAGTTATTCATCTTCAAAAACATGTATATTTTTTTGAAATCGACTATTTGCTAAACAAAGTTAGATTCCATCGGTTGCGCCACTGAACAAATTGCATGTCAAGTTATCGTGTAAGCGGGGCCCTAGCATTGCGCATTAAGCTGATGACACCATAGTTCATAATTTGCACTTTTGCACGCTCGTTCAACCTCTACTTTTATAGTTGAGACTGTGTCGCGTCCTCGTCTATAAAACTATGTATCGTCACTAGACATAAATGGTTAAGTCACATTTATGAAAGATTATAATAGCGTACATAAAGTGAACTTAAATAATATAAGATAGCAGCGTTATCTTCATGTGATAGAATTAAGTATGCAACGCAATTTCATTTTAACCGTTCAACTTTATATTATGACTGAATTATTTTCAGGGAATTTCAAACACTTATACAAATAATAAGGGCATACGACATATTTCGTTCATACACACCATTGACAAAATGTCTACTTCTTACTAGAGTCAAGATTAATCAGAGACGTAATTATTATTTGTAGACTGTAAAAACTTTTGTAGTAAATAACTTAAAGTAATCGGTTAGGAACTTTGGCTTACCAATAGTTAAAATATTTTTCTACGGTTAAGTAGAACAGATCAATGAATTTTCGACTTTTTCTGATACACTCTAAATACTAAATTAACAATAAAAAAAATAGTATAAAGATTACATGTGGCTATTTTACTAGTAAAAGATAAAAATATTCTCAAATAATTATTTTTCATAAAGATGTCATTGTAACGTTTGAAAAACAATGTTTAAAGTAACACATAAACGGATAAATGAACAGAATTATTCTACATTAAAAAAATACATCATTACATATACATCTTACTATCCGTCAATTTTTAACAAGATAAAATTTGTGTCCATATAAAGAGCATTTTCTGAATACACAACATATATACCTTCGAATCTTTCTAAAAATAAATGATCATTTGAAAAAAGTGATAAAAATTATTTTTAAAACAAAAAAATAGGATGTGTTAAACTTAATATAAAAGTGAACCTGTAAACTTCTTCGTAAATTGAAAAGATCATCAAAAAACTAAATAATTAATCAATGAAACTATTTTTAAGAAACTAGCTTAAAATTTTGTTGTACCTTATAGACTTTTTATACGTGGTAATGTTTAAAAGTTCTTGACCCGACAGGAGAAATGAGTATAGAATAAACTTCTTTTTAGTTTTCAATTATAAAATCTTTTATTTCTGATGGTCTTGATCTTAATGAATCATGAAATTAATTATTAAGTATAACAAATTTTTGCTATGAAACCATTTTCCGGATACTTTTTAATTTCTACCTGATATATTAGAATTTATTTTATATTCTGAAATATATTTGGAGTAATTTGTTGATATACTTAAATACAAAACTACCTGAAAAATACTCAAAAGCCAAATCACTTACAGCAAATAACTACTCAAGTAACTTATAAAGACCGTACAGTTCACAAGTATAAAAATAGACAATTATAATATTAATCTCCTTTTATTTCAAAATTTTTTTTTTCATATTTTCTAATAAATTTAGTAGTCAATAAAGTGTATTTAATCTCTGTAAAATCACATTTATCAGTGTCAATTTTTGTTATGGCAGCAATATAAATCAAAGAGTTCTTGTATAAAAAAAATAGGTTTCTCGATTTATTTTTCCTTGAAGTTTTGTGAATGTTTATTAAAGATACACAAGACATTAGAATGGTCTATATCCTTCAAACAATTATTATATATTAATGGATTATTGCTCAATTCAAACATTTGCATTAAATCCTTATGAATGGAAGTTTTTGCTGCAATCAAGGAATTTTTCATTTGAGTCATCTTCAACCGACTCTCTTCTTAAGCGAAATACCTTCAATACGTGTTTGAAAAATGTGTAAATTGCAGAGCAAAATCAACATAAAAATAATTCAATTTGTGTTTGATTTCAATTCAATTTTTCTTAATTTGTGAGATAATCAATACTCTATGTTAAGTTTTTTTAAACATATAAACTTATACATATTCTGATAAGTCACTTCTAAACTAACTTACCCATCAGTACATCAATGTAAACTCACATGAATAGTCATGCCATTGTAACAACTAACATTTAACTGTATGTAATCCTAAACGATCTAAACATAAATATACGTGATCGGAAAGTTTTCAATCACACTACAAATACATACATACATACATGTACACATACATACATACCTACATATATATATATATATATATATATATATATATATATATATATATATGAGATAGAAATACAAAACGTATATTTCTAAATACATTTCATATTTTTTGTTTTCAGCAGTAATAAATTGGAATGATAAAATAAAAGGATAAATTTATATATATATATACATACATATGAAGCTAAAAAAATACGATTGTAAAAAAATATTTTAACTTAAAACACTCCTAGAGTTATTACTATCATCACCAAATATAAGTAAATTCAGTTTACAGTTTTTATAACAAAAACTTAAATAAAGAAAAAATGACATTTTGCAAATTACAGATACATAAGTATGTTATAGTACATAAGTATTATATATATACATATATATCTGTGTGTATATTTATTTTAGTAGAACATATTTTTCTAGATATAAGCATCTGTGCATAAATATATAAAATAGATTTTATTAAAAGAAAAGAATTTAGTTCATGCTGTAATATAAAATACGAAATAAGTACAATCCTACAAAAACATCAAATATGAGATACAAAAATGAAAATATTCTTCATGAAAAGAAAAAAAATCCGAAAAAAACGTACGCAATTTAAAAACGTAAGGACAACAGAGTTAAATATTAACAAAACAAAATCCCCTTGAGAACTTTTTCCAAGTGAGCGCTTTGAATAGCTTAACATTAATTTAAAATATGTTGACATAAGAGTTATTTGTAAATTAAACTAATCAATGTTTCGTTTTTTTTTATAAATAAATTAGTATTTGTTTCCGTATGACGATGTTGTATATATAAAAATACTTTTTTTCAATATAAACATCATTTTATCTTTAAAAAAATACGTTTAAGTTCTACTTTTCAAATTTTTTTTTTTTGTTATATTTGATTAGTTCAATTATAAATTTATATATAAATGTAAAAAATCAATATATATATATACATATATATATCAACTCGATTTAACTTAATTGTTAATTAATTTTTCAAATGATTCATTCTGTTAGGTTGATGCAAAAATAATTGCGGTTTTTAACTATTGAGAATTAATTAATTCGTCGAAAGCGCTTTAAACTGATGCTTTATCTTTTAAAACCTTCTCATAGGAAATTACCCAAATATTTAAAAAAATGATAATATTTCGGAGACAAGTTTGGAGAATAAGGTGGGTGAGATGACGTTTCATAACCCAGTACATTTAATTTTTTTAAAGTTATTTATGAGACGTGTGATTCGACGTTGTCATGTAAAAGAATTTGTCCTCTTGGATTGAATAATGCTGAACGTAAGCGTTACAAATTCTCATGGATTTTTTCAATTTCCTAGCAATATTTTTCTGCTGTTATTGTTTCGCCAGGATTTAAGAAATTGTAGTGAATGATACCACTTGCCGATCACCAAACAGTGACCATAATCTTTTTTTCATAAAGTTTCGATTTAAGGAACTGTTTTGGTGCTTTTCATCGATCCATTCACTAAGATGAACGTTTTTAATTGTTGTAGAGAATCTACTTTTCATCACATATGACAATGCGATCAAGAAAGGGATCATTTTTGTTAAACAAAAAAATCGCAGAACAAAGTTCATATCGCCGAATTGCTTGATGTTCGCTTAGTTCACACGGCACACATTTATTCAGGTTTTTTACTTTCCCAAATAGGCTCAAATGTCAAACAACTGTTGAATTTGATCATTCAATAGTTGTTCTTCTGCCACCTCTCGAGTTGTTTTACATGGATCCGCTTCAATAATGGTTCTTAAATCATTATTGTTTATAGCTGAAGCCCGTCCATGACCCTCCTCATCATCAAGGCTTTTGTTTCCATAACGAAATTTTTGGAACGATTGTTGAGCTGTACGATCACTAATAGACTATTCGCCAACTTTGATATTTTGTGCAGTTTCTGTTGCTATACGCCCTAATTTAAACTCATTCAAGGAAAACGCATGAATTTACTTTTTTTCCATGAATGATTTAAGAGGTTATATCCAACAATACTAAAGAATGAAGACTATATACTTAAGATGAAATCAATAGTGCTAATTTTATTATTTACAATGATGTATCACATGACTTTAACAAAAAGTAACAATAACAAGAAAAGTGCTCCAAACTGAAAATGATAAAAACCGGAATAATTTTTACACCAACCTAATATATATATATATATATATATATATATATATATATATATATATATATAAATATATATATACATATATATATATATATAAATATATATATATAATATAATATATATATATAATATAATATATGTATATATAATATATATGTGTGTGTTTATGTATGTAATTATTGAGTCAAATATTGTGTTATTTTTATACTTAATTACAAAAGTTTTAATTGAGATTCATGTGATTAATAATCAACAGAAAATATACACAGTCAAATTCCGATAATCATGCTTTCAGTTGAACAACATTCCCTAATCTATGATATCCATATTACGTATCATATTTAATCAAACCTAAATTACAAAATTCTTAAGAGAAATATAATATCCAAGCAATTTAATAATACAGATATATATTTTATAATATAATTTTTATTTTAATTTCTATAAGTATTTATATTCATAAGATCACGTGATTTAAAGTTAAAAAAAACGTCATTAACGTCCTAATATTTAAATTGAGAATGTTCAGCTCGTAAAATTCTATAACTGCTATCATTTTTTGATATAAAATACTAATACTGCAATATTGGAAACTTGATATTTATCATATTAATCAAACACAGCATATCACCATCACCGCAATCTATTGGCTTGAGTTGATTTTTATATAAAACCTATATTTTTATATATATATTATTGGATTAAATGTAATGGTATTAATTTTGTTTCTATGATTATTAATGAAATAATAATTGATAATAAAAGTCTTATTTTAAAATTGGTACTCCATGAAAGAGTTTCATAAAATCACTTCATTTATGTTAAATAAATTTCTATTTTTACTTCTATTAACATTTCACTTTATATTATGTTGGTAGGAAAATAATTGCGGTCTTTGTTTTTTGAATTCTAACCCTAATATTTTTTAATGAAAGTGTCATTTCATTGTGTTCATATTAATATCAATTTAAAGTCCACTTTTCTGTCTGTATTTTGATGAAAGCAACTTTGCTTTTATTCGTAAATTGAGTTATTGGATTAAAGATGGAAAAGAAGCAAATAAGAGCATTTTTGTATGAGTTCAAAACATGTGTTAAAGCAGCAGAAACTGCTAATAAAGTGATGCTTTAGATGTGGTTACTATGGAAGGAATATACGGTGCAATGGTGATTCCGAAAATTTCATGCTGAGGACGAAAATCTTGAAGATGAAGAATATCGCGAGCATTCTTCTTCAGTTCACAAAGATCAAATAAAGGCGTTAGTTGAATCAAAACCACGCACAACAATTCGAGAGCTTGCACAAAAGTTAGGCGTTAGTCATCCATCAGTTCTGGAAACATTTTGAATTTGAATGCAATAAACTAAAACTATTTTTCTACCAACCTAATATTTACAGTTGTAATTTTGTGTTGTCATATAAAATATATACTAACGAGCTATTTTTCTCAAGTTTAGTAATTAACTGTGAAATAACATTATCATTATTCATGTTATTTTTGCTTGTTTATATACATCTGTTATAAGTTTATTGTTTGGAATAATTTTATTTCTGTGTCAAGATTTTAGTACTTATTAATGCAAATTAATATGATTGGTGAGAAAATAATTTACAATAAACGTATTACAACTTTCAATGAATTGTAGTCCTTCAATTAGCGTATTTTTTGGTTTTTACATGACATTATAAAACCATAAAAGTAAATAAGAAGCAAATCTAATGCTGCAAATATTATAATTCTAATGAATGCGCTCCACATGATTTTTACATAAATATTCTGAACATTTGTACTTGATTATATTATCCAAATGACAATTGTAGTATGCGATTATCCATAATTTGATACTTTAAATAATCCAATTAATAATATTAGTGTTAATTCAATTAACAAATAATAAACTTTTAAAATACAACAGTGCCTAATTAAAATAATAATATGATAAAACTTATCACTACATTATGTTCTAAAATTTTATCAATAATTTTTTGTTTGAAATTTTTTATCCCAAAAGTGATTAAATAGGTCCACCTGTTACCACTATTTTATTATAATGAAAAAAATATTAAAAACTGTATAAAAATGTGTGTTTAATTAACCGTAGTGTTATATCAATTCAAATCGAGAGAATTTCTGATATTATAATACATGATATTTAACAATTAGCATTACATTAGTACATATCAGTTTTCAGAAGAAATTTTACACCTGATTTATAAATAGAACGCAAGTTAATCAGTTAAAAAAGAAAATACTCTTATACGAAGTGGGAACTTTAAATCATTAAAAAATGCACAGTTGCTTATTATACTTCTCTAATGATTAATGTATAATCAATTTTTAAAATTTTATAATTTTTCCATAGTTTTCATAATTGAACAATAAAGTAAATGAAATCGAATAACGCTATACCAAATAAAAAATATTAAATATAAAACTGAACGTATTCAAATATAATCTTTCTCGTTAAAAAGTCAATTTGATTGTTAAACAAACTATATATATTAAACATTTGATGCATAATTCTTCCAGCACAATAATTTCATTAAAAAAATATACATATCACAATACCTCAATTACTTTTTATTCATAAAATGACTTTTCATCCATCTTTTTACATATTTCAGTACCAAATAGTATACATGTATATTTTAAATTGATTTTTTTTATTCAAATTCAGTCATTAAATTTGATTGTACCCAAAATCACAGAACATTAAAATTGAAAAAAGGCTAACATGAAAAAATATGAATTTATAAACAGCCAGACAAGTGGTTTTATTTCGTTCACTTGTACTGCTGTTTGTTCGTAAATGAAAAACATTAATCCAACACGGTAATCTTATACAGAACTTACTTACGTAAGAGATTACGTTGGAAAGTAATTCGAGCAAAAAATTAGTGAGCAACGAATAACAAGTTGTTTTAAGGTTGGTGTAACTTTCACTTCGAACGGGGGTATGAATTTGATGCTTTAATTTTATTATTGCTTAAATACAACGGAATGTTATTTGATATGAACTTGATCAATTCACATGAATTTTTTTTAAAAAAAAGATGAAAATTACAAACTAAAAACATATTTACTATTTTTTAATCAGTGTTTACATATTTTTCAATCAGTTATGGAATCTTGCTGTTATAAAAAATTAACAATAATGTATAAAAACTATTCCCATACGCAAATAAACAGAAAAAAATACAAGATTATGCAATTATCTAATTATTTCAAGAATAAGACGAGCTTTTAAAGTCTATGACTAGTTTTGAGTCATAATCTCGTTATATGTAACTGTAGACAACTAACTTAATGAAATATTATAACAAATTAAAACTAACTGTTAGGCGTAAAAATTGTTTCCGTGCCTTTAAATTCAATCAATCTTAATTCTGTTTTTAATTAAAATATTTTCTGACCATTTTATAATTTTAAAGTATACAGTTATAACATTTAAAAACAGTATATATCTTGGCCAAACAGTTAACATAACTCCATAAAACATTTGTAAAGACGACGGTGTCCGAAAAGCATAATATTGGGCATTGCATACTTTTTACATTCCAGTTGAAAAAAAAGGAAGTCTAAGTCACAGAAACAATTTGTTCAGCTTTGATGGAAGGTGTTAAAACGCATAAAACATGCAAAAAATGGTTTAAAAGGTTTCGGTGTAGTAATGTGAATCTTTCCAATTGAGAACGTCTCGGACAACAGAAAAAAATGAGCAGCTGAGAAGCGAAAAATCCGCTCAGATTGAACAGAAACTCGGTCAACATCTCGGAGTTGAACAGCAAGCAATTTTCTATCATTTATATCTACTGAAAATTTTTCAAAAGCAGTGCTTATGAATTCCATATGAACTCAGTTTGGTATTCAAAGAAATAAAATGCGATAAGGCCATGTTCTCGCTCACACGGTTCAAAAAGAAGGATTTTTGCATGAAATCATAAGGGAGGATTAAAAATGGGTTTTGTACGAAAATCCTCAGCGACGAAAATCGTGGATTACGACCGGTAAACCATCGACATTGACTTATAAACCAAACATTCATGCAAAAAATGTGTTATTATATATTTAATGTGATATTAAGGGTGTGGAATAATATGAGTTGCTCGAACCTGATCTGACTATAAATTAGGAGCGTTACCAACAACAGCTCATTCGTTTAAATTACGAATTAGAGAGAAAAAAAACATTCACTGAGGAGGGAACAAGTCAAGTCATTTTGCAGTAAGACAACACTCGACCGCACGTCACGAAAGAAACCAAAAAGTGATTTTATTGTTGAACTGTGAAGTTCTCCCTCATACGGAACATCACCGGACCTAGTTCTGTCAAATTAACACCTGTTCCGGTTGCTTCTCCATCATCTGTTTGATACCCATTTTAAAACATTGAATGAGATCCAGAAATGCATTATCAACTTTATCGACTCAAAACCTCCATCATTTTTTCGACGAAGAATTCGTCAGTTACCCAAACAGATTAAACAAAGACAAATTAAACAATGTTTAACATATTAAACAAAGTTATATAAAATAATGCAGGATATTTTTATAATTGAAATTTATTTTTTCGTAAGTAAACATTCATTTTCTATAAAAAGGCACCGAACTTATTTGTACGCTTAATATTTAAAAAATCAAATATTTGTATGGATTTGTAAAAAATGAAATTAGTCTCTTTCTTTAAAGCGAAAAAAATCAATTACTTTTAAATATTGAACTTAATACACATATTTATAAGTAATATACAAAGATTCAATTTTTCAATATAAAGGTTAAATGTCAAATGATTTTTCGGCAAAGGATTCCCGGAAATTACTATCTACCAGAAAAATGTTAATAGATTTTTAATGTGTAAGAAACCACCAAATATATTTTTAGAGGATTGCATTCATTCGTACAATTGGTTATCCTAATTAAAATTTAATTATATTGAGATCAGATAAGTATGAGGAATATGTATGCATAAAATAGTTGAGGTTTGAAGAGAAATTCTTATTTTTTGATATTACTAAATTTGTAAAAAATACCCTTTCCTCTACTTTTATTTACAAATGTACATGTCAGGAATTATTCATTTTCCTATAATCTATGAATTAAATATTACTAAAAGTTTAACGTTGCAGTCAACAATAGTTATTGCAGTAATAAAATTGGATTATAATAATACACGTTAACTGATGATTAACACACTATTCTTTTAATATAGTCAGATATTAACAGATATGTTTTACACTTATTTTTTAATTGGTACTGCAATTTCTTTAAATTGATTTTCAATCAAACTCATTGGACTCTCTGTTTTTTAAAACGACGAATTTTTTAACTTAAATTGATGAAAAAATTGACATCATGTCATATTAAAAAATATTTTCTAGATTCAGACAGTACTATTATCATTTCACGTTTATGAAATTAACATTTTAAATCTTTTTCTCCGTATAAAATGGAGAAAAAGATTCTAAATGTTAATTTTATAAACGTGAAATGGTAATAGTACTGTCTGAATCTATGAAAATGATATAAAAATTTCCAAAGAACTCCATTTTCGAACCTAAACTTTACATTATACACTTCGTGTATTCAAAAATCAGCATATTATATAAATATGCCATAAAAAACTTTACAGTTGCGTATAATAATTAATAAAAATAGATTTTGTTTAGTATAATTATAATTACTTTAATTCGGCTAAATACATTCATATAATAATTTAACATAAAACTATTTATCTTGTAGCAGAACTGACTCGTAAGATATCAGAAAAATAATGGTTTTATCCAACAGAAGAAAATTACGAAAAATATAAAACATAACATTGTTTTTCTTATAAAATACAAAGTTTTCTAACACTCTGTACAATAAAAACTTATACTAAATCATTTTATTATTGGTTCATTGATTTATTCAATAAGCTCTATTTCCGTTTCAATATTGCAAGTCTTTAGTGCTATGAAAGTATTTAATTTATAAAATTAAACAAATGTATAAATGTATTAAAAAGTTAAAACTCCATCTACTAGAATATTTGATTTACATTATTTACTTTTTGTTGTAAGTACAGCGATTTTAATCATTAAAGGTAAACTAAAAAGACATTTTTCATTTATCTTGTAAATAGTACTAATTGTAATTAGAATGAGTCATATGTTCATATATATATATATATATATATATATATATATATATATATATTCAATACGAAATGAAATTATTTAGTAATTAACTTTCGTATAAATTTAGGCATTGTGTAATATAATTTTCTAAAAAATAAAATATAATCTTATATTATGAATAATTTGATATACATATAAACAATATTCTTAAAATTTTAAATATATAACATATATAAGGTAATTAACGTTCAAAATAATCTTACTGAAACAAAAATATATGAGGGAGAGAAAAATAAAATCAAAAAGTTTTAATCATTCAACAGACATTTATGAAAATTAAAAAAAAATACGGAAAATACAGAATACTAAAATAATAGATTTCGATAAACTATTAACAAATATTGGTAGAAATAATTTGTTAAAAATCTTTATTTTTATTACTTCCTTATTACCCAAATATTTTTAATATTTTAAAAATAAGATAAAAAAGAAAAACCAGTTAATAATTTTGCCATATTAAGAGAGATATATAAAAAGATAAATTAACTTCATTTTAAGAAACTGTTATCTTTTACTGGATCTCTTTTTTACTAGTTGAAAATTGAAGTATATACTCACATATATATATATATATATATATATATATATATATATATATATTTATACATATATATATATATATATATATACATATACATATATATATATATTGTAACTTTTGTTAAATAATATTCAATTCTCAAAATAAATTAAAAAACATAAATGTTACTAGAAAAAAAGTAAGAGGGAAATATAAAAAGATACATTAACTTCATTTTAAGAAACTATTATCTTTTAGTGGATCTCTTTTTTACTAGTTGAAAATTGAAGTATATACTCGCATATATATATATATATATATATATATATATATATATATATATATATATATATATATTATAACCTTTGTTCTATAAAATAACTATCTCATCTAACGACATATTTATAAAAACGTATGTACACGGAAACAATAACATATTCAAACAAAATATATATATATATATTATAGTAACAAAATAAAATAATCCAATTGAATATAAATTAATGAAAAGAATAGTGAAATTCGATATTCACATAAAATCAAATAAAAATATCAATCGCAAGAAAATAAAACCCGTTCTAAAATTAATACATCCGTACAAATAGAATCAAACACAATAATGACGTTATGAAAACATAACGAGACGTATTATAGAGTGTGGAACTAGCATTGAGTCGTACAACGACGCAACTGGAAATCGCGGGTATCCAAACAAATTAAACTCGCAAGGGCGTCTTTAACACGCAGCCGAGACTTCTTGTAGATGTCAGAACGTTGTGTCAACCCATGACAAGGACTACAAACAGCTACATTACATTAAGCGGAGAATACGTCTGGTTGTGCGCCGCCGTGATTGAGCGATAATGACCTTTTACAAGTGAGTCGGTTCGGGATGGAGTACCTACGCATGACAATGGCAGAAGCAAGCAGTCATAACGAACTTGAGATTCTCGCAAACTGTTCGTAGGGACCGCAGCAGCGCGGCGCCGAGTGGCGCAGGTGACATATTTCCATGACAGCGCCAGAGTCATTTATTTCTGAAAGAGTCCTTAAGCCCGTCGACGTCGTCGCCACCGCCGCTCGCAACGATCCAAGCGACTTGTCTCATCTCAACGTACGAGAAACTAGAACCGTCGCTTTATCTACATTGCCGTTCCACTGTCTTTGTCTACCGCGAAACAGTAATCGTCCGCGATAGCTCTCGGTAAAACAATGACATGTTTATTGGAAATAGTTGTATAATACACAAAATAAAACAGATCAGACGTGTAGAAGAAACATGTAATCATTTTCAACAAATGCTCGCGTTTCATTTCAATAGTAACGTTAATGAATTATTCTATTTATATACAATAATTTAGAAAATAGACATCCTCTCGCTATATGTATAATCATTAAATTATTATTTTCATTTTAGTATTTCATAATTTAATAATAATAATTGTACAGTCTCAATTTCTGCCTCTACTTATTTTAATAAAATAAAAAATATTATTCGACATTTTTAATAACATTTCTCTTCATTAATAACCAAGAAACGATTAGAAATGAAAAATTATATGATATAAATTTAGAATCGATCGGTCGTTCAACATTAATATATTATCAACACACGATTTTCTTTATTAAAATGTCAGTAATTGATTAGTGTCCATTTAAATACAAATTTAAGTGGATGATTCAATACCAATTTAAATACATATCAAAAGAGCAACATTCATAAAAAAATGATTGAAAATCAGAAAAGACTACATTAAAACAATATTTATTAGCTATACAAAAAAGTCGTTCTTTTTTGAAATAAAGCTCTACTTACTTTTTAAATAAAGAAATAAAGCTTTATTGCAATCAATTACATACTTTCATTTTTAATGATATTTTTCCATCTCTAAATTAATTTCTTCAAAAAACTATCAAGTATTTCGTGGAAAAAGGAGTCTTTATATAGAGTGATTCAAGTTAGGCTTCCAAACAAAAGAATTAAAAAAACATGAAAATTAAATAGAAATGTTATCCCCCATTTAGTATTTTAGTTCAGTTGCATTTTGGTACTGAATTGTATTAAAACACTAAATAAAAAATAATATGATTTTCCTTAAATCCTGCACCTCATTTTAACACTTCCATTTGGAAGCATAAATTAAATCACCTATATTTGCAGATTATTCAAATATCTGAAATTTCTCTCAGTTAATGAGATTTGTTATGATCTAAAACAGTGTTCCACAACCTTTTTGGGTTAGCGACATATTTCAAATTATCGCGACACACCATAATTGTTAAGACAAACATTTTTGTTTCATAACACTTGCTATAGTTTATCATTTATTTAAAAAAGAATTTTTTTTCAGTAAATGCTACTGAATAAAAATATTTACAATATGAACATTTAAATTTTTTATGTTGACAAAAACAAAACAAAAGATTATTTAATAAAAAAATATATATTCATTTAGCTGTTACTCATACAATAACAAAAAATAGCAGAAATTTTCTCAATATGATACTTGTGCCTGGTGATACCTACATAATTTCATTATTCGTGGATAAATATTAAGTAAGTCCACTCTGAGTTCTTCTTCCAAAGAGAGTTGTCTCTTTCTTTTTTTTGCTCTTAATTTTATTCATTGTTGAATATCCTCATTCGTATATGTAGGAAGTAAAAAAACATTAAAAAATATTTATGGATACTTTTATTATATTTGGGAACTCAGATTAACATTTTATCCAAAACGCATATATGTTATTTTCGTCAAAATTTATTTTCAAATTTCTGTCATTTTTTTAATTCTGTCAGTTCTTGTTCTTCGTTTAAAGACAGGCACATATTTTCAGCATAAGCATTACTTAAGAATGGATTTCTGTCTCAATTTTGAATATAAAAAAAGGAAAATAGTGCTAACTTTTATTTTTTAATATTTTCAGTGTTTCAGTAATTAGTTGTAAAATATTACTATCAAACAATTTTTTGATATTTGAGGAAACATTTTCAAGTTCTTTTCTTTTACTCTCATTTTCCACATACCTAATTTATCATTAAAAGGATTAAGTTTGTCAGTTGATAATAAAATATGTTCTTGTTCCCCTTGCATGCTCAAATTTAATTGGTTCAAATGGTCAAACAAATTTGTTAAAATGCTAATTTTGAACATCAAAATCGACTCTCAAATAATCACGATATTCATTTTGCTCCAAGAAAAATAAACGAGTAACTTTCATCGAAATTCGTAAAATCGTGCTAGCACTTTACCTTTGAATAACTTCTATGTACATTATTAATATTAAATGATCTGTTTCCATTCCTTCGCAAAATTTAGAAAAGATGCGAATTTTTTATTGTCTACTTTTAATAAAATTCAACATTTTTATTATTTGCTCAAGAAAAGTTTGCAAATATTTGAAAAGACATTTAAAAATTAAAGTCTATCTATGTAAAAAACAGTAGATACTTATAATATCAGAATTATGCTCCTTGTTTATGATACCAAATCCTTTAATCGAGTCCGTCATAAATTTTTCTTATCAGTCCAAACAATTATGCAAGATTTACAATTTAAATTGTAACGTTTCATATAATTGTTTCTTATTTCGAAAATTTCACTTCCAACTGGTTTTTCGGGTAATTCTTTACAAAAGAAAACTTGACTCATATTATAACCATTAATACTAATTCTGATAAATAACATTAATTGAGTCTTTCCACTCAAATCTGTTGATTCATCGATCTGGACTGCAAATATTTCACCAGATATAAGGTTTTCAGTTACCTAGCTTTCAATATCTTCCGAAATATTTTGAATGCGCCTGCTAATTGTGTTATAAGAAAGTGGAATTTTTAGCATTTCCTTTTCTGTTTTGTGAATGTTTAAGCTTATTTATGTTTTGGAATCTAAGATTCTTTTAAAACAATCAGAGAGTTTTTTTAATAAATTTGGATGTTTTGTAGATGAATTGAATTGAAATTTATTAGGAACTATAGAAGAATTAGAAAGATTTTCATTGCAAACAACATAAATTGGCATAGGGCAATCACTCTCATCGAATACTAAATATTTATGATCATATTTACGATTTTCAATATTGTTTCAATATTGTTATTATCATCTTCAGCTTATTTACTTCCCAGTTCTTTTCAAATTATGAACTAATCCATTGTATTCTCTGTCTAAAATAAATGAATGAATTTAATTGTTACAAAAAATTTAAATAATAAAAGTTAAATTTATCGAGGCAACATTTTTTTTAATTTTATAAACCTTGCGTTCATCTCAAGAAAAAACAAGACAGATGTTAGAATCACAATCAGAAATCAACTGGTTAATAAGCCGATGTCTGACCCCAGAGAAATCTGACATCAGATGTCAATTCATGATTCAAAACACGCGTGTCCTTGAATATGTAGCGACAGGACGTGCATTGTTATGTCATGGAGTGATCCAGACAGCACCTGTGTACGTGCGTTATGCATAACTTGAGTCGTTGCAACACAATATAGGTATTTACTAATGTTGGTTATTTAATACAATGTAGTTAAATGGAAAATGATATGCTCTAAGATTTATTTATTAATATTAAATATTTTATTTTTAGTGAAATTTTAAGAAAATTTTCGCAACGCACTTATTTACACTCGTGACACACCAGTGTGTCATGACACTAGTTGAGAAACACTGATGTACATAAATGAAAATATAATAATGATACATCGAAAGAATATATCAGGTGTATTTGAAAAATGAATTCTTACGTTATCGTAGCGGAATAAGATATTTTATCAATTTGTGAAAACACTTACAATATCTCTCTGTATCGAATATTTCATCGGTTTTGAACTGCCCATGATGTTTAATTCCTTTATAGTTCCCTTTAATATATACATTCATCTTCTTCAGATTTAATCCTGACTTAAAAAACAGAATAAAATGTTGAACTGAATGAAATTGAACCCAATTATAATGAAGACGATTTCTTTTGCATATTTTTGTAAAGAACTCATTTTTCACCACTCTTAGTGTAACTATCAAGAAATGATATATTCTATTGTGGCACGAGCAGTGATACACAGACACTCTATCCCAGTCTATTTTTTCCATTAGCAATTAATACGACATCGTGCCTCATCATAATTATTGATCGTTTACATTTTTACTAACTGATTAAATACCACAATTTGGAATTCTTAATGATAATTTAATTTCTTGAATGTATTATTGTAGATTTCTAGTTATATTATTATGAATTTTCTCATCGTCAGCGATTGAAATTTTTCTAACACGTGACACACATTTTATACTAAAATTATCACTTTTAAACCTAATAAACTACATTAAGCAATTACTGAACACAGGAGTGTTCTTAACGTCTTCAAAAATAAAAATGTTACGAAAAAAACGACCACATTTGTAACTTTGTTATGCAAGATAATATGTCGAAAATTATATTTATTCTTATTTATTTTTAGAATTAAAAAAGCGATCAAAAGTACAACGTACTAAGTAGATTTAATTTCAAATAAAGTATTCAATGCCTTCTTAAAGAAGATTCATAAATACAGCTATAAATAATATTTCTTAAGTTGGACCCAATTAAAAAAGAAAAGAGTATTTAATTTAAATAATAACAATAAAAATAACGATACAGAATTAAAGAAACTGATAAATAAAATTTAAAATGAGTACATAAATTTGTGTATCACTTATAAAAAAATGGATATCAGCCAAACAAATAAACTGTATAAAATACATCTGATTCAGTATTCGCAAAGCATATTTGAGAAACATCATAATAATGATAAAACCTAGATTATAAAAATACAAAATGAAAAGAGTATTTGAAATACCTAAAAATAAAAATGTCTCACTTAGCGAAAAACTGTATACTTGTAGATTCGATATTTTATGAATTAAAAATAAAAGACATTCACTAATAATAAATGTATAAGAGGCACATTTTTTTCTAAAATCGCAAATAAGCCTCTTGAATAGAAGTATTGAAACTAATTATGATGTAGCACTCAATAAGCAACATAAAGAGCAAATATGGAAAAGAAAACTAACAACTACAAAAAGTAATAATTCTGTATTGTGTGACGAAGGAAGTGCTCGGTATACATTATTTTAGAATCACTTGGATAATATCATGTAGTAACGAAAATAAAATTGGGTTTTCTTTCCCTATCTCTCTCTCTCTTTCTCTCTCTCTCTCTCTCTATATATATATATATATATAAATACATATTTATATAAATAAATATATAATATATATATATATATATATATAATATATATATATATATATATATAAATATATATATAGATAGATAGATAGATAGATAGATAGATAGATAGATATATTTATATATACAGTTCCAAGGAAAGCTCTCTGCGAAAAAATATGGAAATGATTGTGAAAATTTCATGATTTCTAGAAACTATAACTTAAAAATTTAACTTTGTAAAGTTCATCCAAAAAATAAATTTCGGCATGAATAAATAAGTAATTGGAAATATGAGAAAACATATATTCTAAAAATTTAAAAAGGATATTGGTTGCTGATACGGTACATTTTGAAATTTTCTTTCACTTTTAAATCAACAAAAATCTATATATATATATATATATATATATATATATATATACAATACATTAGTTTATGTTTACATATGGATTTATATATGGTTGTGTGAAATTGTGAAGTCATATTTGCAAATTGAATTCATTACGTGTACATAACACAAAAGCTATCATCTGAACAAGTTTAACTTTTAAACTGTACGTTCTGCATGAATAGTTTCAAACAATGGAGCAGACGTAAAGCATCCATGGATCTTATCATTGTGATGTAAATTAGTTGTTCACAATAAATATGGATACAGTATGATGTATATGACAACCGAGTACAATTTATATTTATGCGACAAGAACGCACACAGTCAAATTTTCAGATACAAATAACTCAAATAAGTAGACACAGATGAACACAGTAACAAGTATATTGAAATACAACATGCAAATTCAAAATGATATACTTACATAAATACCTATCCCTCACACTTACACACGAACACATTTAGATTTTACATTGTAACACACATACACACACCTTGAAAGTATTCACAAACAAATACACTCTCAGATATGAGAGTCCCGAATTCAGTCACCCATATTCAAAAACACTCCATCTTCTACATAAGGATGTACACATAAATATATAGTTATATACAATTCAACATATGACTAAGTTCACACTAGTTATGTAACATACACATAACACACAACTAGATATACATAAATAAGTTTTTACACAAAACAAGACATATATAAAACATACATACATACTATAATATATTTATTTTGCATAAATACAAAACACATTCGTACACATAATAAAATAAATGCATATAGACACAAAATCAAACGTACCAATGTCATCAAAAATATTTACAATAAAAAATAATCTTAATTTTAGTTATTCAACCGCATATATATATATATATATATATATATATATAACAGATATATTTAATATATATTTATATATATATATATATATATATATATATATATACAGAGAGAGAGAGAATAAGCAAAAGATAGTAAATATAGCAAAGCTAGGTAATTTTTCTTTTTTCTGTAAACGAATAGCACTTTTTTATTAAAAGTTTATTTGGATTCACTTGCGTAATCATCAAGGTGGTATATGCTCCTAAGCTTCAGTAGTCCTTATATAAAAGTCCAATTGAGAAAGAATATATGTAAAACTATATAATACCATATTAAGTACATGGAATTCCAGTTATGGAATAATGCACGAACCTCTTTATTGAATTAAAAGAGTAAAGTATAAATAACTTTTTTTGAGGTGCGTATTAAAGCCGAACATAAACAAAATGACCACAACAGAACTTAATTTAAAATGCAGCTGTCATTAAAATGTAAAAAACAGAATAGCAAAAATATAGCTCATAACAAATTTATTCTGAATGATAAAATAACCGTAAAAATATACACTGACACAAAACAATAATGTAAATTCCTTTTCACAAGTGTATTCTCAGTGTTCAGCCATACAGAATTTTTTTCTGATCACAATCTTCAATAAATAATTATTTATTATTTTGATTACTGCTTATAAACATTTCAGTTATAATGCAATTCTCGAATAGCAAAAATAGATTAGAATTTACGTTAAAATAAAGTAAAATATATTATTTTAATGATGATGATAATTCCATCAAAATGTACAAAAGTAACAATCAAATTATCACTAATCAATTATTGAACTTTTATCAAAAATGTTTTATGATTAGTGGGAATTGAACATTCGTGAAATCTCTCTTATATATATATATATATATATATATATATATATATATATATATATAAATAAATATGTATATATATATATATATATATATATATATATATATATATATACTGTTAGAATATACTATACTATAGCCTTGATATACTACTAGAACACCACTAGATGTTTAGCCTGTAATTAATGTTCATTTATGCGATTTAGAATGTTTAGAATACTATTGTTAGGACAGCGGTCGAACAAGAGTGTGAGCATCAGGACAACGGCTGAATGTGATTATTATAAGAACGATATTGACACCAACAAGACATTTACGCCCAACGTCTATTACTGTTTTGTGCTGTATTAAAGTACTTATGTTTTTTTCTGAATTATCATTTTTATTTTTTTATATCTAACAATACAAACAAATTAACTGAGATACACAAATATTTTTATAATAGATTAACCATACAAGAAAATAAATACATTTAGTATAAAAATTATTCAGACGTATGTATCAATGCTACATAATTAACTCGTGTACGAAAAGAAAAACTCGAAATTTATGTTATTCATTATAAATTAATATTTTGTGATCAAATTGAATTCTCTCTTAATTCATTGTTTATCAGTCTACAACTTCACCTCAAAAAAGTAATTGAAAAAAGTATGAAATTTATATGGAATCAAAACCGTAAGATCTGATAAGTTAAGGAATGGAATCACAAACTATTTTTGATCCTAAGAATTCACTTAAACATAAATATTTTCATTGCTTTCTATAATTATATTACAAAGAAGACAAAAAATATCTAAAGCTCTAGGCAATACAAGACACTCAATAATTAATTACATTCGTATTTTTTTGTATATACAATCTCTCTTCAGTAAAAAAAAACCCTTAAATTTAAATCTTATATAACATAAATGTATAGGGGAACAAGTCGATAAAAAATATTTAGATCAGAATGTTTGCAGTGTTTAGTATGATTTCTGTATAATATTTTTAAAATAAAAGCAAAATATCTAACAAATAATTTATCTTATTGACATAACCTTAGTATCGACGCGCCCTTAAACCCCAAATAAGCAACCAGCCTATTATTGATCAGATTTGATTATAAATATACACAACTTTCTCTCTCTATCTATCTACTCATATATATATATATATATATATATATATATATATATATATATATATATATATATATATATATGATTGTGGGTGTGTACACGATAAAAATTCAGGTCTATGTTCATACTTTTTCACTAAAGTTAAAGAAGAAAATAATATTTATTAAAAATAAGATTATGAGTATTAGATCAATTAGTATATAAAACGTTAAGTAACCTAATTACGAGTTAATTACGTGAAATTCATGTCCCTCAAACACTGCCATATTTAATCTTATCTCTATCTATAAATACTCATAGAAAGAAAGAGAAAAACACAAAAATTCTTTATTAAATACCCATTATCTTTCTCGTATACACATAAAAAATGTACTCCCGCTCTTTTCGTATACTTATAACTAAACATCAGTAGTCCTAACGATCAATTTCAATCATTTTTTTAAATATCTTAACACATTGTCGATGGAAAATGAGAATTCTCGTTTTTATAAAAATATGCATTCCTGACGGTAACAAGAATTCTCTTTTTGAGACAAGTGTGCGATTTATTGATAGTTACACCCAACTACCAGCTGATTCAAACAGATTTCTAAAAATTCGACCAGTTTTAAACTACTCCCTTTCAAAATGTCAAGAACTTTATAGACCAGAACGCGAGATTTCTTTTAAATGAAGGTGTAATTCCTTGAAGAAAAAGACTATTATTTAGAACGTATAATCCCCGTTAAAATTGTAAAATGTACGGGCTGTGAGAAAAAATAAATCTGGATATGTAATTAATCTTATAATATATTCTGTAGAAGGTAAAAAATTACAAAAGACCATGTTGTCTATTTTGCGCCCGGTGTTGGATAAATGGCATCACGGGGGCATGGCACACGGTAAGGCATATGGAGTATAGTTACACAAAAGGAGCTGTTTCAGTAAATATCACACTAAAAACAATACTAATATTACTTATGTACAATTCATGAAAATTTCAATAAAATATGTTAATTACTAAAAAAATTATCGCAGTTTTAATACACATATATTAAAATATTTTTCTACCATTAAGATCCCCCGATGAAAAGGAAAATTTTAGCAAAAAATTACACGTCGGAAATGTGTTAACCACAATATTTATTTTGTTGACTTCAAAACTGAAATCATCATTTTGATTTCTAGTGAACTGAAATCAACATTTTCTCACTTTCAACACATTTTAGCCGTGGATTACATATTTTATATGATTTTCTAAATTTGGAACATATAATATCTCCAATTTATTTACCCGTACTCGTTCCGAAATTCTCTGAAGTTAAATAAGTCTAATTAAATAACTTTTATTTAACATAAAACTTGTTAATAATTTAGAATGAGTGAAGCGTCGAATGACAATGAGATGTCTACAAGTGATTTTTTTAATAATTTAACTAAATCAAATAATTCCTTACGTGGAGCGAAAAAAACTTATTTTACAACTTTATACACACACACACACACACATATATATATATATATATATATATATATAAATATGTATATATATATGTATGTACATATATATGTATATATGTATATATGTATATATGTATATATATATATATATGTATATATATATATATATATATATATATATATATATGTATATATATATATATATATGTATATATATATATATATGTATATATATATGTATATATATATATATATATATGTATATATATATATATATATATATGTATATATATCTATGTATATATATATATATGTATATAAATATGTATATATATATATGTGTGTATATATACATATATGTATATATATATATATATATATATATGTGTATATATATATATATATATATATACATATATATGTATATATGTATGTATATATCTATCTTCACAATTGTTCTTGATGAATATTTAAACTTAATACTTTTGTATAAATGCTGCCAATTCATTGTAGCCGAATATAATTCCACTGCATTAGTGCAACTGCGTTCCGCTAAATTTGCACGTCATAGAATTAACGATCTGCGTGCCCGGAGTCTGTGAAATGAACCACAAAAATGGAGCATCATCACACTCGGTCGAATCGAACGCGTCTTTAATCCCATAACTCGGCCTTTAATTGTAATGTATCTCTCTCATTGATCTTCTCGAACATATTTGAGTGTAGTATTATAAGAGAGACGAAAAGACAAGATAGACAAGAGAGGAAGTGATGTGCGTAAAACTGGCCCCGTCGCTATAAAATTTTCATCTATCATAAAACTTACAAATCGTTTCCTGCTAACTTCTTTTATATATATAATTCATTTTACCGTTTATTTGTCCGTTCAATGAAGTAATGTGCTTTTTGCTGTTCGACGAATTAAATAATTCAATCGTTTTTATCCATTTCGGTAACATATATATATATATATATATATATGAATAATAATAAGTATAATTTTGTTTTATTTTAATTAAAGTATATGCATATAATAACTTATAACAATATATTCATAACTATAAAAGATATATCTTGTTTATGACTTAATCTTTTAATGATTGAAAAGAATTATCTTGCATATAAATAGTTTTTATCTGTAAATTAGGTTCAATTGTTGTGATGAATTGGGTAATGATCAATTTCAAGAAAATTTAATTTCTTGATTTATAACTGTTAAGTAAAGTTTAATTACAAATGACAAATCAAAAAATGATGAATTTAATATAAATATAATATAACCAGTAAATTAATAATTGAACTAAAAATAATTTAATAAATCATATAGGCACAGAAATAATTTAATGAATCTTAAATCAATTCAATAAAATTATGAATACCTAATTTCACTATTTTTCGTTAAAAACACGGCTTTTTAAATGTAGCTGCTAGAGAAATCTTTTATCAAAGAATATAATTAAATATACAAACATTTGAAACAAATATAAAATCTATTCAAATCTGATTGATATTCACATAGAGAACAATGCAATGCTTTGCAAAAGGAAAATTTGAATATTTGGTAAATAAAATGGCCTTAATTTTCTTGTTTTTATATAAACTGGGTTAGTATAAATTAAACTAGTTTCATTGTTTGAATATACAATAATCAAATACTTAAAGCACATTTAAGTCACACAAATATTAAGGAACCTTAAATATGTTATTTGGTCCTCAACAACAACAAATACAAATAAGTGATTTTAGCTGCAGATTAATGACAATTTGGATTTGATTTAGTATTTATAAATAATAAATTACTGATTTCTTTTAGAAAAAAGGAATGTTTCTTATTTTCTGTAACAATCCATACTCAAATAACAATAATACTTTTTGTTTTTCGAATTGAAGACAAAGAATTATCAATTTTGTTAATAAATTTGATGAAGAATAACTAGTAGTAAAATTAAATAATCTATCTGATAATATTTTTTTCTTTTTTTAGTGCTTAACATGTTTAAATTTAAAGTTTAAATGCAAAAGTAGAACTTATAAACATCACTGTTTACTAAATTTCGATAAACATTAGTCCACACCAGAAAATAAAACATAAACCGCATTACAATCGCACTTTCCAATATTAAACGGAAAAATGTGGATGTTCTGACCTGTACAAATTATTAGTTAAGGAATTAGAATCATAACCATAACAACAACTTTGATAGATCATTAATGATTTACTTTATCTCATAATTATAGTACGCTACAACTTTCTAACAGACAAACATTTGGAATCAGCAATGGGGATTTCATTAGAAAACAGAAATGTAAAATAATTTCTATTTGTAAAATTGTTAAAATGAAAATAATTTTTTGTCATCATTTTAACAGGAAATTATCAATTTTAAACTATTTATTTAAGCCTTCTACACGCTAACATAATAAAAAAATTAACTTTTTATAACTTATATACTTTCCTACAAGTATTTTCTACATCGATTGCAATGTTTTACACTACATCAATTTCCACCAAGCCTTTTTTTCTGCATATTATCTGCAGTCAGAAGTCAATTTTTCTTAAAAATAATATTTTTAAATTTAGTAACGTCTTCCAAACTATCTAAGTAATTATTTAAATCTTAATGATTTATTGAGAGACTGACAGTTACAAGAAATCTGTTTCGGCTAACACCAAATTCCACTCACTACCAAAAACAATATATTGAAATCTTCTATTCTAGATTTTTCTAGAATAAAAATTGTTATAGTTTATTTTTTTAAGAAATGTATTTTTTAAAAAACTATACTAACAACACTATGTCATATTTTAATATACTTGTTTTTGTATCTGTTTCAAATATATTCTGTATGATTATAATTCCACGAAAATAATTATTTAGTAATGAATATAAACATTTTTCTTTTTAATAATTTTAGTTTTAAAAATTTTATTGTAAATAAATTAACTAAATAGCAAAAAGCTTAATTAAAATATGGTTAGTTAATTTTTTGAAAAACAATTTATTGTTCTAATTATCAGAAACATTTACTACAATATAACACATTTATTAATCTAAATAACAATCAGATTACTTTATGCAGATTCTATAACAAAAGTTTAATCATATTTCAACTTTACATAATATCTTATTTAAAAATGATTAAATCTTAAATAATACCTTAAAAATAATAATAAATTATACCAAATAAAAACAAAATATAATGCTTTATAATTGCAACATTTGAAAATACACCAAAGTACTTACAAAAATTAAATTATATGTCGTCTCAAAGCTTGAAATATTCGACAATATTTGTAAATAAAACACAAACGTTATATTGTTGACCTTACATAATGCATATATCTATATAAGTATGTATGTATATACGCACAGAGTTGATTTAAATCAACAATAATCATTATAAAACCATTTTGTAAATTATTCAATTATTTTTTTTGATCTTTAAACGTAAATTGGGAAAATCCCAATAAATGTCAATTAATTTAATTTATATTTATTTATTTCGAACATATCTATCACATTCACAATATCTAAAATAGTAATATTAATATTCTAGTTTTACTCGAAATATGATCATAATTAAAATTTCAAGTTAAAGAGGAATCTAAAATTGTTATAACCATATAGATATGCTGCATGTAGTGGTTTTGATTTAATTAAATTTTTTGATTTGATAAGATTTTTTCAATTATCACTACTCATTTTTTCTATAATACATGAAATTGTTCATAGAATAGAGAACGAATTGTCTCACTCGTAACTCTGTCCACAATTGAACGCTAATTACAAGGTATTCGAAACGATAAATTTCTCCAGAACACATCTATGTACCGTGCACACTAACATGAACGTTTTAAAGGCGAAGTATGCGGTATCCACAATCGGAATCTACCACATAATAAGGGTAACTTAAAATAACAAACATATCGCGTACGCGATTTGCTTGTCATCCATAGTTGACAACGAAGTCTGTTATAGAGACGACGGGCACAAATCGTCGACGAACGCCACGAATATGGGTTGTAAGTAGTGGGTGGTAGACTGTGGGTCTGTACGCGCTTCTACAGACTTCTCGCTGCTTACATATTACTTCTCTGTGTTCAGATATTGATCAAAGAACGGCGCTGTTGACGCCACCGCAACCGGCTTGTTCATGATTGTAATTAATTTTCCTGAAATAGAGATTTTGTGTTGTTGGCACATGCGAGTGTTGCATATTAGACATGAATTAGTGTGTTATGTAACCGTTTTATGTTGATAGCTTGCGGTGTGCGCCGCGTCGTTCGCGAGATTTATTTTCATATTTTTTGTCGTTGCGGATTACAGCTGTTGCGGTCGTGCGTTTATATAACGTCGCGACCATTATTGCATTCATGTGTACATGTTTATGTTTTCGTGTACCGAAATGTTGCTTTTAATACCGGGTCCATTGATTTCAATCGCTACATTTAAAATCCAGCTCCATAACAAAATTAGTCCATGAGTATACGATCCGACGTCCTCCACATATTCACATTTTTCAACTTTATTCTCGAGAAATAATGGTCATGGAATTCTGAAAATCTTATTATAACAGATCATTACAAACGTTTGCGTATTTTTATTATAAAGTTACAAGTGAAGTTCATTATATTTTCAACATAGCTCTTAACTACTACAAGTAAAAAAGTGTATTTATTTTTCAGTATAATATTTTTCAACGTCGATTCATGCAGTTATTTATTATTATATCTATTAATAAACTTTTCTACAATAAAATATTTTTATCTCCATATATAAATTTACATTTTACAGTTCTATTCGCCTTAAAAAATGTAAATACTCGCGTCAATTTATTTAATAATTATTTCCAAATAATATTAAAGTGATATAAATACAGTGTCATATCGAAATAACGAAAAATTAAATATTAAATATCCTAAATAAACTTACTTTTAATTTTTAGAATGATAATTCAACATTTAAACTCGAAGCAACAAATCCCAAATTACATTAAAATATTTCGAATTTGCGCTTATCATGACTTATTTGAAGACATTGACGGTTTTAAAAGAATATTCAACATTTTTATTAAAAAATTATCAAATTTATCAAAAAATAATAATGTTAGAATCCAATTTCGTTTTAAAACTTAAACACAAATAATAATAATTAAAAATTAATTGCTAATTATGAGATAGTAAGTGAATCATTTCGACATTTTTTTTTCCAAAAAATCATTATTTTAAAACTGGATTTAATATTTTTTTATATTTTGTTCATAATATTCAATCCATTTATCAGGTTAAATGAAATTGAGTAAATATTTTAAATGATTAGTTTCTATCAATATTTGTCTAGTATAAATGCAGCTACTATAATCAAGAAAATAAAAAAAATACAAACTGTTTTTTTTCAATCTATTATATTTATCACAAGATACTTTACATAAAAGCTATAAAAAATAAGAAGTATAATTTGTATTGTAACTAAACCGGAATTTTCACATAAATGGGCACACATACTATCACATATTGTCTGTTGTATTGGTATAAAAAATCTGAGATTTTCCTCTACATTTATGTACTGAAAATGATGATATCATCATAGAAATGCACAGAAATAAGAATCAAAAATGACCAATTATCATTTATTAAATCTGTTTAACCAGAAAAATGTTTTGTGGTTTGTGCATTGAAAGATTTCTTTTGTGGTAGTAAAATTATCCACATTATCATAAATATATTATTATATAATACATTTGTTATGATTATGATTTTCGGCCACGACATTACTGTAATATCCATTTAATAGAAGTAACGTCCCTTAAATAATATAATAAAAAATGCACCGCAATACTTTCAAATCACGCTCTGGGAAACAGTATCATCTCCGTCAGGACACAATATGGACCAAATAATAATAATACCCAATAAATATATTTTATATTAAATTTTAGTTCATTTTTCATTTATTTTACTAATAAAAATGAATGTATCCATTTTATTTTAGTTTCGCTGAATTTAATCATCGTTTTTGAATTTAATCATCCTCAAATAGTTTTTAATGTTTATAGAGCTCAAAAATTGACTAAACATAACGATAAGAGAAACCAATTATACAAAAAAAATAATAACTAATAACAAAATGAAAAAAAATTAAAAAACTAGTAAGAGGAAAAAAACATCAAAACAACAATAATGTAAAGTTGTCATTGTTTTTGTTTATACCTATCAAACAATTGGTGTATTATCTGCAGATAACTCGATCTACAACTACCTGAAGATATCGAACATACCAAAATGAGTCATAGAAGATAAAAACTCATGTGTTTAAAAAAAATTCGACCTCCCGGACAGTAATAACCTAATATTAGCGTTAAACAAAATGTAATAGCCTAATAGAGAATGTAATGATATGGTCCTCTGTAAGTTGAATTTTCTACTTACTCCTCCTTTATCAATTCCAAATATAAAATAAACGTTATCTAACGAAACGAAATATGTTTAAGTGCACATTACAGATCAATTATTTTACATTATATTAGTTATTCTATATATTTTATTTTTGTTATTTTCGACTTTCTACATACTTCCTTTCATCTTCTTTTTAAATAACTGAATTCTATACCACTTGCGTTTCAAGAATAATATGTCAACATATATTAAACACTATTTCAATTGAAGACTATAAAATGCTCTTATTATATATTTATCAGTATTAAATAATTATGGTAAATACACCTGCTATTGTTATACACCTGCAAATCCTTTAACACAGTTTGCCAAAGAAACAAATACTTTATTTTTTACTGATTCTCATTTTCAATATATACTTGAAGGATTTCAATGATAAAACTCTTCAATTATTTAAGCTTCTATTAACGTTCAGGAATTGAATTTGTTCCAAACATGAATATCTCTATCAAAAATTGACTATTTATCTATCAGTTTTTTTTATAATTACATGATTTAACTTAAACGCATGATCAGATTTTTTATGAAAGAAGAAGAAGTTATATTTCAATTAAATTAAGACTAAATATCCCAAAAACTATTTAAAATTGGAAAGAAAAATGGATACTTTTTTCCTTCGTCTAAATTTTTCCGTCTGGCTTCTTCAATCATTCACTAGTTATTTAATCCGAAGTATTTATTTAAATGGACTGCTATACAACATATATATTTTCTGATAAAAAAAATGCGTATCTTTTATAAATAAAAAGTTTTAATATTAATCGTTCAGATTATTTATTGTTAAAAATAATTACATTTTTAAAACTATATGTTGAACGATTCTATATTTGAATGGACATTTCAATGGTACAAAATAGATATTCAAAACAAACAAGTGACTCTTTTAATCCTGAACTCCAAACCGTTCCAATTATAGATTAATTACAGTTATAAGGAGTTTATTCAAATCGATATGAAACCATTTTCAATAAATTCAAACTTTGTATAATCAAATCCAATTTCCTGTTGCCTCGTTCACTCATAGTTCTGAAACTACGTTTACTGGAAATTCATAAGCTACAGTGTTATATCTGTCGAACGAATTGAATACTACACTTATTCATAAATAATTTATGAGCGAGAAAGGTCGTTTCGCGTTATTGTGTTACGTCATGTGCATAATAAAAAAATATGATTGTTTTAACTACATCGAGATCTATATAACCCGTTTATCGTTATTTGCATTCCAGGCGATTATATTATAGAATTAGTATATATATATATATATATATAATAGTGCGTATAAAGTCCCTTATCATTTCTGTAGGAATAAAAGACTAAAATAATGGAATTAATCTATCAAAAAAAATTAAAATATTATTTAGATGTTTATGTATTTATTAATAAAATTTAAATAATGAATTTTAAATGTATATGCACTTTCGCAAATGATGTTCCAAGCCCAGATAATGATCTCGTAAGTACGCGCACTCGCAGAATATGAGACGATCTCTCTAAGATATGAGAGATACTCTTGTAAAATGATTTTTTTCAATTAAAAACGAAAAAAACAAATTTACTGAACTTGAAACCATACCTTATTATCACAATAATTCTATGCTGCTGAATTAGAATTAAATATCAAACGAATAAATTATTAAAAATATTCAATCACACTAAAAATATTTTATTATTTTTTACCTTTATCGACTTTAATTTCAATTTATGTTTTTATGTCTTGTTCTATTGAATTATATTATAAATCCACACCTATATTTGATTCTACATAAATATGGATACTTTCTTAACATTTATAAATAACTAAATATTACACAGGTCATGAAGTGTGTTCTATTTTTGTTATTATCAAAGGGATCTACAATTAGAAAAGACTACAAAAAGCAGTGTATAACTCGTCGTCTACATTACCCAATTTCTAAACACTTTTCATTTTATAAATTTGCTCTACAAACTAGTGTGAAAAAAGAAAATAAAATATACTATTTATTTGATAGTTAAATCCGAATATTGTTTTTATATTTATTGAAAAAAACATTATAGATTTTCTGTCACTATATTTTTACTTTTTATTCTCTGTAAATTTTTTCATGACCCATATCATTAGATCAAATATATTAAATATAAAATATCTACTTAATTCAAATATTTTCTTTACTTATGAGCAAATGTTAAATATCGTATTTAAAAATAATATATATTTAATTAAAAGAATGTATGATCAAATATATTTCTTCGTCTAGAATAACGATTCTTTATGCAGTTAATACAACTGCTATAGAGAAGATTTGAAAATTTTAGAGAAAATAGGATCAAGCATATTATTTAGAGAGATGTTACTGTTATCTAATGAGAACTACTTCCATCAAGTGGACATTACTATCATTTCATTACAAGCAATTTAAATTTATAACCAAATATGATTAAATTACATTTTAGAGATATAAATGAATTTCATCAAATTTATTTTTTTGAAAATGAATCAATAATAAATGAATGTTATAAAAATCTTAATTTATAGTAGCTACTGCAGTAATATTAATTTGTAAGAGATATATTACAAAACTAATTAAAATATTTACTCATATTATCTGTAATTAAACTAACCTTCTTTATTACAACGAAGAATTATTTTTTTTTAAATAAAAATACAGGCACGGATTAGAACCACACAGAAAATGTGAAATTAACTTTCTGAGAATCCAAATAATATTATAAAATATGCTAAAACGAAAAGATTTCTTTCGTGAAGATTAATAACCACTCTTCTGTAGATTTTGAGAGAAATTGATCAAAATACAATTATATTTGAGCATTTTTTTCAAATATATCAAAGTGTGCATTACAAGAGCTAACAATGATAAAAATCATTACCCAAGACATGTCATTTTAGATACAATATATTCAACGTAGAATTTTGTAATAGATAATTAAGTACAAACCTGGATCAAAATAACATTTTAAATATTACACATAAAATTATCTTTGTGTAAATAGAATGGTAGAAGAATTTGTTATAAAAAAAATAAGCGTTGTCTTATTATAATTCATAATGACTAGTCGACATCACCCATTAGAAATGTTCTTGAAAGCCTAGAGACATCTTAATATTATAATTTTACATAGTATCTATTTAAATAAAAATATATTTTATAAAAAAATAATTTTTAAGTTTTATATTTGTTATATTCATACAGTTTCCTTTAAAATTTATAATTCTCATTAAAACTATATAACATACCCGTATGGATAGTATTTGTGTATACATATTTCCGACATCTTTCTGGAAAAATGAACAACTATAGCTTTTTAAATGATACCATGATTTACACTATTATTCAGTTTTCAGTTATTCAGTTTGTGTTTAGTTTTCAGTAACTTTTTTTGCACGAATTTTAGATGAAGCTAGTCTGCTTATACGACATATATCTGCCTATATGTTGCCGTTCCTAGGGACGTCTAGGGCCACGACAACAGCCTGAGTCATCTTATTAAATTTAATATCGACTTATGGCTTAGTAGACTACCGCGCTTTCGTGCTCAAATCCAGAAAAAATGGTTTTCAGTAACTCAGTGTGTGTTTAGTTTTCAGTAACTCAGGTGCGTTTAGTTTCCTGAAAGGGATATTTAAAGAAATTATTTATTCTATGACTAAAATAAAACTGAAAATAGCGGTTTATATTTGAAAAATGTAAACTCCTTTGCATGACTATTGACTGAAGTTATATGAAGCTAATATTAGCATATTTTTATTTTTAAAAATCTATTGTTTCATAAATGTCTATTTTATTTTCTGACTATGTAGCCACTTTTCTACATGTAAAGTAAAACAGTCAGTATTAAATGATATTTTACAAAAAAATGATTACAAATAAGAAAAAAAGGATAATTTATTCAGTAATGAAACTAAATAAAAATAAAGCTACTTAATGAACTCTAAAATTTAATATAAACATGTTTATTCGACACAAAACAAAAATCTCGTGCATAACAAAATTCCACAAAAATCCCAAAACTCTGCGTTGTTATAAAAATAAATAGTATCATTACGTCTTAATGACCTGTTCTATATCTGTCACATCTTCATGATATAATGTTAGTAGGAATGTTTTCATTTATCCTGTTTTTGAATTGTCAGGATGTCAAATGTTCAGATAATAGATTAACTGTGCGGTAATTAACTGGAAGAAATATATTTCGAATGAATAAACCTCGTACAAAAACACTGCTTGGAAATGGTACTTAAATGTGATAGTCTTGTTAAGTCGAAAGCTTGTGTATAATTCTTAAGAATCTCAAAAAAGCCAGATTCACGTCAGGTGAAATGTCGACAACCGTAGATTAATGAAGGTTCGCCGAGCTATCAGCTCGGTCTGAGAAGAATATACACGTAAGCATTCACACATGCATACATAAAAACACACATACAGAGTACATACACATAAACGATTGGACTGCTCCATACATAAGCATTAAATTCAGACATACATACATACGTGCATGTATTTATATATATATATATATATATATATATATATATATATATATATATAACATATATATATATATATATATATATATATGTTTCTTCTGATTAGATTAAAAAGAAACACTTTAAACGGTAAACGTATTTTGCAAAACTTTAAATCAGATTAAGTAAATAAAATCTTTCTCCTTTTATTTATTGTTCTAGTACTAAAAATATCTTAACGAGTATTATAAATAACTTTAAAAATACAATATTGTTTTGTTGGAAGAAAAGAAATTTTACATTACATTATATAATAAGCTGTTGTTAATGAAATAATTACTTAGAAATTCATCTCAAAGAAGGGCAGAAATTACACCAACTTTTTATATAACGTTAGACTGCACTACTCTATGCTTATTTGTGATAAGCTCTACTTGATAATATATTTATCAATACAGGAGAATTTTTGTAAGATATCGATCTTCTTAATATATTTTAGAGACTGCACTAAGCCATCCATATCGCCAGTTAACAAATTAATTTCAGTTACCAATTATATATTTCAATTGTCTCTATTATTTCTTCCACTTATTTAGAGAATACTCTCAGTATTTTTTTTAATTATATCCATAATCTACACACTATTTCTATTAACACATTAAATAAATTTATATTTACTTCTTTACAAATTTCTCAATTTTCGTTTCGAATTATTCATTTTCTCTTCTTTCCACCCTCAAATTAGTACTTGCAATCATCAAGAACATAAAATTAATTATTATATAAAAATAAATTCACTTTTAGAAGATATAAAGTGGTAATACACTACTATAGAATGCAATTTTTAAACATTCCTAATGATTTTAATTAAGAATTAAAATATGAAACAGAGTTCTTATATATATATATATATATATATATATATATATATATATATATATAAATATGATTGCTTTTTAAAAAAATAATAGCAGTATTGAAATATATTTTTCTCTAATATTTATAATCAATATTTATCTCTAATACTGTCCTCAAACAATCATGCTTGTATAATATTCTAAAAAGAACATTATCAAAACAGGACCAAATGAATGTAGTAATGAAACAACGGTAACTGGAATCAATACAAATATCCAGAAGGGACAACAGATTCAAACGGAAACATTGGTTGAAGATGTCTTGAATACAGTAAATAAAGCACAAATAGAGGGTTTCAAAGACTATTTTGTTTTGTGTAATTATATTGATGTTGTGGAAATCAAAACATGATTTAATACATATATATATATTAATCTATATTTTTATCATAAAGAAACAATAAATAAAAATGGATGAAAAAAATGATATTTTATAGAAATAAATTAAATTAAAAAGTATGTCTATACATATATATATATATATATATACACATACATATATATGTATATATACATACACACACACACACATATATATATATATATATATATATATATATATATATATATATAGTAAATTATAAGGATCTGAACTGTCTTACATTCCAGTCGGCTTCATATCGTACGTTCGCCATTATATATTCTTGTTATTATTATATACGTGGATTTCAGAATAAGTATATTTTTCTGTATTCAAATACAAATATTATTAATACAATCTTTTACAAGTTACTATAGATATCATTATTTGTTACTTACGATTATTTGTCAGACTACATATTTGTTAATTTACAAATCACATAGTTTATTTGTATGAACACTGATATCAAGTAAAGAAATTTAAAAAATATATATTTTCATGAATTTAACTAAATAACTGTCAGATTATTTCAGGAAATTTTGTTATAAATGAATAAAACTCACTTCGGATTTCTCTTTATTTTCTATTTATTTCCTGTTTACCTTTTGTATATTTACTATTTAACAACCAACATGTAAAATGTTCAACAAAAAGTTAATATTTAAAAATTATTATTTAAAAAGCTCTTTCCTACTTTCTAAAATATTAATGTTTTGAATATTAAATTGTCTGTATTTAAAAATCACAAGAATTTAAATAATTTATATATATATATATATATATATATATATATTATATGCTTGAACTAAACATATGGTCACATTTCCAATAATTCCAAAACAAAGTATATAGAGTTAAAGAAGCAATTGAAAAAATAACGTATTATTTAATTCTATATAGAAATGAAATTTAAAAAAATGTGTACATTAAAATAAATATACAGTTAAGTAAATCACATAGCGATATAAAGGAGAGGATTTGTAATATAAAGTAAATTAAAAATGAATTCGGATAAGATCAGTCTTCATGAGAGTATAAAAGAAAATCCTATAAACAACGCTAAGATACAATTCTTAAATTATATTTTTTAGATAAATGTTTTTAAGAACCATAATAAGACTTATCAGTACTTTAAATGTTTTATATATTTATATTAATATGGAAAGGATGAATCATTTATTAACATATTTGCTTTACATTATAAAATAACATCAAATTCCTATCTACAAGTAAAAACACCATTACTGTTGTATGTATTTTTATTCATATATATATATATATATATATATATATATATATATATATATATATATATATATATATATATAGTAATACAGAAAAATGCATTAATATAAACGAATAACAAGGAAGTTATTTGAACATATTATTACTCTTTTATGCAAATTTTTTATTTTCTGCGCATTTGAGTATAATTAACAAAAATAATTTAACTAAAATATTTATAATTACACTATACATACGACTATACTGCATATAGTCGTATATTACGAGATACACAGAGAGAGAAAGGAATGTATAAATATTTATATATATATATATATATATATATATATATATATATATATATATATATATATATATATACACATGTGTATGTACATTGTATGCGTGCATATATCAAAAGAAATAATACGTTCTAATATTAGTTCAGTTTCAATAAATGAACTCATTTTCAATCATCAGTAATAATTCAACATTTAAAAAGTTTGATTAATTATATATATATATATATATATATATATATATATATATATATTCAAATATATTTTGTTTTAGAAAACAACCAATAATTTTGAATATCTTTTATTACAAAAATATAAATAAAATTGAAAAAAACTGTATAAGAGAAACAGAAGAAAAAATTTTCAATAAGTCATTATTAATCTATTTTGATTTGCCTATGAAAAGTTCATCATTCTTAGAACACCATGATACAAAACTTTTTTTTGTACTTCAGAACTTTAATGATGATGGCACTTCCATCTAAATACGTATAACAAATAATAAAATAATTATAATGATCAGTAATTAAAAATGTTTCATTATAAAGAAAGTTTTATGGTTTTCGGAATGAAAATGATTTCATTCGTTTGTATGTTTATTTGGGGCGTAAAGACGCATCGATAAAATTCATTTGTGAAAGTGAACTTAGTCATATTGTCCAAACTATACTTTGTCAAAATATCAAATTAAGTATTTTCTGTAATAATCATTCAAATTGTAAAATTAATACTTATATAATTGTTAATTATGAATGCGTAACTATGATATTCTTAATTGTATTCATTTTAAAATGTAAATTACAAATAATTTACTTAATTTACAAGTTTTACTTAAATAGAAAACATTCATGCCATTATTATTTAGTATCTATCAATTTTCAAATATCAGACAATAAAAAAATTATTTAAACATGTCATATAATTGTAATAAATCATATTTATACAAAGCATTTTAATTTCATAATTGTCTTTATACTCTACGATATTTGATTTTTTTGTTGAAACTGTTACGTCGTTTTAAATTTTTTTTTTATAATAACGATAACTGGCTTTGTCATTAGCAGACTTTTTCATTTCATTTTGTAAATATACTTGACCAAAACAAAACAGTTATCGATTTTTACAATGATAAAATATATTCTTTCATATAACCTAGCGTCCGTACTATGTATAACAATAAAAAATTAAAGATTTGCATTTATAATATATAGTAAAAAATATTTATCATTCCTTTATTAACTTTGATGTTTTTAATTAACACAATTTTCATTATATATATATATATATATATATATATATGTATATATATATAAATATATACATATATATATATATATATATAATACATATTTTAACCAATCGTTTAGTAAATTGTTAGAACAAAGACATGAAGTTTTATTGAATTAATTTTTATCAAAAGTACTAAAACGTCATAAAGTATATTTTTATATTAATTACCTTGATTTTATTTAAATGGCATTATGAAAAGATAAACTTAAAGTATATTCATCAACATAAGTACGTTTAGATTACATATCTACTTAGTATATATTTTTTTCGATTAAGATTGTTAAAACTTACATATTTAAGAAATAAATAAAGAGGCAGAAAAAATCTTTTATTTTAATAATTCATTAACGTCATCATTCTAGTAACATCACCACTGAAAATGAAAATAAAACGAAAAGAAGAAAATTGATATTCGGAACATATCACATTCCAATAACTATTTAAATCGTTAAATATAACTTTTCTTCTTGTATTTCCCATTTTTTTCTTATTTAGAAGCTCACAAAATAAATTTATAAAACTAAACCGGGAAAGTCGAACTAATTAAAACAATCATAGTTAATAGTTAGATTATGTTTTAACTCTTTTCGAGGTGAAATATCATAACTTTTAAACTATCAAGTAATTAAAAATAATGATGAAATTTGTGAAAATCTAATTACCACAAGTACAAAAATTAAACGTTTTTGACTTTTTAATTGGTTATATCATATATTAAATGAACTAAACTGAGATACCCATTATCCGACTACATGAAAATAAATATCTCGTTAACGCTGTTAACTACTGCTGAATATACAGTATACAATTATATAGTTATAATAAGGTACCATCTCACCTTAAATCGTTAATGAACATGTATCTAATTAAAAAAGTGTTTAGAAAATTTTCAAAAACTTACACAATTTAGTAAAATAAACTTTCTCTCTCTCTAATATATATATATATATATATATATATATATATACATACATACTATTATCTTACATAAATTTAGCATATATTAAATAACTTCATAATTCTTCTCACTAAAAAACTCAACTGAGTGTTCAGCGAGGAAGATGTCCAGGCATTTTTTATCTGATTACAAATTCTCAAATGATTTTCTATCCACACTATTCAATGACGATTGGTGACATTCTAAAATCCAACCTTTTTTAAATACTCAGATTAACACAAAATATCCCAACCAAACTATAATAAGTTCTATTTAATTTTCAAAAATGTATATGATCTGGTATTGTTATGATAGAGACAGTACTCTTTATTTCAACTAAAATCAACCGTTTTTCCTGTATGGCTATGACAGATCGTTTATTATGAAGTAGTATTTCTCCATCCTGATGATTCCTTTACCGATCAAGAACTTTCCTAATCACACCATATATGGATCATCATTTTCCTTAGATACAGAACAGATTTTTATTGCACTTACGCAGCTCATCTCATTCTTTTTGTGATATTTTTTTCTTGATATTATTGTAGCAAGCCCATTTTTTATCTTTCATCGCTGATTTCTTCAAAAATGAATGATTGTAGAAGTTTAAGGAGCGAACCATAAGTGAAAATTCAACTTATCAAAATGTTTTCAGACAATAAGGACATTCAAACATCATAACAAGATATATAGTGAAACTTCCAAAATTGTCCAAAAATTTATTTTTGTATTATGAAGAGACTTTCAACAATCTACTTAATATGGTATGCGATTCATTCAGAACGAATGAACAATTTTATCATTTTCACACTTCAAAGACCTTCCAGATAGAAATCCCTTTTTAGAAGAAAAATTTTTAATTCATACTCAGTTTTGAACATTAATATATGAATAGCTGCATCTCCATAAAGAGTATAAATTCTTTTTTTTAGCTAATATTTGCGTTTTTACCCTTCTGAAATTAAAAAAATATTAAATAGCAAAAACTCTCCTTATTTATATTCATTTTCACAACTCGCTATTTGGGTATAAATGAAACAATCTTAATTTTTATAAGAAAGTAATACGTAGAAGTATCATTGATTAAAATTCTACAAGTTTATTCCATTTCAAATAAATTTAATGGATTTTATTATAAAATCTGTCTATAAGAAATCACGAAAGATATGTTTGATCAATCTGATATTAAAAAATAAGAAAATTTATTTTTGAAACAAAATTCATGTCACTCTATACTATTATTTTATTACAAAATTGAATACTGTTCAGATATACGGATGTTTCTCATTAAATGAATTTCCGTAAGTTTATTTCTTGTTACTTCTAATATAACTTCTATATCATTTTCATTACTAGATTAATAATTTTAACATAATATTTTAAACAGTATTTTTCAATCTTCAGTTAAATAAAAGCGGACAATAATTCAATTTTTATTTTTAGAATTTATTTAATAACTATTTATAGTTAAATAAAGTACATTAATGAATATGGCAGTTTAAAAATTAAAACACTTCCTCGTGTAAAAAAAATGACAAAACCAAATAATTAATGAACCATTTATAAGATTACTGTTGACCTCATAGTAATTAATACTTATATTACTACAACAATAGTTTCTTGAAAGTAGCTGCTGTAATAAGATTATCAGTTTCCTGCTATAGTATAAAGACGTTATAAGAATAGTCTACACATTATTTTTAATACGATGAAAGATAACAAGAAGTAATTAACATTCAACGGAAATATTTAAAAATACATTAATACCGAAAGTGGTCTTACTAATAAACGAAACAAATAAGTGAAAAAGTACATTAAAAAAAGTTTGAAAATGCTACAACAAGTATAGTTGAATTGATGATTAAATTATAAATAATTTAATCATCAATTTCAATAAACAGGAATAACATTTTCAGTCACTGAGTATGTGGTTATTTAGATACAAAATAGATTAAAAATATAATTAAAGAATTAGAAACATTTCACATATTGAATGAATTACACCGAAGTTAACAAATAAATTTATAGAAGAAGAATAAAAGTTTTTACGCTCATAAGGCTAATAGTTATTTTTTTAAAAAAAGATTGCTTTTTTACTCTATTTAATGATTAAATTTATTAAGGAAACTGTTTTATTAGTATCAATTTGATTTTACCAAATGATTCATTTTAATAATCTGTGTATTGTAATAATATATCCATGGTAGACATTACTTATAGATAAAAATAAAATTTATCTTGACGAACTTGTCAATTTCTTTGATTGTATATTTTTTACCTTATACTTAAAAAAGTAAAGTAAAAAAATAACAACATGTAAAAAAACCTTACCCACAACATAGAACCTAATCTCAACACGACCATCTATGACTGACACACGCCATAAAAAAGAAGTTCAAATCGGACGTTTTATAAACGATTTCCACAAATACCATCACCACCCCAAAGCGGCACTTAACTGAGACGTTTTTCGTCTAAATGTGCGTTCGTTGTACTTTCAGTTGGATGTCGGCTGTTCATCCGAAAAGACCGATGATGACTCGTTATCACGATCGACGCCACCCACCAATCCGCAAACAGACTCACTCGCTTCCAAGTTACCACAACGCACCGTTGAAAAATAAATAAGTGCAGTAATGTGACCCAGGTATCCGTGTGTGCCGTATTATTCTACCATTTTAATTGGTTTTAGAGGAGATTAAAAAATGCGACGTGAAGCTATGAACATAAATCAGTGCGTTTTTACTGTAACTCTTTGATAACGATACGATTTTCGACAGAATTAATTTTACTTGAAGAATTAATATAAAAAATACAGTTTTGGTCAAATGTTAAGATTTTAGTCAATAATTATAAACGATTTTATTTTATAAATATTATGCCGTTATTTACTTCGAATTTACTTATTTTTTATATCAACACACAAAAGCGATTTTATTAAATTTAAAAATAATTTTACATATTTCTTTTCTGTACTTTCAATTATTTTGTTATTTTATATTTGTCAAATTCATTAAATGTTCAATTTTCTTTTTTTAAATAAATAATAACATTCTACACTCTGATGCTTCAATCTCTAAATATTAGATTGGTAGGAAAATAATTGCGGTTTATAACCTTTAAATTCATATACATTTTTGTATTTTTCGATTTTCTTAGATGTTTTAAGTAATCCAGAACGGTTGGATGACTAACGTCTAATTTTTGGGAAAGCTCTCGAATATTGTACGTGGTTCTGATTCAACTAATGCTTCCAGCTGGTCGTTATAAACTAAAGAAGAATACCCGCGAACTTATTCATATTCAAGGCTCTCGTCTTTAGCATGAAATTTTTAGAACCACCATTGCATCGTATGTTCCTTAATAGTCCTCGCACCAAAAGCATCATTTAGTTTATGAGTAGTTTCTGCTGTTTACCATTCATTTTGAACTCATACAAAAAATTAATCTTATTTGCTTATTTCCATCTTTAATTGAATAGCCCAATTTGAACCAAAATTAATAATAAAATCGAACTTGATGTTACCTAAATACAAAACGAAAAATGCACTTTTGAATAATATTAACATAAGTAGGATGAAATGAAACTTTTATTGAAAAAAAATAAGGTTAGAATTTAGAAAACAAAAACCGTGAATTATTTTCCTACCAACATCTAAAATCCCTTTCTAAATCATCATTTCGTCATTTATTTTGCGAAATTTTATATTTACAGAATAAAATATGACTGGGTATTTTTTTTCATATTGACTAAAATTACATAAACAAAAAAGATAAATTCTCTGAAATAAAAACGTTGTCTACAAAGATTTCTTAAAATGAAACAGAAAAAATATTAAAATTATTTTTAAGTTATAAAATACTTCCAGTAAAATATTTTATTTTTCAATAACCTCATAATTTTCTACCCATAATCATTTTTTGTTTATTTATCTCACATTATATACTTTACTTGTTTTCAACTGTCCCATGAAAACACCTTAATAAAAAAGAAAAATTTTAAACCGAAATTAATTTAAAATGATTTTATGATATACCTCTTCTATTCGAATTTATTTTTTAAAGGATTGGATAAAAAAAAATTATATATATATATATATAAACACAAGAAAAGATTATTCTGACAGATTTTTTATATATTTACATGTTTCGAAGAGAATTTTAAAAAATAATTGTAAAATTTCTATTTCATAATTGAGCATGTATACAAAAATATATCAAAAAAGAGAGATATTATTTTACCTGACTATAAATATTCAACAACTTGCAAACATTGTCTGATATATATATATATATATATATATATATATATATATATATATACACACATTCGAATCTGTTTTTATGCGTATATTTTTAATACGGTTTTAAAGTTATGCGGTGCATATTTTATGCAAATTCTAGATTTCCCCGTTGTATATACATATACGAGCTGCATGTTATTTAAAAAGTTTTAAATTTAAATTATTATATTTTTTAATTTTTTTTCAATTTAAAATATTTTATTTCTGACTGATTCAATCATGTTTTATGTCCTATCGCTGAAACAAATCTATACACTTCAAATGCCTGCTAGAAAGCAGTTTGGCCTGGATGTGTTGTAAACAGTGCAACCATTAAACATAGACATTATCAGATGACATCATTACTTTGGCACATGAAATTGATGGAGTAGGTTTTGATACGTTTAGCCAAAATGATGTCGACGAATTGCTTGTAGGTAATGCCTCAAGTGACGATGATATTATTGATATAACTTTGGATATTGTCTAAGATCAAGAAAACGATAGTGAAGTGAAAGAAAAACCTATTCCCCTCAGTGCAAATATAATTCGAATAGGCCTTCAACTTTCCAATAAATTGAAAAATCATTTTCTTGTTAATGTCATAAATGTATGTCTAGATATCGCGAACTGCATAAAAAATTAATAAAATCATCATCGCAAAGTTTAATCACTAATTGCAATTTCATAAGGAAAAAAATAACACAGAATGAAGGCGAAGTTAATACTTATTCTGTTTGTGAAGAACCATTGTTTTTACCATGCAGATCTGATGCACTGACTATCTCTTCTAGTGATGAAAGTGATTTTGCACTAGTTTGTAAAAAGTACCGAACATTGTCAGATAGTGACGATAATTTTGATGAAAAAATGTAAAAAGAATTGTTACTTTTCAATAAAATTAAATGAACAAAGTTTTAAAACGAACTTATTTTAAGTTTTATATCAATTTCTTTCAGATTTTCGAAAGAATTTTTAGACATTTTTATTTTTCTGAATTTGTATAAACTTTTAATGCGATTTTGGATGTATTTTAACTCATTTCTTTGGTTTTATACAGTTTTAGAAAATTATGGAACGTACCTTTGATTTTTCAACGTAAATTATATCTTTTTTGTGCGATTTATTTATTTAGGGACTTTATATATCGCTATGTATGCAATAATATTTCAAAAATCTACATAACTTAAAAACAAAATTAACCAACATTATACACTACATAACAAAATTGAAAGACTTAGAAGGAAAAAAATTACAATATTTGACGATTAAAGACTAAAATTGTGTACAATTTATAAACAAACTGAATTTGTAAAAGGATTTCAAAAAAAAAACAGATAACAAATACGACCTCTAAAATTTATTCTACCCTCAAACAATTGTATTTTTATTCTCATTCGATTTTAATTAAATCCTCGAATGCCATTATTATACGTTCAATAGCTCAAATGTCTACTTTAAACAAAATTCATCACTATATTTCATCTTTTTATAAAATATAATTTTGAAAGATAATCTCGGAAATTCATAAGTAAGCTATATTGTACCCGCTGTTTATTCCAAAAAGTCACTAATTTTAGACGTTTTAAACTAATACGCTTCTCTAAATAAACGAATTCAAATTAAATTTTTTCAGCTTGATAAATGAATACTTAATGTACTAATCAATAATGGTTGGACGTAAATGTTAAATGCATTTATAAAAAAGGGCCATTACTAAGAAAAAAAATAATATAAATACAAATTTTTCACTTTTATACTTAATAATTACACAAGAAAATTCAAAAAATCAACGATTCGCATTTAATTTTTTTGGGTCTGGCTGTCAATTATAGTTATTATTAATTTTGATTCGTTGATAATTTTTTCAGTACAAAATATTTAAATCACTCCAATTAGAACTCCTGGTACTAAAATCATATGTCCATAATAGGTTTACATTAATCTCAA
>CM068320.1:7147500-7157500 GCA_034766995.1 Acanthacorydalis orientalis | reverse complement strand
CTCTCTATTATTTGTCGTTTGAACACTAGTCACCATCAATTTACTTCTACTGATATCTTCAAAAATAAGTTATCAGTGATAAATGATTTGAGTATACATTAATTGATTGTAACATTTTTAAAAATTTGAAAATTAATAACTGATTGTGAAAACAAACAATGAAGTTAATATTGTGATGAAAAATGAAAAATACTCTTAGGTGTTATGTGAGTAAATTCACTAATATTTTTATATCACAGTTTGTTGATTTGTGATTTATTTTTTATTAATATCATACGAGGATTTAGTTACGCTTTGAAAAATGAAAAAAAAATTTAAATAAAAGTTTTTTCAATGTCATGATTTATATTTATATATATATATATATATATATATATATATATATATATATATTCATATTATAGGATATTTACTCTTAATATTTTCTTAAAAATAATCGGCGCTAATAAACTTCGTTACCGACATACCCTAATAAATCCCAAACCCCAAACATCTACCTACCTAAAAAGTAATCATGGGCAGAGAAAAATGTGTATAGAAATAAAAATATTATTTTTTTCGCGTACAACTGTTTTTTGAGTTTAAAACACATTTTTTTCTAATAAAATCTTTAATAAAATATTATTAATTATTTTTGATAATTGATTATGCACAACGTGATGGCAATGTTATCATCGTCAGAGCGCTAAAGTATAAATCAAAAAACATAGGTTATTTCAACACACAAACTCTCTGTAACGCTGAACTTGGATTTCGGTGTCCGTGCCCTGTGTATATATGTGTGTGGTGTTGGAATTAATTTGTAGCGTTTTACAAGAGATGACGTAGGTAGTACATTCTTCTATTGTCCCCTTTAACCAAATATTCCCCGTAAAACAACTGTCCTTAGGCGTCAGTTTCAGTATATGTCATTTGGTTGAAGCGTAAATAACAACACTTTATCGTACTTTATCTGTACTTATGTAGAATTTCGTGCCGGATAAATTGTTTTTGCGAGGAGTTTTACTTCATTACTTTAACATGGAAAAAAGTGTTGCCGAAAGTCATCGTATTTTAGTGGAAGTTTATGGTAACCATGCTCTAACTGAGCAAACGTGTCGGAAGTGGTTTGCACATTTTAAAAGTGGTGATTTCGACTTGGAAGACCAGAAACGACCTGAACAGCCGAAAGAGTTCGACGATGAAGAATTGGAGGCATTGCTTAATGAAGACCCATGTCAAACACTTCAAGAATTGTCTGAATCGTTGGGAGTTGACTTATCAACGGTATAAAAACCCCTTAAAGCCATGGAAATGATCCAAAAGCAAGGAAATTGAGTCCCATACGAATTGAAACCGAGGGACGTTGAAAGGCGTCTTTGTACCTGTAAACTGCTGCTTCAACGGGAGAAAAAGAAGAGATGTTTACATCGAATTGTCACTAGCGATGAAAAGTGGATCAATTACGACAATCCCAAGCGCAGAAAGTCATCGGTTAAGCCTAGCCAACCATCAACACCAGCGGCGAAGCCAAATATCCATAGATCCAAGCTCATGCTCTGTACTTGGTGGGATCATAAGGGTGTGATCTACTATGAGCTGCTCAAACCGAATGAAACCATCATTGGGGATTGCTAACGACTACAATTGATGCTCTTGAACCCTGCATTGAAGGAAAAACGGCCGGAATACTTTGAAAGGCACGACAAAGTGATTTTGCAGCACGACAATGCTCGTCCGCACGTCCCAAAACCGGTCAAAACATACTTGGAAACGCTCAAATGGGAAGTCCTACCCCACCCGCCGTATTCTCCAGATATTGCTCCTTCTGTTTACCACTTGTTTCGATCGATAAGTCATGGCCTGTCTGGGCGAAAGCTCACTTCTTATGAAGATTGCAAAAAATGGGTCGATTCGTGGATTACATCTAAAGACGAGGCGTTCTTCCGACGTGGTATTCGTCTCCTGCCCGAAAGATGGGAAAAAGTAGTGACTAACGATGGACAATACTTTGAATGATATGTTTTTTCAATTTCATTTAAAATAAACGATCTTTTTTCATGAAGAAAACGCTACAAATTAATTCCAATACCCAATACATTTACAGAAGTACTGGTTTTTATTTAAACATAACTTTTAATTATTTGTATGCATAAGAAGATACATGCATTTTAAATTACAGCCATATATGATATATAGTTGTTTAATAATAACCACACAGGACTTCGTATATGATAGAGTTAAATTGAAATATATATTAATACATTTATCAAATACATCGATACACTCCTACCACTGGCTATATGATACTAATAGCGATTAATTTAAATGATTGAAATAAATAAATTTTATCAAAGAATTTTTTATTTGATGATTTAACATAATTTACAATAATTATTATCAGTTAAACAGTACAAGTCTTCAAAATACCATTATTTTTCATGCACGACACGTAACTATTATTAAGCGCTATTATTAGAGGGTCACTCAGTACGCCAGAACAAACTCTTCTTTTTATGCCTTACAATCATTTTCGGTCAATTCATGTGGCATCCATCTCCCTTCTTCCTGAATCTTTCCTATGGCTTGTAAACCTTGTGAAATGGCTGATTTATTGTGTTCGAGTTGTCGAGCCAAATATTTGAGTGTTTGAGTAAGGTTTTTTTTCCAACAGAGCTTACAGTTATTCATCTTCGAACTTTTTCGAATGACCTAGCCGTTGTTTGTCGTAAACATCACAATCACCACTTTTGCATCGTCGAAACCAATATCTAAATACTGTTTCCAATGGAGAAGATTCACCATAAGTTTTTGCAGTTGATGAGCTTGAGCTACACTTTTTTCAAATCAAACTAGTGTAGAAGTACACATCGGAAAAACAACTTTTCACTTTGTATTTTAATTTAGTTTTAAAAAAAGCATTTGTATAAACAAAGAATGGCGTCTATTGACTGAACTTTAGTGGGGAATATTTACACTTCAAAATGACAAAAGAGACATTTGTTACTGTCCACATCATATACACCTAGAGCCATCTGTATGTAAACAGCGGCTTTCAATTCAACCTTCTATTATAAATGACAGTAAAAAATCGTTAATGCTTTTCAGAAACATTTACAAATAAAAATATCACATACTTATTTATATAATAGATATTAAGTCACCGATTAATTCAAAAAAGTTAAGCATACTCAAATTTACGAAAGAAGTATTAAATATGTATATAACAATAAGGATCTTTGTAATAGTGCTTTTCTATTATAAGTTTATCAGAGAAATTATTAAACAAGTATATAATTACAAAATATGATGCTGAATATTACTTAAAACATATCCAATACAATAGAATTATGTCAAAAAACCAAATAATATACTATTGAAAATATACCAATATTTATATATGTATGTATGTATATATATATATATATATATATATATATATATATATATATATATTGCAAACTGAGAAATGAAAAATTAAGTTATCTGTTATGCTATAATAATACTTATATACTTCATTTAATTCCCAAATACCTCAAAATATTTTCTTGAATATAATGTGAACCCAAAGTCTACTTACAATATTTCTTAACAGTGTAATGGACAATATAATAAATCTATTTTATACATAAATTTAAACTAACTTGTAGAAAAAGAACATTTATTTAAAACTATAAAAACGGTTTTTAAGTTTTTGTTATCCCTTGAAAACATACCAAATAGAATTTTGAGTGAATATAAAATACATGAAATATTTTTTCTTACAAGAAACGCTCTTAGTTAACAGATTGATATTTTTAATAATCTTATTCATTAAGAATCCAAGTAATATATTTTAAATCGTTTATATTAAAGAAAAATAATACACAATTTAAAATTTGTATCGAGTGAACAACGCTCACACATTATTTATTCTTTAAAAAATCAAAGGTTATCTTCATATTTTAAACAAAACCCCTCCCTACTTCTCTGCTGTGTTATATAATAATGTTTGTGACATCGTGTGTGTAGCGTTAATAAAGCTGTTATGTTCACTTGGTAAACACACTAATTAATATTTTCGCTTATAATTAACAAATTTCAACATTCATCTCAATTGTCTTTATTGATTTTTGTTATCAATATAAGCAGTCATAAATTTACATCACAAATATGGATTTTTACAATGAATGTCGATTCATTGAAATTAGTTGTTTAATTGAAAATATTGTCCAATTTACTTACATGCGTAGCAATTAATTTTAAAGGTACATATTTGTTTCATCCGTATAAAAAAATATATTTAAATTAATAATTTTCAATATTTTTAACCCTTTCATCTGTGTTAATTACAAACGTGTATCTTATTTAAATTATGATTTTTAAAGAAATATTGTATTAATATTTTTACCATTATTATAAAATATATACTTTTTGTAAACAATTTCTAAAAATAGCATGTGGAATCAGTGTGTTATAAGATAAAATTTATAGTATTCTTCTTCGAATTTTTTAACATAAATTTTCTTTCTGAAGATCTGCTAATTTAACATTATGATAAATTTTTACAGAAATATTTTAATGAGTAATTATTACTTATGAGATAAAAATTTAAATTATTTTTCAAATCTAATATCATTAATTATCTAATATTATAAAAATTATAATACTATTTAGAATAATATATTATAAGTACATACTTATTAAATAGTTTACATAAAGTATAACTTTCAGTAATACTATAAAACACTAATAAAGTAAAATTTATTTTTTTCTATATATGTAATATTATTTTTATGACATATTATCAATATATGAAATATTATTTTTTTATGTATAGATGTAAGCTGAGAAAAATAAACTACATAAGTATAAATTTAAATCGTGGTAGCTAGCGGAAATACGAGTAGATGTACGATTTTGCCTTGCATATTACTAAATTAGATAGTATAATATTGATAACTAAAAAATAAAATAATTCAACAATTGGATTTATATTTTTATTTTATCATTGTATTTTATCATATCAACCTCTTCATTCTTCTAAAAGATACTAATTAGAAAATATGTATAGATATTACTGATTATTACTTAAAACTCTATCCAGTATATGGGCATGTATATTTATTTTGTGTATATGTACTGTATGTGCAAAATATTTGCATATTTTTGTATAAAATGTGTAAAAAAATGTTTATAAACGATTATTTTGTATCCATCTGAAGTAAATTAAAATACAGAAAATTATTAAAAAGGATATGTAATGTATTCTATCATCATATTCGTTCAAAAAGGAATATATTTTTGGGAGAATAAATTTACTATTTAATATCAGGTAACCAAGAAAGTTATGTCATTTTTGAATTGAGAAAAAAACACTTGTTTATATTTACATAAAATAACTTTATTCATCAAAACATCCACCTTCACATAGAACAACCCTTTCCCAGCGAGAAGGTAATTAATAGATTCGATTTTTGTAAAACTGATTATTTTTATATTCAAAAAATGTTGACATCTCCATTTTTAATTCTTCTTCATTATTAAACTGTTTACCACGCATATGATTGTTCGAAGATAAAAACAGGTGATAATCTGATGGAGATATGTCTGGGGAATACGAGGCATAGTGGAGGATCTCCCACCCTAAATTCATAATTTTTATTCTGGTCTCTATTGCAACGTGTTGTCGTGCGTTATCTCGCAAAAAATAATACTTTTTTTTACGATTTCCAAGTGTTGGCTGTTTTTCTTTAAATGCATCGTGTACTCGTTAGAGTTGTTCACTATAAATGTTTTCTGTGAGGGTTTGGCCCACTCTTAGATATTCATGGTGAATAATTCCTTTTGAAGTCCACCAAACACAGAGAAGAAGTTTTCGCGGTGTGAACTTTCATTTAGGACTTTGTGGGATAGGATCACCTAATAAAAGCCAGTGGTGAGTAAGTTTGTAGTTGGAATAAATAATCCGTTTTTCATCAGTGGACAAAATTTGATCCAAAAAATTCTCTGATTTTAATCGTAAAATGAGAGATGTACAGATTGTTAGACGCTGTAATTTGTTATTTGGAGTTAATTTGTGTGGTATCTATTTACTTAATTTCCACCTCCTTCCTATTTTGTGTAAATGCTTCTATATTGTTTTCGTCACTTACTTTGAACAATTCTGCAAGCTGTTGACACGTTAATCTGGAATTTGTTTCAATCATTGTCTCCGATCGTCGATATTTAAATTTGATGGTCTGCCTGATCTGGTCTCGTCTTTAATGGATTCATCCCCGGCAGAACATTTTTTAAACCATCTCTGGGCTGTTCTTGATGTAACTGTATTTTCTCCAAACGCAGTACAAATTTTTTTGCAGTTTCTGTAGCGTTAGTCCCAAGCTTAAATTCATAAAGCAAACACGCACGTACTACATTATTTTTCACATACATTTTTAAAAGTTTGAATTATTTTTAAAATTAAAGTGAACAGTTCGAGATTCATTTAAAACACATGCTAATATTACTGATAAACAATTCTTGGAATTTTGTCCTGTAACAAGTGTAAACAATTCTTGGAATTATTGTACGTGTAATAGCGACAGAACTTTCTTGGTTACCTAATATTTTAACTAAAAATGAACAATTTATTCCAAATTAGAGAATTTCTAGATTTCCTTTTTAAAATTAAGACCAAGCGTTACATCTATCGTACATTTATAGTGGATTTAATTCATTTTTATATTTACTACTTTAGTTATATTCTTCCAAAATTCATAAAACATTTTTACTGACAAGATATATATATATATATTATATTCGTGCATTATATAATAGTACTTCTATTTTTAGTGTAAATTAAAACATGTCAATGAATATTTGAATAATTTCTTCCACAATTATATAAAGTTAAATAGAAATTAACATCTTATTTTTACTCTTTTTATTTTACGAATATGATGAAAGGGATTAATTCAAACATACAAGTGTATAATATATATATATATATATATATATATATATATATATATATATATATATATATATATATATATGATCAGCATTCAAAAATTTCATCTATAGCCGTAAAACAAAAACATATGTGTCAATAGATAACAAGAACAAGTTGTTTTACTGAATATATGTACATAGAATAAAATTCTCTACCTACACCATCATACATGTACATCCGATCGAGATTGGAAAGCGTCACTATGTGCCACCGCCTGCCTACTTGGTGGCTCGGATCGCTCGTCTAGGCACTGGGGGTTCATCAGTGAAAAACTGTTTGCCCCAATCGCGTCAATAAAAGTCCATCTGAAAGCAATTATCCATTCGTAACAAACACTTTCCGATTTTGTTCTGTTTTAGTGCTCATTTATACCATCTAAATGGACTTTTTTTCTGATGGATCGTATAAGCTTCTTAGTTATTCATAAGTATTATACATGCATTTATATATATATAAACAAGTAACACATTAAATTAACATATAAAAAACATTTTTTTAAAAAATTCTGAGAAAAATGTCTAAAACAAATATCGAAATAAATTCCATTATAAAGACCATATCAAGAGACATTATAAAAATAAAATTATAAAATAATTATGCCTGAAAAATGAAAACGAAAAAGGTTATACATATATATATATATATATATATATATACATATAGAGATAGAGAGATAGATAGATAGATAGATAGACATATATATATAGAGAGAGAGAGAGAGATTACTGTAAATGCAATTGATTTTTAATTTTATTCTGTCCATTATCATATAAAACATACACACACAAATATCTACATCTATCTTATAATATATATATATATATATATATATATATATATATATATATATATATATATATATATATATAGACATAACATATGAAAGCATCGATCAGATGACTAGAGCTCGAATCAGGATCATTTACTATACAAGCAGGATATTGCCTTCACCGCTAGATTATCTTGCTGCAATATTCGATCCAGCTTTGCCTTTTATTAATCTTCAAGTTTGCATGAATATCAGGGCTTGTCTTTGTTCACAATGTGCCATTTTATCGCTAGTCATTAAAGTTAATTGAAGTTGTTTTTGATACTTTTAATCAAGAATTTACTGTGAAAGTAGACTAGTTTATTACGCACATAAACATATATGCATATATATATATATATATATATATATATATATATATATATGCATATATGTATATATATATACGAATTTGTGAAGCTTTTGCATCAAAAATACGTGTTACAATAAACAGATATTACAAATACTAAAGCAAAATGAGTAGATTTTGTTAGATAAAAATAAGGTGTTAAGTTCTTTAGTTCGCCAATTTCATTTAGAAAATTACATAATTAAAACACTTCAGTTTTAATTAAATTAATATAATCATTGATAAAAATAGACAGAGTTGTAGACAAAATTTGAAAAAAAAATAAAATCTGACTAACACTCTAAATAAATAAAAAAAACTGAACATTATATAATATTATTTTAAATTATAATAATTAAAAAAATGAATTTATTCAAAGTACGTACAATTTGGCTTCTCAACTAAAATTATTTAAATTCTTTACAATGTTAAAATAATTGAAAATTAAACAAGTTTACATTACTAATGAAAAAGATGACATTAAGATAAAATCGAGAATTTAATAAATAATATATATATATATATATATTATTTATTAAATTATATATATAGAACTAATTTATTTATACATTATATTCTAGCAACTAAATATGAGACATTTCTTCTATTGAAATTAATCAATAAAGAAGATAATGGAATTACTGGCAATTATTTTTTCTATTAAAATAAATATATTACAAAGTTACCATACTTAATAGACTTATCAGTAATTGAAATCAATTCCTGAATATATTTTTTGAATCAAAAAAAATATTTTGTTAATTAAAAAAAATATTTTTTAATAGTAAATTAATAAAAAAATATTTATTTATATATCTAAACATATTTGAGAATTAATTTATCGATACAAAACTGATGTTCACTCCAGACTCGATTTTTATTTGATTTGGGTTAATAAGTTAAAAACAAATATATCAAATTTGATTTGAAATTGAACCAAAACTCTCTATAACACATTTCCGATTGTCATAAATTATAAATTGTGTCTTCAAAAAGGTTTCCATCTTTATAACTCTTTCATAAAATCATTAAAATACCACACAGAATATCATCAATACCATGTATAAAATAAAAATTAATAGGAAAAAATATACATATCCGATACTCTTCAAAAGTTTTCAGGACGACATAAACAGTATCTTTTTCTAAATAGTAAATTACTCAATGGTAATATGAAAGATAATCATAAAGAAACAGTGAACTGTTGGAGATTCGTTTAAGAAAAAAAAATAAATATAAGAATTACATTTATGATATATATATATATATATATATATATATATATATATATATAAGATTCAATTTTAAAAGTTAAATTTTTCTATACCCTACCACTCAGAAAATGATAGTAACTCTATCGAAATGCTTATATACACCAATCAAAAAAATGTTACGTGGAACTCTCACGCGTTGCAAGTGATAATTCTTATCATAATTTTTTAAATATCAAAACCGTTAATTTTAGTAAGTTAAATGTAAATAAATTTTATGATATTATAATTACGAGACGGTAATTCGATATATAAAGTAAGTAAATATAGCGTAATTAAATTAAATATTTCAGTTTTTATTCATCAATCTCTATCGATTCTACTTTAACAATTAGAATGAAATCATTTGCTATGATAACTAAAACCAGGCTTCATAAACACACTATTTAGTAACTGTTGGCCCCCAAAATATCCGGTTGTCATATATTATAAACACTGATCGTGAATAATAACATTATTATTATTGTAAGTGAAAATCATCTTATTTTACTGTTAACCCATGTGTTCGAAATGTACTATTTATAGTGTACACTGCATATATTGTTTGTTTTATGTGCACGGGTAGAAACGCTACAGACTCACTGATTTGACGTATGCAAATTTCCCCCAAAAATTTCTGT
>CM068320.1:7045000-7142500 GCA_034766995.1 Acanthacorydalis orientalis | reverse complement strand
CTTCATTTACAATAAAAGTAACGTGACTCAAAAAATAATTTCACGTCAGGCATTTTAAAGTGTTTACTTTACTAAAATGTAAATACCAAAAAATATATAAAATAAATAGTATAATTTATTCAAATCGAATTTAATTATGTATTTTGATTAAACATTACAGATTGCACATTCACGTTTACTTCCAGATTATCAACATTAACTTTTTATAATCTGGATCGTAACATTACCAAACTAAAAAAGTGTTTATAAACGGTGGCCTTCAAGTATTAATGGTAAATAAATAAGTATAAATAAGTTTACAACATTTAAAAAACGACATATTAACGATTAATATAGGGTTATTTTCGAAAAATTAAATTAATTGTTAATTGAATACCACATGCTTTCAGTTATAGTAAATTGTATGTTAAAGTGGCGCTACCTTCATATAATGTACTCTGCTATGTGAAATTATCATCCTTCTAAATAACATGATAAATCAAAGATCCCCTTAGATGTGTAAGTCGCTTCCTGACAACGGACAATTCCGCCTTCGTTGAGAATCACTTATAGTGCGACCAACATTCTACTTTTAGTTGCACTATAAAAGTAATTCTTTAATATAGTAATGAAACTAGTATTATAGAAAACTTATAAAATTATTTTGCATCCTAGAGAGAAAACGCCAAAAGAACTAATTTAGCTATTTAAATATCCAGAATCGATAATTTACAGATTAGCTTTTCATATCATTCTTTAATTTAGTCGGATTAACATTTTTATTCCATTGTTAATATTTTTACTATGACAGGCACAGCAAGATCCTATTGGAGATCTCAATGACAAGATAGCGACAAACCACATTCACTGATGCAATATGCTTAAGTCAACTGACATTTTTGAACACTTCTATGTGAAACTAATGTAAGTGCGTTTTGGAAATAGAAATTTTGGAAAATCATGCCATCACAATGATAAATGGCCCATAGTAAATTTGCATAATAAAAATAATTTATTGAAAATGTTAACATTTCCAAATTATTTATATGACAGACAATATTAACGAATTTCTTTCAATTATATGAATTACTTTATTACTAAAATGCTTTACTACCTACTAACATATATTTCGTATTTAATTGATCCTTTTGCAATTCTTTTCTCTTTCTACTACTATCTAAGTTTTTTTGAAACAATTTTTTTAATTAGATATTCTTGTATATAGTATTCTTGAAAGTATTTTTATCCTTTAATTTCTCAATGTACTTCTTTTCTTATATTAAATAGTTTGTTTTAAAAAAATCTAATATATTAAAAAGCATTTGTATTACAGAATTTACACTTGAATTGATAAAATATTCAATAACTGGAAAAAATAATACCTTATTATTCAGTAATAGGCCATGAAAATTGTATAAATAAATGAACAACTTTCAACATATAAAAAAAAATTTTCAGTAGTGGATTTAAAAAATTTGATAAATAATTACCTTAGGTAATTAAACGTATTTATTGTGACTTAATTTAACACTATGTAAATGGCTCGGTCCCATTTAATCTCGCCTAACTATATTCTTAAGAATTAATTTATACTGATTTAACTAATAACGTAAAATATTTTTTTTACTTTATTTTTCCATATCTATCAAAATGAATAATACTAAAAATTGCCACTAAATATAATCTAGTAGCTGCCAATGGTCATTTCACAAACCATCAGTATTTAAATTTCAGTAAAACGTACTGAACTATTGAGAAAACTAAATGCTGAAACAAGACAGTCATTTTCAGATAAACTCCAACAGAATTTGTATTTTCCAGAAATTATGTAATCCCCTATCTTATCTAATATCTAAGATTTTCATTAAAAGACATCTCACAATATGACTAATATATATATATATATATATATATATATATATATATATGTCGTTTGATAAGTATGGTATAAAAGTAAGTTAAACACCGTTTTTTGGAAAACATCGATTTTATTTCTCAACATAGTCTCCATTGAGGACAATACATTTAGTCCAGTAAATCTGCAAAATACGCATTGAAAGCAACGATAACATCCTAATTCGACGAAAATTTCTTCCAACCGAGCCAAATTTTCATGTCTGGAAAGAGAAAGAAGTCGCATGGTGCCAAGCCCGAAGAATAGAGTGGATGAGGAATGAATTCCAAGCCTAATTTATAAAATTTTATCATTGAGATGGTCAATTTGTGGGACGGTACGTTGTACTGATCAAAGAACACTTTTTTGTAATTCAAACTTGACCGTTTTTACTTCAGCTCTTCTTTCAAACGGTCCAATAATATTGTATAATAGGCTCCTGTTATCGTTTTTTTCCTTCGTTAAATCAGAATTATTTCTTAGAAATCCCAAGAAACAGCGGTCATCTCTTTCCCAGTCGACAAAACGGTTATTGCCTTCTTCGACGCACTTTAACCAGTCGTCCACTCTTTAACTGCTGCTTTGGCTCAGGTGTGCAGTGGTGTATTTATGTTTCATCCATGATTAGAAATCGATGCAAAAAGACTTGCTTGTTTTTTTTCATTTTCGCTGCAATTGCTACAATGCTTGCTTCAAACATCTGTAGAACATGAACAACGCATCGCTGTTAACTGAAATTTCGCCTATGCTAATTTAAAAAGTGACATTTAATATCCGTGACGTTACCAAATGTATAGTGGCGCCATTTCATAGAAATGGCGCCAAACTTTACCAACGAATACCAAACATTTCAAACTATCCATGTATATATATATATATATATAAATATATATATATATATATATATATATATAAATATATATATATATATATATGTAAATATGTACATATATATAAATATTAAATAATATATAAATAATACATATATAAAATAGTACATATATATAATATATAAATAATAAAAAATACATATGTATATATATATATATATATATATATATATATATATATATATATATGTATAATTATATATATATATATATATATATAATTTATTATATATATATATATATATATATATATATATAAAAATATATATTTATATACATGTATAAATAAATAAATATATATATATATATATATATATATAAATATATATATACGCACACTTGATTTTTTTTAAATAATGTAAATCTGTATTCTTCAGTTTATTTTGTGAATAAGTATATTTTTTACTTCAACTTTGTTTTTCCTTATTTTGTTTAATTTTCATTCCATATAACTTGGGGCTAAATAGTAAATAATTAGAGAAATGAATAAAATCTTTCACTTAAAAACAGTTTATTCTAGACAGCAACGAACTGATACTTGTGAGATCTATAACACTCGATCTACTATAATATTCGAACAATGTATGAACTTTCCACTACTCCCAGATAAGTATCTTTTATTAAGGTCTATAAATTCTTGAAATTACATGAATTAAGTAGAATTTTATTTTTGAATTTACTATCTCGTCCATAGATGCTATCTAACGAATAATATGCTAACAAGAGTTAAGTCTTCATTTTATTGAATTAATGTACGATTTCTTCAATTCATATCTCCACCTAGATTTATAAATTTGTTTTATATATGTTATGAATTTTACTTTTCAAAATAAAAGCTACGTACTAGAAAGTTTATTTTGTATTCTTCGTAGCAATTAATACAGCTTAAATAATTCGTTTTTAATCTTTATTAATGTACTCTAAGATTATGAGAAACTGAGGTTTTGTATTCAGAAATCCAAAAAAATATGGAATTAATTATTGAATTTATTCTTATGTCGCGGAAAATACTATATATTATTTAAAATTTTCGAAAGATAAAGGTTTCACAGGATATTAAATATTAATTTACGAGAATGTATCCTCCTATATATTTTTGTGAAGAAATGTTATTATATATTACTGTAAAAAATTAAGGTTTTGAATAAAAAAAAAACATTCAAGAAATGTAATATATCTGCTGTTTAAAAAGAAAATAAAATTATATTGCCGCATGAATATAAAAACATCAGTAAGTTATTGTGTCAAGCACAATTTTGTTTATATTTAGTCTAAAAAAAGTCTATTAAGTCAAACGGTTGTATAGCAGAAGTAATTTAAATAAATTAAATTCCGTACGTATCGTATTTAACAAGCTATTATTTTCAACGATTTTTTTTAAATTCTGCAAATGTACTCATTGTTTATACCAGTCTTTTAGATGATCTCAATATTTTTATTATTTTAAAAATAATTTACATAATGCAAACTGACGTTTTAGATTTTCCAATTAAATTAATTAAGCAACAAGCTTCATGTGTCGACTCCGGACGCTCGACCGACGACCGACCGGAGCCACCGTGGCCGGGATTTGAACTAACATTAACTCGAGTACTGCACATTATATCATGGAACTTCCTGGCGCCATGGCAACGCCGCCCATCACGTCGACAATATCCTTCGCCGGCTGTCTCGATCACGAGCTCGAGATTCTTAAGATTTCGAATCGTATCGTTTTATCAGATGTAAGATCAAATGTTTGAATTTCACGCCGCATGTGTAATTTATAAATAAATCAAAAAAGATAATAATTGCAATAAACGCTTCAATAAGTATTTTTTTCAATTTTTTTATTCTTTTTATTTCATTTTGAGAAAAATTCGTCTCCGAAATTATTATTCGTTGAAATATAGTTTACTTTATCATAACATTGCCCTTGTTCACACAATATTCAAATGTAACTATATCTCAAAATGTAACTTGAAAATAGCATGATTTAATTTTATTGTTAAAAACTGAAAAATTGAAATCATTGTAATTTAAATAACAAATTTATTTCCCTACTTTATTCGCATTTACGGAATTGAAACGTCATTTACTCCATTCCTAATTTAAAAATCATACTTCTGGTTGTTATCAGTTTATTTTTAATAAATTAAATTTAAAAAATGGCTTAAAAATGAATAATTTGAACGATATGGAGTTAAATACCTTATCAGTCATTAATTTTAAAACTTCTCCAATTAATTGTTTTGCTTAATTTTAAGCGATTTACGATATTTAATTTTATATATATTGCAATAAACGCTTCAATAAGTAATTTTTTTTCAATTTTTTTATTCTTTCTATTTCATTTTGAGAAAAATTCGTCTCCGAAATTATTATTCGTTGAAATATAGTTTAAATTATCATAACATTGCCCTTGTTCACAATAATTTTGTAATTATTACAATGATGTTTTCATTTCCTTAATATAATTTCTATTGTTATTATTCAAGTTTGGATACTACATCATTTTTATAAATACAATTTTATGTTTACAGTAAAAATGATGTACACCTTTGTACTAATTACATCAGTTTAATGAAGAAATACACAAACCCATAATTTGTTACTTTTCTGAAAAGAAGATAAGTTTCAAACTTTTCGTATTTATTAACACGTCATGTGTCTAATGTAGAGTTCTTCACAAATGGTAAATAAAAACAATAATTATAAACCTATTCTTCTTCTTTATATTTAAATGTAACTAGTGTTTTTAGATTTGCGATATTTGGAAAAATATACAATTCGCTTCATTAATTTCAAACAAAATATATATTTTTGAATTTTCATCAATCGATTTTTACTTCTAAGAAAATATAGAAATATATAATATGAATTTTCTTTGATATATAAACTTATATTGAACTTGAATAATTTATATAACACTGCATAACTAATGGTATAAAAAACTTAGAACAAATTTACAAAATAAATCGAATTTTAGAATTGATTAACTTGTTAATCACATTTTTTGAATTAAAATTATTTTATTAGTATTAATTATATATAAAAAAATAAATATTTATTCTTTAAATAAAATTTTGCAATATTTTTAGTTTACTAAAATACAGTATCTGTACAATAACATTTTTAGAAATGTAGGCAAATACACTTTCACAAATATTTCTTTTGGTCTCTCATAATTCATAAAAAACGTCATCGGTGCTTCATGAAAAGTACGTAAATAATTAATTGTTTACTATTTTAATTCTTTCTTATACCCATTTTAATAGTGATTTCATTAATCTCAAAACGCTAAGGGAGTAAAAATTTATGTAATAATAATTTTTGTTTGGGGTTTTTCAATGTATTTTTTTTCAAATAATAAACTTGTTTACTGTTCTGTTTAATTATAACAATCCAATACACAATTCATTTGTAACAAGTTCCACAATAAATGAAAAATATTGTTGTAATTTAATGCTTTGAAACTAAACAAAGGGGGAGAGGAATATAGAAAGAAAAAAACAGTTGTTACATCAAGACGATTCACTTACCGAAATACCATGATTATTCGTTAATATTCGTATAAAAATGATACATTAATTATTCTACAGCCATAGTGATAAACTAATTTAGCACCTTCTGTATTCTATCTGTTTCTGAATATATATATATATATATATATATATATATATATATATATATATATATATATTCCTATATACCAATAATATGGTCCCAAATATCAATGAAAGAATTAATCTAACAACAAGAGAAAGTAAAAAAGTTCAAAAATTTCTGTCTAAGATTCAGTACTATTGTTCAGCAATTCGAAGAAAACATCAATTATCTCCAAAAATGAAGAAAATTTTCTGAAATTTATTTTAAGCTAGACAAATAATTTTAGAGAAACCCATACATAATAAATACTCTACTATTTACTGAAAACGCAACATCAAGAAAGAGAAATATTTTTTTCAATAGATGATAGAATATTATATCTATTTTCCAGTAAATCCGAACCTTTTCTTTATAAATATGATCGTATAATTGTGATCAAATTCTAGCATGAGGAGATAAATCAATAATAGTTTATTAAGGAAGTATTTTCTCTAAAAATATTAAACTTCATGTGAAAGTGAAACAGAATGACACAAATTTATTACTAAAAAATATTGTAACTAGTGAAATTCTCTGAAAATAACTTTCAATACAATGTCTTTGATAATACAACTGTTTATTATTTTATTAAAACTCAATTCATCCATAAAATATGAACCTGTAATCTACATTCATAGATAGTGTGAATTCGATAAACAATATATATATATATATATATATATATATATATGGTGTATCAATAAATTCGATGTCTTTTTTATAGAAAATGAATATTAATAGAAAAAGGAAATACATTTCATCCCTCAAAATATTCTCCATTATTTTGTTAAATTTGCTCTATCTGTCGGATAACTGACGAATTCTATGTCGAAAAAAGATGACGGGTTTGAATCAATGAATTCCTAATCCATTTTCGGATCTTTTTCGCAGTTTTAGCATTGTTTGCATGTTTCATGCATCACAACAACTTCCCCAAAGCTGAACAAATCATTCACTCGGCTTCAGCAGCATTTTTTTTTCAACTGGAATACAAAAAGTATGCAATGTCTAATGTGCTGTTTTTCTATCGTCATCATGTTCACTACTGTTTTATAAGTTTATGGCAAATGATTGATCAATATTTTTAGTGTTTTTAAATGTTAAGGTTGTCATTTCAAAGTCCTAAAATGACTAGAAAATATTTTAATTTAAATCAGAGTTATGACTGATTCAATTTAAATATACTGCATTATTTTACATCTAATATATATATATATATATATATATATATACATATATATATATATATATATATATATATATATACATATATATATATACACTATATAAAGTGATTATATATCTGTATATCTGTTCCTTATAGATTCCTGCACCAGTTAATCAATTGAGACCTAAGTTAACGATTTTATTCACTATAATTCTTTAAGTACTACAGCATATCATCGTCATTAACAAAGTTCGTGTACAATACGTGAGAAAAACAGGGACACTAAAAGTTTGTACAGAATTTTTTCTGAAAAACTGAGAAAAACACAACATTTGATCTTAAATGCAATGTTTAATTTAGTATTGGTCAATTTGGTCAATACTGAAGAACTGAAAAATATTACTAATTAAAATTATTTTGAGGTTCTCTGGACAAAATGAAATCGTTTTTGGAATATATTTAGATAAAAAAGGGAAAATATTAAAAGTATTCAAATAAAGATACAAAAAAAAATATGATTATAGTATAAATAAATTAATTTTTAAATATAATATGTAAGAAAGTCATCATTACATTTAAATAGAATATGGGATTGCCGAATAGAGTATAGATGGTTTTGTGTTTATATATATATATATATATATATATATATATATATATATATATATATATATATATACATATATATATATATATATATATATATATATATAAATTTTATATTATAACTTTGAGTATAAATAAATACTCATATTTATGTGTATGTTAGTTCTACTGCTGTTAGTGAAGACTACTTACACTATTTGATAACATCTGGTACTTTCAAAAAACTAAATTAGTTTTTAAAATGTTATTCTTTTATATTATATTTTTAGTCAAATGAACAAAAAATTTAAATAATTTACTTTCTTAATACATTTTAAAAAGAATAATCTCGAAATTTAACTTGAAAATAGTATGACTTAATTTTAATGTTAAAAATTGCAAAAAATGAAATCATTATAATTTAAATAGCAAATGTATTTCCGTACTTTATTTACATTTACCGAATTGAAACGTCATTTTCTCCATCTCTAATTTAAAAATCAAACGTCTGGTTTTTATCGGTTTATTTTTAATAAATTAAATTAAAAAAATGGCTTAAAAATGAATAATTTGGATGTTATGGATTTAAATACCTTGTCAGTCATTAATTTCAAGACTTCTCCAATTAATTGTTCTGCCTAATTTTAAGCGATTTACGATATTTAATTTTATATATATTGTGCACGAACATTTTATGATACTAAAAGGTACTCAAAAGTCAATGTTGTTATGATGAAATGATTGTAACGTTTGAAATGAATATGTTCATCAGTTGATCGAACAAATCAACAATGATTAAAATGTAATTAAATTATGTTTCATTACACACGTTTCCAAATAAATTAATTTTGACATTATGTTGTTCTAGTAATGTTTGATGTTCATTATCGATTTACATATAGCAATTTTAAATATTATTTTAAATTAATCAAAATGATTCAACAACCTAATTTCTAAAAAATATTCCATTATAAGTTTTTTTCTATTAAATAGAAATTCATATTAATCAAAAAATTATAAAAAATAATCTAAACAGAAACAAATTTATTTATAAAAAATGTTCTAAACAGTATATTCATTTGATTAATTTAATTAAATTAATATCTTGAATAAATTTTAGCGACGAAAAATTATATTTTTCATATAAATTGATTATAAAAAATAGCTTATTGACAAAATATTCCCAAGTATTTTTTTTATATTATGTACAACGACTATATTACTTCCACATCATATAAATTAAATGTGTATCATATAAAAATGTAGAATTTGCTTAAGTTAAAAATAATTTAGAATTAGCAAAGTACTTGTATTGAGTATGTATATATATATATATATATATATATATATATATATATGTATATATATATATATGCATATATATATATATATATATATATATATATATATATATATACATAACATCTACCCTAACATTTTCAATACTCCCACGAATGCAATAAGCATCAAAAAATTTTTTCTGTTATAAAATATTTAACTAACTTTTAAATAAGGGGAGTCATTTAATTTTTCAGACAGAATTTATAAATTAAAATAAAATCCGTCACAAATTAAATCGAATTTACAACTTTTGAATATTTCAACTAGAAAAAAGGTCTACAAATGTAATAAATTTAAAGAATGTGCATGGAAAGTTTTGATGAATTGCAGGCGAATATATTAACTAACACATTCATTAACATGAAAACAATTTATTAACAATATATAGCATCTACATTAACTGAGAACAACCGAGTAACTGTGTCACTAATACGAAAGATCAGCACGACAATTATATTGTCATGGTTGTCATAACAAAAATAATCATTGGCTAGCAACCTTAACAACTGTTAAGATACAAAGACTTAAATGTTTTACTACAACAGAAAGTACATAAAAATCTCTAAAATAAAATTTCACAATCGGAAAAAATAAAAAAAGAACGATGATAACAATAGAATACTTAAATGGTTGACATAAACCAATTAGGCTATATAAAACTTCCTGTCTGTAAGTACTAAAAAGATTAACATAAGAATGAATGCATTGTTATCATCGTGATTCGTTATCATGAACAACGTAACTCATTTTTTTGAAACGAATGATTACTATACTAAACATAAGTCAATAATTTTATGCCTTATTCTAAGCTTAGTCTAATTCTATGATTTAAAATCAGTCTATAACTGTTAAATTCAACTGTCTGTAAATGAAATAATATTACGGTGCTCTTAGATTTACAAGAAATATTTTTATTGAACATTTCTTCCAGAGCTCCTATTAACCGTAGAAATTATAACACAACACTATCAAAAAGAATAATAGTAGAGTTTGTAATTCTTTCCATTTCTAATCCTTAAGATATTTATTGTAATAGAATTTTTAACCCATTGTATCGATGAAATATACATGAGTGACAACTAGTTTAAAAGAAATATTAAATGGTAACTTTATCTTTTATACAACATCCATAATCTTATATATATAAAACTTTATAACTTATTTAAACCTCTTCTGTATTCTTTAAACAACTCTTATTATGTATGTATAAATATATATATATATATATATATATATATATATATATAATCACAATTTTAATCATATGTTTTCAAGCAGAAAATATTAAAAAGAATCCATTGAATTCATGTTTTGTACCATTGTGCGTCAATTAAGATAATCAAGACGCATTTTCTCAAACAAAAATTAATACTCAAAATTTTGACTTCAGAGTAGCTTTTCGTTTTTGAAATATTATATTTATATTGTTTTTCAAATACTATCATAACAAATCAAAAAAATTTGTAATATTTACGTCTTCTATGTTTTATTAATAAAAATTTTAAATCGAAGTATTATAAACATTGATATCAATATATTAATTTTACTATATAGATTTCATGCACTTTATAAATTTCAGAAGATAAATCATAATAAACCATTTTATACAATTTATTTTAAAATTAATATAAATTAATATCATTATTATTCCGTACCTATATTTAATATCAACGTATTAATGTTTAAAAAAGTATATATTACTATTTTATATATATATATATATACATGTATATATATATATAAATAAATAAATAACAAAAAGTATAAATAGACGAACTAATAATTCTTACCTTTATTAACTACGATGCATGGAAACACGTCACAACACATATAATTCACCGATAACAGGCCAATCAACTTTTGATAGTCCACAAAAATAGCAGACAACAATTTTAAATCGTTTAACTGTCAACAATTAATCCGTTATACAAAAAACTATTCTTATATTTTATTACAAAAAATATCGTACGAACAACTTTAAATTAATAATAAAAGTAAATAATATTCAAATCGTAAGCCACTGTATGTACATATGTAAACTTTCAGAAAAAAATTACTACATAAGTAATACACACACATTTCTCTAATCTAAATCTATTTACTTACATAATAACCGCACAGTAATGTACCTTTTACCACTGGAAAATTTCACTTATCAGCTCGTTAGAACATCGAACTGCTGGTAAATGTTTAAGTTCAAGTCAAACTTACAACATTATTCATATCTCAACAGAAAACCGGTTATACTATTCACTTAAAAGCATTACATAATGACTTAATACCTTTTAAAATTCCCAAATCAAATACGTTGACAAATGAAAGAAGTACATGTACTAATAAAATAAAGTATAACTATTGCTTATTGAACGATCTTATTTATATTAACCACTTAAACGTTTATGTCGAGTATGCTTGTCGTGAAAAGATGGCATTTTTTTGTTCAATGTCGAGTACACTCATGTAGAAAAATAATCGCTTTTTCAATTTATTGTAAAATTTAGGTAAATATGTATATATATATATATAAACATATTTATAATTTTAGCACATTTTAGAATATTTCTAAGCAGTTTTCTTTTTGTTTCATGAATCTGACGTCTGCTATAAGGTATTATAGGGTGCAATAGAAAAACTTAAAAAAATGAATAATGTTTTTTATCTATTTATCTCTATTTTGCTTTTTATTTATCATCAGATGAGTTTTATTGATAATGATGAAAATATATCTTTACATCCAAGAAAACGGAAAAGAGCGATAGCACCTGTAACATCTTCTGATGATAGTAGTGATGAGGTTCAAGAAGATACTGAAGATGCGGTTTTACATCAAGAACACAGAAAAGAATATCAGTAATTTCAACGTCTTCTAATGAAAGTAGTGATGAGGATAAAGAAGATAATAAACTCGATAAAGAAAATAAAAATTCAAATGTACAATGGAATTTTGGAGTGGAGAGCGAGCATCATTTAAATTTGCTGCTCATCCTGGCCCAAATTTCACTATTCCTCATTCATTAAAAACCAAATGTATGTTCTATATGGAAAAATTTTTAGATTATGACTTATTAAACATAACAGTTGAGCAAACTAACTTATATACTGAGCAATATTTGGAAAGTCGTCTGAATTTGAAACAACATTCAAGATTAAAAAAATGAATGCCAACAAACAGTAAGGAAATACGACTTGTGAATTACTTATCAATAATATTAAAATTTTTTCAAAGAAACTACCAAAAAAATTTATCATTTTGTTATAATTTAGCTCAATCTTACAGCAAGTGCATTTACTGTGTTTTCATCGAGTATACTAGTCATCGCCTAGAAATAATTAAGCACACCAGTGTATATTCTCAAAATAAAACAAAACACTTAAGAGGTTAAGAAACAATAATTTTATTCCTGATTATTAGTCAAATTCGATACTTTGATAAAAACTTCATTTACCATATCTATAAGCCAAAGTGAAACAGAATTGAATCAAAATTCTCTTCCTGTTTACACAGAAAGAAATATAAAATAAGCGAAACTATTAATCTAAAATAACATTTTGGCAAATTTATATATATATATATATAGTTATTCTCAGAAGTAGTCGGACAAGGGTAAAATATATTTTAATTATACACAATTAATATTTACAACCAATAATGTCTGATTTTACGTATGTAATAATAAAATATACAAATTTTTACATAAATATTAAATTGCTCAACAAATAGAAATCAAGTAAAAAAATATTAAAACAATTATGATGTAAACGCTATAATCAAATAATTTCTCAATATTGTATATGTTCAACTATTTAAGATCACATAAGTAATTTTTCATAAATTTAGACCATTTGTCTGAAAAAGATGAAAGATAAAGAAAAAACGTTCATTGAACGTGAAATAATAATAAAATTATTTTAGAAAAGAAAAACGATACGAAAATAAAATGTTTCCACATTCAAATAAACAGGAATTACTTAACCAGCTAAAAGTCTAATGGAACAAAATTGATCCAACTTCGCTAAAAAAAACTGATGATTTTAATACCAAACAGGTTACAGTTCATTATTAATTCGAAACTTTACCCAACTAAATATGAAAAGAATTACGAGTATACTAGTAATATTAAGTAATAAAAAGCAAATTGTTAGAATAATTTTTTGATTTAATTTGTTAGTTGGATTTTTTTCTATAAATTATATAAAATTTGTATATTTTGTTATTACAAAACTAAAATTAGACATTGTTAACTGTAAATATTCACTTTAAAAAACGATTCCTTTGTGTATTTTTGTATCAATTAAACAGGCATTTTAGCTTTATTCGAATACTTTTGAGAATAACTAATGTATATATGTACGTATGTACGTACGTACAGACGTATGCATGTATGTATGTTTGTATATAAACATATATATATATATATATATATATATATATATATATATATAACATATATATATATATATATATATATATATATATATATACATATATAACGGTGGCGGGTGACGTTACCGTCGCGCGGGGAGTGGTCCGATAAGAGGGACAGCCTACCCGGCGATGGGGACGCCTGTTATACAGATGGTTCCAGGATGGGGGGAGGTCTGGAGCAGGATATTATTGCAGCAGGGACGGAGGGGTACATTTATCCCTCTTGGACTGTACCTCTTGACTTGTGCTACAGTGTTCTAATCCGAGGTCACTGCTATTCTGGGATGCGTCCGGAGGCAAGAGGAACTCGGAGTCATGGGTAGACGGATCACTATCTGCTCGAATAGTCAGGCAGCACTGAGAGCACTTGCTTCCCATGCCACCATTTCAAGGTTGGTTTTGGAATGCAAGATAGCTCTCGGCAGACTGACTTTCCAGAACGAGGTTCACCTTCTGTGGGTGCCGGGTCATTCGAGCATACGGGGGAACGAAATAGCGGACAGACTGGCCTCATTAGGAACCAGGTCCGCAGTGGAGGGGCCAGAACTCTTCATAGGGCTACCGAGATGCTAGGCCAAGGGTGCCATTCGGGAGTGAGTCGAATCAGAACACTCAGAATGGTGGATAAATATTGACAGTTGCCGTCAATCCAGGGAACTCTTAGGCCAGGCCCCAAATCAGGACTGGACCAAGAGAATCTATACAAGTGGCAGATCCTTCTCTCGGCTCCTGGTGCGAATTGTCACAGGACGCGGGAGACTAAGCTACCACGAACATATACAAGGCCGAAGGACGGACGGGAAGTGTAGATGGTGTGGGAGGCAGCGAGACCACCATTCACCTCCTCGTGGAATGTCCGGCATGGGTCAATTTAAGGCGATGATAGTTTGGAGAGTTTCTCCTAACTGCGGCCGAACTAGGGTCTATAAACTTGGGCTGGTTGATAGGCTTCTGAAAGGAAGCGAGACTTCCCGAGTAGTTTTGATCAGCCTGTGGTGACATAATGGACTTCGAGTCTAAGTACCGGGAGGCAAGATATCTTCCTCCCCCTCAAACATAATCTATATATATATATATATAATTTCTGCAATTTAATTATATCTGTCACAAACCATTGATTAAATCTAATAACAAATTATAAATTACTTTAAAGGTTACATTATATAATTTGAGATTTTCAAGTCAAAGTGAAGATTTATATAAATTTTCATACTTTATTGAAGTTACTACACTGTTTCTGAATTCGAAGTGAAGATCTTCATCATATTCATTTTCATTTCATTCTTGTTCATATTTTCACTGCGCATTAACACTAACGTAGAGTATCTTCTCCTATAAGTGCAGACATTATAGTAGTTCTCATTTATTAAAAAATAATATATCGTTTCTCTTCTATTCTAAAAAAAACATTTAATAATTACCTGATTATTACATAAAGTTGCTAAATTCAATTGCCATATTTTTAATCAAGTTTTTAATTTATTTAGCTTCATAGTCAGTAAATGTAAAATTTTTCTCGAAGTATTTCTCTTATGAAACGTCAAATTATTCTAACATTGTCTTTTTCAACTGCAGTTAGAAGTGTTTCATTATTGTATACTTTCTCGATTAAAAATTAATCCTTATATTTGATAAAATGGTAATTAATGAATGACAAATCAATTGAATAAATTTAATGACGATATCACATTCAAATTCATTCAATTTTTAGACTTTTTGTTGCAAAATATAAGGTATTGGATATTTAAAACAAATTATAAATCTGTATTAACATACTTTGACTATATGGAGTACAGTTTAAAATTTCAAAGAGAATTTATTCGCATTTATACTTGAAGATTATTTTATTACAATTATAATTGTCTACCTACCATTAAACAATTAAGGTAATCTTTCTCTAAATAATATTATTATCTCTCTTATTTATTTCATTAAAAATATATTTATATGAATATATTTATTTTTAATCGCATTTGGATTTTCTATATAACAAAACGTATTTTTTGTTCAATGAAGGAAATCAAATAGCGTGCTAAGTATTGAGCTGTTAATTCAGTAGAATTTTATTTACCTTAATTTTCATTTTCCCGATGAATATTCATTCTAAAATGTGAATTGAAAATATGTACTAAATTTGGGTAATGAATGCTGCATTTAGTCATAAAATTCACATAATTATAGTTTTTAATAAGTATGACAAACATTTACCAACTACCAATATAGTATATAATTTGATATTGAAACCATATATCAATATTCCCAATACATTTGTTAATGTATATATATATATATATATATATATATATATATATATATATATATATATATATATATATATATATATATATATATATATGTATATATATATTGCGTTCAAGACGTTTTTATATTTTTGAAAAAGAATAAAAAATATTTATTATCGAAACTTCTTTAGCTTGTTGTTAAAATAAGGACATACTTTCACTTTTAAATCCTTTTAGTGGTTAATTACTTTAAATTTTGCTAAAAAAATAAACTCTTTTTATAACACTAAATAGGTATATTTGGTTTAGGACAATATATAATAAATTTACAGTCATTCTCATTTACACTATCGACTAAAAAATTTAGAAAGTATATAATTTTATACCATATAAATTATATGTACAAATTTTAGCTGTTGTTTTATTACAGAGTAATTTGTCATAACAACAATAATAAATTAAATAAACATGAATTGAAGTATTAATTTTATTATTTCTTAACAAATCAATAACTATCATAAATTTATTGCTGTAACAATTTCGGTGATAAATTTATGCACTATGTTTTATATGCATCTTAACACTATCCGTAATGAAACATAACAATACTATTTTTTTTTGTTTTTAAAAAGAAACGAATTTCACGACATTACATCTATAACAGCACTGAGTCTGTCACATAAAATAAGAGAAATGTTTAAGTATGTAATGAAAGTATAACTATATAAGTATAACTGTAATGAACGTACATGTTTAAAATATAAGTAATTTCAAAAAATATTAGGTTAGTAGAAAAATAATTGCGATTTAAGATCTTCAAATACATATACATTTTTCTCAGCGAATAATTAACTTTATTAATCAAAATAAACATAATTAGAATCGACACATTTTTAGCAATTAATTACATTACAAATTTCTTTACTCCAGTGCTGTAATATTCTAGAGTTCTGAATTTGATAAAATCTCGAAATTCACTTTTGGCGGCAACTTGGTTGTTGAAGACTTTACCCTGTAAGAAGTTATCGAAATACTTAAACAAGTGATAATCTATTGAGAAGATATCTGGTCAGTATGGTGGATGAGGTGATGTTTCATATCTCAATTCATTCAACTTTTAAATGGACAATCGTGCGACGTTTGGTCGTGCATTGTCGTACGGCAGGATTGAACCTATTCAATTGAGCAGTTCGGGGATCATGCGTCGCAGTTCTTGGTGCATTTTGTCTATTTCTTGATTAGTACTCTCAGCTGTAATGGTTTTGTCTGATTTCGCCAGGTTTCAAAAAATTGTAGTGGATCATACCAAGTGTAGATCACCAGTCACCATAATTTTCCTTTCATACAATTTTCGCGAAATGCTTTGGGACTTCATTTTTGTCCAACCAGTGTGTAGACTGCTTTCTATTGTTGCAAAGGATCCACTTTTTATTGCACGTTCCAGTACAATCGAGAAATTGATCATTTTTGTTGCATAAAAAAAGCATAGAACAAACTTCTTAACGGCGATTTTTTTGGTTTTCGTTCAATTCAGTGACATCCATTTATCAAGATTTTTTGATTTTTCTATCTATTTTAAGTGGTCCAGAACTGTTGGATCTCTAACGTCTAATTTTTGTATATGCTCTTGAATTGTTATGTGTGGTTTTGATTCAACTAACGCCTTCAGTTGGTCGTTATGTTTCCTGTTCCTTGACAGTATCCACACCAAAAACATTGTTTAGTGTACAAACAGTCCACTGCTTTACCACCCATTTTGAACTCAAAACTTTGAACAAAAACTGATTTTATTTGATTCTTTAATTCAATACTCCAATTTGGACCAAAGTTAATAATAAAACCAAAGTCGATGCTACCAAAGTACAGACCAAAAAGTGCACTTTAAAATGATATTAGCACGAATGAACACGATGAAATAACACATTCATTGAAAAAAATTAAGATTAAATTTCAGAAAACAAAAACCACAATTATTTTCTTAACAACCTAATATTTTTCAAACGTATACCAAATAAAATACAAATGTATTCTTCAATAATGATAAATAATTAAAAATATTTCAGGAAGGATAACTTTAAGTCATATCTTTTTGTAATATTAAATTTGATTTATTTTCAAAAAGTATTTTATGCTAATCTACTGATATCATATACAAACAACCATCAAGCGTATTGACTTGTACTTGTATTTTCATGTTTATAAAATTGGCTTTGATAAAAAAAATATTTTTCCAATATAAACATCAATATAAACGTCAATATCGACAACTTATACTACATATTGTATATTTCCTGTTAGTAAACATTTTAATTTTGATACTTTTTTAATTTAAAACTGTCACTGAATGAGTGACAAAATAACATTTAGCAGAAACCGATTAATTTCGCATTCCGCTTCGCTTACTTTAATCTCTGATTCGAGTGAAAATGTTCGATTATATGATTTTATATTCTTTATTCGATTTTTCTGACACGAGTATTTTATACCACTTAATAATCACTTAGATTTAATTCGATTTCAAGAAATATCGTACTATTTGTACTGTAATAACGAGCGATATATTTTATCCAATTTACTGTTTTTAATTGACGTATCATTATTAATACTTTTTCACACATAATTTATAAACTTTTTCAATAACAAAATTTATTTTTTCTTCATACATTTTTTTAAAAAAAAACTATAAATTTTATTAAAGTCATTCCCTCATAGGACTCAAAAATTTCCTTAATAAAAAATATTTCTCTAATAATTAACAAAAAAATATTAAATTTTCTTTAAAATAACATTCAACATTTTATAAACTGTTTAAATGTCGTTTCATGTACATAATGTACAAGTTATTAACCTATATATAACTAATTTTTTAGAATATTTTTATATTTTTTCAAGATTCATTAAATACTCATAATCGGCATAATATGCTTTGAAAATTTAATTACTATTAAACGAGATTATTCAAACTAAAAATTTATGAAGTTTATGGAAAAGATACTTTGAACATAAGATAACATAATTAAAAGTGCTGATATAGTATCTTTTATTTAACCCATATTAGACTAAAGTTTAACAAAATTTGATTTTTTGTTGATATGATAATTTTTAGCAATAGAAACATTCTGTTAATTTTTTTCGATTCAATTTAAAAACGTCACATATGCGCTAATGCATTTTATGTTCTTAATAATATAGATGCAGTACTATATAAATACTTTTTCAAATCTATTATTTTCTTAACGAGAATAGAGTAAATAAAATAAATATATTTGGTCTCAATCCATGATTATTAACCCTTTGTACGCACAAGGTCATCTGTACTGCCGAGGTACTTAAAGGCGTTCTACTCTTATGGCCAGTGTTCCTGTCCACATTTTATTATTTACAGCTAAGAGCCAAGTTTGGGATCAGTTAAATTTTTGAGATCAGTTAAACTTTTTCGTGGACATTCCATAACTCAGAAATCAAAAAAAAATCACCATGGAGTTCACTACCAATGCATAGCCTAATTGCTTGAAGTGCAAAAGGTTAATAGTCAATGCAACTTGACATATTGTCTCACTGATTTGTCATCATTATTTTCTTCGAATTATTCTTATTCACTAATATTACAATCTGTTTTACTTTGAAAATATTTATTTAACCACATTCACTACTAAAAAAATAAGCTCACTGCAACAGATTACTTTCTATTTTTTCTTCATCTATTATCTTTTCATCTATCAAATGTTCGTTAAATATAATACTGGAATCTAATTATACAATCACGATTTCATCATTGTTATCTCATCTTCTTTTCTTCTACTGTATCTAAAATGGTAACAGGCAATTTTTTAAAATATAAATATTAAATATTGCACTCAGAATCTGCAAATCAGTGCTAAAACGCACTCTCATTATTTGTTATTTAATTTTGTGAATGTAAATTCATTAAAGTATTCTTTCAATAATATCTCTTTTTTAATTTAACTGAAATTTAAATACTATTAAAAATATTTTTTATAAAAACATTAAGAGTATACGCATGATGATATTGAAGATCATATAATTTTCAAACAACATAAAATAAAAAAATGTAAGCTTACATATCAGATTTGTTTATTTTTTGATGCCCCACATCTGTAACAAAACTTTATCTCAAACCAATAGTACTAGTGTTCTTGTACATGCTACAAAACAGTTCAAATTCATACTACAATACATATTTTTTTTTAATTTCTGTTATACAACGTGTCAGTTTAAAATAACTTGACGAAAGTAGATTTTACTCTAAAAATCAGAATATTAACATGCACATTCAGGAATTGATACAGAAAATTATTCATGTTAGTGTTAAAAATTGAGTTGAGATATCTTAAAAAATTGTGAATATAAAATATTTTTTCATGTATAAAATTGAACAACATACAGCGTCCTGCAGCACAATTCCATTGTAAGAAACACAATATCGCTGTATTAAACTTTTTATTAAACTTATTATTATTTTATTAAACTTATTGTTTCCAATGAACTACACGTGACCAAAAGGAACACAGATATTATAATATTAAAAAAACTTAAAATCGATTTCGGGTGAAAAATTGCATCGTGCGGTTAATAAGAGTTAAGGAATGGAAAGAATGATTCGAGTCATCATATGAAATTTAATAGACATTTTAATTTTCATTTTCGATAAAATAAAGTAAAGGAGTTATGAATAGTTTAAGTTAAAAAAATTTCACTATTATAACTTGCAAAAAAATTATCAAAATCTAGATGATCTAACAATCTGAATTTTATATGCAATTATCAGTTACGAAAACACACTTTTACCACCGAATAAAATTTTACTAATAAAATTTTCAAAGTATTTGCCATAAATATACTAAATTAGTATCGACTATAAATTCTAGTTGAGTCAAACAATCATTGTATAAGTGAAAAATATTACATAATTAAATACCATCTAACGTTAGGTACTATATCACATTTTTTAAAATTTTAGTTCGAGTAAATTACTAAATAAAAAATAATTTATTGAAAGTGCAGACTATTTTTAACAATGAATTTTAATGCATACGTACAGTTTTTAAAAGAAAATCTGTTCAAAATTCAAAATGCGGAAAAGAGTATTTTCCAAAAATATGCATTTATAATCAATAATATTAGGGTTTTTTTTATATTTCAAGTTCTACTTTTAAAAAAGTAATCAAAAAACAAATCTTTTTTAAACCTCACTAATAATGTTGAAAATAGTCAGAATATCGGCAATACCAAAAATGGTACAAGACAAGAAAATTTTTGAATTTATATTATAAAAAATAATTTTCGATACAAAATTTATCTAAATATTAAATATATTTAAATATATAATCATAGCTATTATATATATATATATATATATATATATATATATATATATATATTTACATTTATTCCTCGAATACTCATTTCGTTTCTTGAAATAAAAATTCTAAACATATATTCTATGACAATTTCGACAAATATTTACTTTATTAGCTAATTTTATCATCTACAATACGACCCACATTTTTGAAAATGTATAAATGGTTGGAAACAACCTATAAGTTGTATATAGTAACTAATAATATTTATTACTTTAAATCTTTAATTTCTAGACTATCGGTAGTAAAATGTCATACCTAATGCATTATTTTTCTATACCAGCCTTCAACAAAAGTCTAAATCGAGAAATATGCGACAAGTGGTTGAGTTTTATTTCGAAATAAATTCTTAATACCAAACTAATTTACCACAAGTTATACTATTACAACATATAAAAAAAATAGTCGAATTTGTAGTCACTTGATTTTATATTAGAATATTGTTCTTAAATCGTTTATTATTGATTATTGTTGAAAATAAAATACTTATTTTCAGTTAATTGAAGAATGAAGGTTGTTATTAAACATCTGCATTCATTCATTTTCTTAATATAAAATAATTTTTCTTAACTTACATTAAAGACAATAAAACAAAATATACCAAAATATTATTTAAATTGAAATGAAAGTATTAGGTATTTAACATATGCTTCATTTATTCTGAAAGAATTTAAAAAAGGTCGCTGTTGTGACAGCTGTATAATTTTATATGAACACAAAAAAAGATTGAATAATTTACTATATATAGATTTTATAATGACGACTATTATAAGATTTTGTAAATGTTGACATAAATTTATTCTTTTAACATATATTATATAAAAGTATATATATATATATATATATATATATATGTGTGTGTGTCTGTATGTGTGCATATGTATATTATATATATATATATATATATATGTATATATATATATATATATATGTATATATATATATATATATATATGTATATATATATATATATATATATACAAATCACAACATACGTGAATAAGAATTACACAAACTTTACCTACGAACGCGGTCAAAACAGTGTTCGTAGTTCAATCCGTTGAGACTTTGACTCCGTGGACTGGAGATAACTCGACCAGGCAGCGAAAATGCACGGAAAAGCTTGTGTACAAGTTGTTTTTCACTTTTTATTCGTCTTGCGACAGCAGCGCCACTATGCAGAATCTATATCCACTCACAGGAAACATTACATTCCTATTTGTCTTTTGCAAATGCTACTGAAATATTTTTAATGGGGAGTACATGGCTAGAAGTCGCTGTATAAGAGGAACACGGTGCAAAGAGAAATCGAGTTCAGCAGTGCAGGTTCAAGTGTTCCTCGAGTGGCATTGTTGTCGCAGACAATCAATTTTTTCACGATCACCTCTGTTGAAAACGTCGAGTAAATATTTTTTGTGGATTCAATGTAATACTAGATTTTATTTAGTGCAGTAAACATAATCAATCACTGTTTTTACTTATTGTGTTATATATATATAATATTTTACCACATATAGCCATTTAGCCATATATATATATATATATATATATATATATATATATATATATATATATATATATAATCCACGAAAAACTAAAATGATGCATAAAATAATTTCCTTCCATGTTTATATAGACATACTAACACATACACACACACACATATACATATATACTCGTATATATATATATATATATATATATATATATATATGTAACGATTACGTTGCTTAGATATTTGATGCTAATTAGTTAGACATAATGAGTTTTAAAAAATATGTTTTTTGTTTCGTTCGGTTGGATTTACAGAAGTGGGTAAAAGCAGCGAGACCAGGGCTTGGTAATCAAATCAAGCAGAGGGCTAAGCCCCCTTGTATCTATATATACTAGTATATATATATATATATATATATAACATATATACAAAATAATATTCAGTTACATTTTTTAGTTTAAAAAATAAATAATACAGAATTTTCACATATTTCACACTATTATATTTTCTTTTAAAACTCGAAAATTTTTTTTTAAGAACTTAAAATTGTCTAATATATAACCCGATTATAAAATGTATATATTTATTAAATGACAGGACTAAAAACAAAATATGCATAAATAATAAACAGTTTGTTAAAGTATTTATGTTTTATATTTTCTTGTGTAAACTTTATATTACTTTTCATCTATTTTATATTTTTATCCTAATTGAATTATATTACTTTTTCATTCATATAAAACAAATTCCATTTAATATAGGAATGTACCTTTTATTTATCAAGTGTCTATTACTCTGTAAAATTAACACTGTTTAGGGAAAATCTTTAACTTCAAAAGCAGGATAAAAATAATTACTTTAAAAAGTAATTTGAAACTAATTTTGCTAACAGATTACTTTTAAAATATCATTAAAAAGAATATATTTTTTTAGGGATTATTTTCGACTATGTTTGAAAATCACTAAACAAACAAATTCGTAATATTACGAACATATTTTCGTTTGCTGTCAACTTCAATAGACTGTGAAGAAAGTCGACGATAATATCATCTCGGTTTTGATATAACATAAGCTTCGATCTTGTACATAGTCGTCGTACAATTCGCCTTCAGTGCTACAAGAACATGAATTCTGTACTTAACACTCGGAATGCAGACACTGCTCTATTCTTATAACTGTGCGCTACAAAACGTGATCTGTCAGTACGAATTGAAGTATGAAAGAAGTAAATAAAATATCAAATATAAAATAACTGTTCAAAGCTATATAAATATTTCGACTGTTTTTGCATTTTTTAACAGTATGTATCGAATACATTTTGTAAAAATACACTATTTTTGTTACCATCAAAAACTGAATCGAACATTAAATGTTTATGATAAAATTATTTTTGAATCTGCTGCTGATAAAACATTAAGCATAAATACAAACAAAATATAGCAGAGAGAAACATATTGCTAAATAAGTTAATATCTATAATTTATATAATCTGTTTAATATAACAATTCAACAAAATTTACTATTAATCTACTCGCATTTTCATAAGTAACACTATAGAATTTAAATTATACTGGAATTTAAAGAAAAAAATATACTAATTCCTCATATTTTCACAGAATCAAATTTAAAATGAGTTAATAAACACAAGTTTATTCTTTTTTTCGCTCGAAATTGTAGACAAATAATGTCCAGTTGTTTGCGTTTATAACAGAAATCTTAGGATTCAAACATAACGTAACGATTTAGATTCCCATTTAGGTATAGAGACGGTTTGTTGATTAACTACTGTGTACAGAATTGCACAATAAATGAGATTTTTTTAATTTTATAAAGATTACATTTTGATATAGCTTATTTAAATGACTTGTACATACTTTTTATGTTTATAAAAATAAAAGAGTATATTTATTGCACAATTGATAGGAAAAAAATAGAAAAACACAATAATATATGTGCAAACAACTTAAAAAGAGCATCAACTCCGTATATTCACGTCCAATACTTGTGTTATATTGATACTGTAAACAGAAATGATTTCTACCTTATTATGCATGCTCTCGTTTAACTTTATCTTTAATCTGTTAGCTGCTTGTACCTAAACCTACACATATTTCTGAATTGCTACGCTATATTTATACCCTTATAGGGTAAGTATTATTAATACAAATAAGTACCCTTACAAGTAAGTAGTGATATTTGGCAAAAATGAAAAAATGATGAGTAAAATGATAATACAAACAAAAAATATATTCAAACTAAAAACAAGAAACCACGAAGTAATTAAACAATTTTTCTAAGTATTGTGGCAAAAAATGGTAAATATTTTGTGATTCTTAATAATCAATTTGTAAATACAGCATTTTTATTTTTGTATAAAAATACTTTCATGGAACTAAATCATAGATTTATTTTTAAATGCATTAAATTATTATACTGGATTCGAGAAATTCAGAACTAGTTCTTATTTTTTATCATTTTCCTGGACAAAGGAACACTCTTAATTTTTAAACTGAATCTAATAATATTTAATCCGATATAATCACAATGATACATTTCAAACATTAAATTTATTTTTTACAATTTTTTAGAAATAAAAAAATAGTTGCACACGCGAGCAGTCAACCATGATGCAATTATTTTATTGGTACTATTTTCAATAAAAATAAACTATGAATGCAAATTTACAAATTAACAAAATTTTATTTTTCTTGACTTGAACACCAATTACTAGTAATACGTTAAACTTGTATAGCACAAATTTACATGTTGATTCCAAATTTCATTTTTTCTTTCATTACCTTTTTTTGTGAATGGGAAAATCACGATAAATACTTTATAGCATGTTGAACACTGTATCCTTGATTTTTTACTATTTTATTTTTTAACTGCAAATGTGTCATTTTTTAAATTTTCCAATTGGAACTGAAAGGGGTCCTCCTACAGATTAGAACAAAAAATTTTCGTGGATTTTGAAATCTTTTATAAGATTAAATTTCCTCTGTTTTTTGCTTGAGAAGCAGCTATATCTGGCATCAAAAAAACGTTTTTTTAAATATGATATTACATACTAGAGCCATATCCAGTCAACGGAATCCAATTAAGTTGTATTTTGTTTCTTGTGCATTCCAGTACACAGTAAGTATGCAATCGCAATAATAATTTCACGGATAAAATAAAAAAAGTTTCCGGAATTTCCTTTAGCATATCTTAATGAATAAATTGATGTATTTTAAACTATCATTGAAACAATCTATTTCATCCATTTGCTTCGTATCCCAATCACTTAGAAAAACACTTTAAGCTAAGAAGAAAGTACATTTCTTTTTCTTATGAAAAAATTAATAAACGAAACAGTTTATATAAATTTTTAAAATGAGTATATTTACATAAATATGAAATACATACTGAGAAACATACATCTTTCATTTGCGGTATGGTGCCGTTCAGTCCCTTAAATTATTATAATACCACCAATTAGGACCTTAAGTCATCTTCTACAACCTTACCATTTTTCTAGTAAATACATATTAAGTTACTAAAAGCCAAAAAATAACACAGAATAATACTTGCAAAATGATCTAATAGCAACAAATTAAAAAGAATAATATACTGACGATATCACAGATATAAATAAATATTTATAACTTTAATCTCGCTCAAATTTCAAGTCAAGTTACTCTTAACAACTGTAAAAATACTATTTTAAATCAATAAATATTAAAAAAAGATATTCTATTTCATTTTTTTCTTTTAAAATCGATCATTCGTCTAGATCAAATTACAATTTTGAAATTTAATGATTCTTTTTGAACATATTGTTCAGTTTTCAAAATTGTTCAAATTTTTTTTATATAAAAACTATTTTCATTATTTAGTATGTACTTTTACTTACTAGTAGTTATTTATATGAACACGGGGAAAAATACATAAATTATATAAAATAAATGTTTGTAATACAACATGTAATATTTAATACAAAAAACAGATATTTCGCTTAAACTTAATAAAAATAAATAAAAAAATCAGTTCGTAAAAAACAATATTCTAATGCTCGGTTTGTTTCATGTCGACAGCGAATTAAATATTTGATTTTCAGTCAATTTGATTTCTGTTTACTGTCGGTAATTTACCATTTTAACCCACATAATTTTCCCGCTTTAAAAAGTTATCGATGCGTAAATCCGGCACTGGTTCTAAATACACATTGTAACATATTATAGCGAAGTCACTACAGCGCCACAATGTTTTGTTATATTGATACAAAACCACTTGAGCTTTTCTGTATGCTGGTGCAGCACTCGAAAAGCTTCTTTACAGTATTCGATACAATTGTGTGACTTGCACATTTTCATATTTCTATATTAAAGATTGTATTTGTGTTATATTGATACCTTCATAACAAATATATAAATAAAATATATATGTAAATAAAAGAAATACTGTAGTCTTAATATTTTTTTAAAAAAAATATAATTCTTCAGACTTTACCTTACGTTACTGATATATACATGGTACTTTTATTCTATTTATTACACATCAGCGAAAAGATATTTATTTACGTTATATATTTTTTAGTATTAAGTATATATTTTTAAGTTATTTTCTCTATTAAATAATACTGGTTTATCATTATTAAAATACAGAATTATTATGTACTTCAAAATAATTTCATAAATGATAAAATTTTGTAAAGCTTGAAGAAAAAGTCATTTTTACTCAAGTAAAAATTTTTGCAATTACCTGCATAAATTCAATTTTTTCCAGTTATTCTATCCAATAAATGTAAATATACATTATCCAAAACTTATTATTTTTATAAATACCTATTACCTATTAGAAATGTAATTTATGTAACCAATTTACTTCCCATTAAGTTGACATTTTCATTTCAATTTGACCACTTCTGTCAGTTTAAATATCTTCTTCTTTATCTTTTCTAGTTGCCTTCAGAGCATCGGGGGAAGGGGGGTCCTCGATTGTCTCCTTCGCCCTTCTCTTCAGTTCCGCCATGTTTTTATTTACTTCTCTTCAGCCTTACAGCTCTTACAGCTCTTCTATGCATTTCTTCGTACATAACCCTAAGATATCCACGAGGTTTCGTGCCATACGGTCTTGCCTCCATGAATTGTCTCGGATTCCTTTCCTCCTCCATTCGCAAAACGTGGCCGAACGAGCATAGTTGTCTAGTCGATCAGGGTTTGCTAAAGATCATCCCTGATCTTCTGGTTCCGTACGCGGTCCCGATGACTTTTTCCTAATAGGCGTCTTAATTTTTCAACAAGCGCGGTCACCTAATTTTTTTATCAACAGTATTTTTTCTTAATATATTTTACATAAAAAGTTCGACCAATATCAATATCATTTCAATTCTTTTATTCATCTCCTCTCTACATAAATTAAAATCGTCTATAAGAATTCTTAGACTTATAGTGATATTTTCAGTTACTATTTTATATTTGCAATGGAAATCCATTCTACCAAATAAATTATGACACACGTTCTCTATTAATATTCACCTTTATACGAAAGATAGTTGAAATATTTTTCAGATAAGCTAATAACTTTTGACAAATTGGTTGTGATAAATTTTCCGTATTCAAATTATATGGTTTAAGTCATCACCTATAACTACTTAGTCATATCAATCTATAGTGGATATACGCAGTGAGTCAATACAAAACTGTGAGCAAGAACCATGTCAGTGCGTTTAAAATAATAACAAACTTTTTTAAGAACTCACTATAGTTTAACCGAGTATAAATGTCCCTTAAAACATTATTTTTATTGTTTGTGTGTCGAAAAAAGAAAAGGGCCGTCATATACTATGAAATGAATAAATCTATAATATGTTTAAATAAATCTGTTAAAAAATATTTTATTCATTCATTCATTATTTTACTTTAACTGCTATAAAAATATAACACATCCTCTGAAAAAATAAATAAAAATTTATGATGAACATATTAATACTACACAATCTATTCCAAATATGATTTCTGCATTACTTATTCAAATATGATATTATTAACGCTTGTATATAATATTCACAGAAAAACATTCCAAAATATAAGAAAACAATTTAAAATTTTTAATCGTAATAAATTGTTTAGAAAAATTTTTAAACGGATACGTATAAATTTTCCTCGAACTATAATTCTTTGACATATATATATATATATATATATATATATATATACATATATATATATATATATACATATATATATATATATATTCGTGTACAAACAAGAAAAATATATTTATACACACATAAAGTTTCCCAAAACACGTAAATCAAAATATCTATTTCTCCCATGAGATACATCCATTTTCATGTGACGAAATTCGAAAGAATTCTCAAAATACCAATATTTATACATTTTATATGAAATTATATTTTTATTTCATTTTAATTTACAGTCTCTGCTTGCAAATATTATTTTCGTGCAATAATATATCTTTGCGGAAGTACGGCTGTTTACATACCGTTTACTATTTGCAATAATTTTTAAATATAATGTAAATATAAGCAAATATTTAATTATAGTGTATATATATATTTTAAAAGATTTTAATAAATATGTGTTTCAATTAACGCACAGTAGCACTGATAAATAAAATCATAAAAAATATTTAAATTAAAAAAAGATTACCTACTGTGCGATTATATAATATGTGACATTTTCTTAATAATTCTAATTAAATATAATCATTATACTATTACATGAAATATACCGTTATCTAAATAATTTCTATCGAAAATAGTAGTACTTAGTTTCATTTCATAATTTATTTCCAAATTTGTTTCTTTTTAATAATCATGCAGGTGTTTATATCTCCAACAATATATTCAGGTTATATTTTTGTATATTTTTTTAAATAAATTTTAATTTTCAAATAGTTTATTATAACCAAATATACCAATTTCATTTGTGAATAATATTGACGTTTAGTACCATAAAATTCAAAAATAATATTTTGTATATCTTCAATACTTCCATTTTTTTATTCATTAAAATAATTCTATCTACTTTAAAGTATGAAAACTAATGAATCAATATCAGTATAATAAGGAAAATAAAAGAGTAATTTTCAACAAAAGTCCACTCTAGAACACGTTATTCTTGCATAATAAGTCTATTACTACCAAATGTCTGAAATACTAAGGTAATAGATTGCCGATTTGATTATATTTATATGCAATATTTACCTGATTAAGCTATTATAATATTTTTCATCTTTTTTGTATCCTTTTAATTAATAGATTATAACGGTCAATTGTTAATCTTTTTAGGCAAAAATATTTTGAATACATGTATACTCTTCCTATGGTTAACTGATTATTATATGACAAAACCTATTAGAACATAAGATTATTTAAAAATGTAATTAGAAGCTTAAATTTTAATATCAGTCCACACTCTATTTATAAGTTGACCTCAAATTTAACATAAAAATAGTTTAACGATAATATATGAAGATATTTAATCCGATTAAAAAAAATCACTGTCGATTGCGTAAATCATTCTTTCCTTTTTTAGACGATTTGTAGAAATCTCGTTCAAATTTTAATCCATTTCTAAGTCGTTGATGAGATCCTAGCTTCCAAAATCCAATTAATCTGTATTAATTATAATTTTCCAACATTCGATTTGTTACTCTGGTGATTATTTGTCATCACAATAAACTCGGTTATATTTCTTGGATTTAACCCGTTCTTTTTTAATCTCAATAATTTCTTATAAACTTACGTGTAGTTCATCATGCAAAATCTCAATTCTTTTTGATCATTTTGAATCGACATTAAGGTCATTTGTCAGAAAAACGGTTTATGGCTGTATTTCAATTTTTAGTCCATCTTTATTTGATTTTGCTTTAACTGGTAGTTCATCTACCTCGTTGTTACTATTATTTTCTGATTCGACGCTCACTGAAAACATTTCAATTAAGTCTTCATCATCTAATATCTGGTCTAGTAGTCTCTGCAACATGATCATGCATCATATATTCCACGCTTTTTTCACTCACATATATTACCAAATATATCATGTCTGAATAATTGATAGCATTATCTGTCGAAGATATTTGAGTTTTAATATATTCTGGACATAATTTTCAGCATGCGTTCAACGTAGATGATCTTAATTTCGTAACTGCTTAAAACAGGTCAAAGATGCATTCCATAATGGAAAAAAAATCCGAAAGTCTCTTAATTTCAAGTTCATCATTTTGACGTAGAATTACGTATACAGTTTCATTAAGCGGGGTGGCATGTTAACGTTGGGAGCGTTACCAAATGCTGTGACGCAGATTCGCGCTTAGTATGCCCCAATCGTTCAATCGATTCACACCGGATCAAAAGTGATTAAGAGCTAAAGAACTTCGAAACTTAAAAATGCTTCATTTGTTAAAATCCGGTAAGTAGACTAAAATTTATGACCTTGCAAATTTAAACATCGATTTTCACGTTGTGTCAGCACTAAAAGATAAATATCTCTAAAGCCCTTTATCGTACGATAAAAACATATCTGCGGTTATAGTTTTCAAAACTCTGTATGGAGAACTTAGTCATTTTTTTAATTTTTACAAATTTTCAGAAATTAAGCTATCAAATTTATAAATATCTCCAAAACTTAAAATGCCCAGAAAAACTGTTTCGGAACGTGTAAGAAACCACAAAAAAACGTAAAGCGGTAGAAGAGTAAAGGCCAGAGAGTTCGAAAAAAATTACTTTTATCCCATCTGAAAAGATGAAATTATGTTTTTGTAAACAAATGAAAATATTTTCACTTTTCTAACACGACGTAATTCCACTTAAACTCCTGCGATTGTGTACATATACAACCTCCATTTTTTTCTCTATCATTTTGAAAGTTGTAATAATCTCCTCCATTCAATGAATAAATAATTGGTATAGTGTTTGATGGGAGAAAAACTACATTCACATTTGGATGTTCTAGTAACGGACTACCGGGTATTTTGATGGTTTAGTTCTAGCCGCGAATTACTTGATCCCAATAGTCTAAAACTTTAATTTTTGTTTCCAACAAGTTTTCCATGCGTTTGATGATTTTATTCAATTTTCTTACCATTTTATGATTTCAAAAGCTAAAAAATATTTTTTTTATAAATTTCTATAACGGTCATCGGTGATACATTTATCAATTTTAAATTTTTCATGGAATTTTTAATTAATTTTTAATATTTTATTATGTACATATGTACTAACAAATTATTACACTACACTTTACTATGCACGTCTAATACTACAAACATATTGTATAATACACTAAAATTAAAAAAAAAATGTAATATTCCAACAAAATGATAATTCTTCATTTTGTTTACGTTTTGATAAATTCACATCATATTTCTAAAAATATAAATTAAAAAATGGAAATAAAAATTCATAATTTGAACATTAAAGTTTTTATTTTTGAGCTATCTTTGGGCAACTTTTGATTTTTTTAAAAAAGAACTGTACTTTTCGAAAAATAAATGCATAGAAGATAAATCGTCTAATAAAAAAAATCGGGTATACATTCAACAACACACAATTATATTTCTCAGATTTTTCTTTTTTATTTTCATGTTTTAAATATTTTGTTTTTGATAAGTTTATTAAAAAATCTTTCTTTCTATAAAAAAAAAGTTATTTGTTTTTGTAAAGAGAATCTTAATTTCTTTATTAAGGGGTTAGGTACACTTGTGATTTTGATTTTTAAATTTTTTTGCATTTTCTGAAAGTATAACATTTCAAATATATTGTGTCAAAATTTCAAGTAAATCGGAGCTTAACTTACGGAGATATATGACTTTAACCGAAAGCATCTCGAGCGGCCTCGCAGCAAATTTTTATATACGTGTAAATCGTACCCAAAACTTTAAACGCGTTTTTCTCGAAACAACGTTTTCAAAGTCGGTGCGTAGAAAATCTCAAGAACGGCTCAACCGATCCTTATCAAATTTTAACGAGTTATTAATAATATAATTGTGGTGTACTTGTCAGCGAGATATTTTTAATTTTGACTTTATTTTTTTTAATAGAACCGAAAAATGACCGATTTTTTGTGAAAAAAAAACTTTTTAATTTGAACATCCGCCATTTTGTAAAAAAATAAAATTTTGATAAAATCTCTCCGATAAGTACACAAGAATATTATATTTTACTAACTCTTTACGCTTTTTTTTGTTTAAAATGATTTAGTCATGAGTTATGTTACGCACCGCAAAAACAAATTTTTTTTTTGGACCTCTGGCATACTGGCAGTAACTCGGTTATTTATCACTCTTTTTACTTGAAAAATTACTGTAACTTCTTAAAATATGTATCTTTCGAAATTAGAAACTTTAATCACTAAATATTCAAAACTTTCTTTAAAACAAATTCTCAAAAAAAGCATTTTTTTAGGCCTTGCAACTGTACCTAATCCCTTAAATTATATATATATTATATATATACATTTAAAAAATAATAATTTTAAACGTTATCCGTATTTAATTTTAATAAGAACAGAACGTTTCAGTTGCGTATAAAAGAGCAATTCATAAGTTTACTTCAGTACAAAGTAATAATGTCCACGTAGAGGTAATGTGTATAGTTTTCAAGTAACATTAGCAGCATGTGTTGTCAAAGCTCTAAATTATAAACTTCACATACGAGAGAGTGTTGTCTATTTTTAAGTTTGAACGTATGCGTTACATGGAAGTTCATTAATTAACGCTCTTGCTATATTTTCAATAGAATTTATAACAAGGCCATTAGTGCCTTTCATTATTATTTGCACGATACGACTTTACAATTTCGAACTACAGAAACAAGCCAGTGTATGACACAAAGAAGGAAACAAATCTTACTACAAACTGTTAATATATCTAATTTTAATTTAAAAAAAATGACCTTTCAACTTCCCAATATCAGCTTCAATTGTTTTTCGTACTGATATATATACATAAAATCAAATACAATGGTTAATATTCGAAGTTCTTCTATAAATACTATAAAAAAAATTTAACTCCCATCACTTAAATTAGGAATATTTTAATTTCACTTTTTTAATCCACAATGAAAAATATTATTTATTAATATTTGTATATACGACACAATCAACAAGCAATATAATTTATCTCTTCCTCTACTTATATTATTTCTTTTAAATGTATATTTCACTCATTAAATTAACGTTTATTATTCCAAAACTTATACTCTGTGTCCAACACAAAGTATCTAACAAGAATAACCTTCTATATGTACGATATGTAAATGAATTCAAGTAAAACATGCAATACCATTCGCGAATTTTTTTAAAGTGCATAAAGAAACGGAATGCAAATTCCTTAATTATAGTACTAAAAACGTACTTCCGTTGTAACTAGTACACTTTTTTTAAGCACACCACAATTTAAGATGTATGTAAGTTATGTAAAATTATTCAAATGGTTCGAAGAACAGTTGCCAAGTGTTTCACAGACACTTCTGCATCCTTATTGTAAACATGTTCCGTGCAAAATCTTACAGATGAAGATGCAAGTATGATATATGATTAAATATTCAACGTCGTTTTAGTACAACATTAAATGTAAACACATCATAAAACTATATTAAAATTTTTATTCGTTTATTGTATGACTCAACGATGATCGCTGATATTCTTGATATATTTTTGTTATAAATACTCGAATATAATATTCAAAAATAATTAAAAATATATAGATTTAAATTTTTTAATTCTGAATTAAAATAGCATTTTCTGTATGAAATACTTCATATTTTACAATTTCCACAACACTATTTCTATTCTGTCTTCACTTCATTAATTATATATATTTTTAACTGTTATTTTCTTCAATTTTAACAATTCAATTATATGTTGTCATTTATTTTTGATTTATTACACATTTTTGAAAAAATAACACTTCAATAATGTCAGATTCTTGTATTTTTAACTTACATAAATTTTAAATTATAATTTCCATTGATTTCACTATGATATAATCTGTTAATCGAGAGTGAAACTAAGAAACTAAGAAATTAATTATAGTCTGAAATTCGTCAAAAATTACTTTTCAATATAATTAGAATGTATGATAAAATTAGACTATTAAATAACATATTAAACAAATCTGATATTATGATGAAGATATAAAATAATGATATCTTAAAATCATATTTAAAATAAAAACCAAATAATCCTATAATTATTGAAAACTTAAAAAATAAAATATATACCGATGATTTCTACAACCAACATAAACAGAAAAATCATCCGCCCAATACAAAAGTTCATAACAGACTAAAAAATAAATAGTATAGATCAATTTCTTAGTTGTGTTTCAATATACAGAAAACAAAAATGTAAATACAAATGTTTTTTTTATAAAAAGCTCTAGTTTGTCCAATTGTTTTTAAGTTTATGAAAATTTAAATGTCAGTTCAATCTATAACTTAATATGATGTCTTTTTACTAAGTCTATTAAAATTTTGAATAGAAAATAATAATGTATCAGATACTAAAAAAATACCAAAAAATATTTAAATGTTTATTTTTAAAACTAATTCTATATTTCGATTTAAATAAAAAAAATGTATGACTAACTACTCATATAAATAAAATGTTTTATTTGCGAGATGTAGGTAGGTAGCTTTAAGACAATTAAAAATCTGCAAGATTATTTTGATTAAAATAGATGTTACAATCATGTAGTAGAAAATGTCGAACTGAAAATTTTAAATGTTCAATTTCACAAATGAATTTTACTCTTTCCTTACAAACAACATTTTTTTATCCAAAATGATAAATGATATTTTTCAATAAATGATTACTGTTCATTTTCAAACAATCTTAGAACGCTAAGCTACAAAAAATCTAATCAGAATCACACTTTTCTGTACCTTTTCGGTCTAAAAATATTGTAAAAGTCATTAAAATGTGCATAAGTAACAATTTAATATTAGACACATTGTCCAGAATAATTTTTATGATTTATGGACTGAAAAGAAATCATTTGTGAAAATAAAAATAGTCACAATAACCCAACAATATTGTAGCTATTATACACAATCAAAAATGTTAAACATTAATTTATTAATTTTTTTTGTTCAGAACAATATTTTTTTGGTTTTTGACTGAAAAGAAATTCATGTATGAAAAGTCATATAACCAAATAAACCCAACAGTATTATAACTATTATACACAGTTAAATATAATATTTAAACATACATGTTTTGTACGTTCTTCATGTAACGTCTAACTTAACCAAATTAATCGTACATAAAGTAAATATAACCAGAAATATGTATAATTGTACATGTTTTTGGTTATCTTTTAAATCTCGTTATGCATTGTGTAACAATATATTTAATATACTCATATAAATAAAAGTTTTGTATGTTTATATTGGTTAAATTTTAGATTTTTTATTTTTTACTTCCACTATAGGCACTAATTAATAGTATGACTACTTACAAACATTTTATTTTGATATATAATAGTAGAATGTATTTTCAATTCAAAGAATCCAAAAAAAAAGTTTAACTGGAGTATGTGTTCACAGACTACTAAAAGTTAGAACCGTTTATATAGTATATACATTTAAGTTCCATAATCATTTTCACTCACTATTTCTATATTTATAATTTTATAACTAACATATTCATACTTTCATAATCATTCTTAGAGATAAACCTGTGTACAAATCCACATTCTGATCAAAAATCTCTCGGACGGGTATCATTCTGATACAGATTCATGGATTCTAATACTTCTTTTAGAAGTTCTTCTATTTCTATTTAAAAATCAAATATATTTTTACACACATACATACACACACACCACATATATATATATATATATATATATATATATATATATATATATATATATATATTATCCTTTTTTTCTTAAACTGAACACATTTTTTAAATATTAAATGATTCACTGAATTAAATATACCAATTAACTACAACATGTGTATTTGTTTAAAATGTTACGTAAATTATACTTAAATACGTTTGGATAGTCGCAAAATTGTATAAAATAAAAATAAATTTTAAAATTAGCAACATATTCAAACTTATAATCACTTCCATCTAATATTTTGATTTTATCATTAAATTGTATATATATATATATATATATATATATATATATATATATATATATGTATATATTTGTTCTATTTATGCATTTGGTAATTGATTAATTGATATACATATATATATATATATATATATATATATTTGTTCATAACTATGAATGTTTAATTTAATCCGTAAAATAAAAAATAAATCCGGTTACCCTTATCAAACGTCAAATATGTACTGAAAACTCTGTTACATTTTCAATTACACTCTATATATAACACACATACACACGCACACACTTATTAAACTTCCTTGTAATCACAAGTTTGTTAGTGAACATAAATAACCATTTTAATCACTGATATTGCTATTTATACTTGTCTAGTAGGTGTTCATCGTAAATTCATTTATATAAAGATTACATGATCATAATGTTAATAATATGTATTCTCTTTACGCTGAAAATTGTTTTAAATATGATTGATTTGTAGATGGATTAATTAACAAATATATATTAATTACTACCCTGTTACTTTGAACATTAAGAAATGAAAAATATTAGGCATTAGAGATGGGGCTTGAATATATATTCTTATGTCAAAAAGTACTTTGTTAAAAGTTCAGCAATTTGATTGAAAAAAATTAATATTATGTTTAAATAAAGTAATAGTTCATAAATGCTGCAAATTCATAATTATATATTGTATAAAAATATATGTTTTTAATTAATATATTTTTATTGCACTACGACTAAAGATTTTTTGAAATAGAATTATAAAGATTTGGAGTTCCATCCCCTGCACGCTGCGCTCGCCAACCCCCGGAGAGGATATGCCCTCCTGTCACTAACGCTCGCTCTTCCTTAGCAACTAACAGAAATTAACAAATAATATACATAAAATGAAAATTATTATTTTTTTATCAATCACTCGATTAATAGTAACCAGTCATAACATAGACTACGTGACTGATATCAACCAATCAGAATACAGATCACCTGAGTGATATCAACCAATCAGAGAACGAATAAAAGTCAGGAACAGCATCACTGTTTCATTTATATAGTACAAAGTATTTGAGATTATAATTCCTTTTAGACTTCAATTTATTTTAAATGTTAATCTTTTTGTGTATCTGATTTTCAGCTTTCCTTTTTAATCTATAATATAGTTATTTTTCTTAATAAATGAAAACATAATTGTTCTCCAATTAAAAAGTACAGTTTTTTTATGTAATTGCAATACTATTGTCTATATAAACACTCAACATTGGTACAATATTTTTTTATGATTTTATTTTTTATTTAAATTTCTTATGGCAGATTTGGCCGAAATGTGATTTTATCAACTGAAGTGCTATTTTTTCGAAAACACATTCTGTATTTCTGAGAGCATTCAACATGTGAAGTGCTACACAAAAGTTTAATATTGAAAGATATTATATTTAATATAACAAAAATTAAAAATATTTTTGGGTAAATATTCGTTAAATTCGTCTACTAGTAATTCAGTCACTCAAATAATATTTTCAAAGTATGGTATTCTTCTGTATTATGTTCGTTTTCATCAGTTTCTTCTTCTAATAACTCTTTTAATACAGGGTGAGAATAGATTTCCCACATTTTGAAAGGGCATAAAAAATGTACGAAATTATTTAGAACAAAAATGTATTTATTTCTGAAAGGTACATAAAAACCATTTTGTTTTAATGGGTTTTAAATTATATCAGACAAATGGCGGACGTCATTGGTAATACATTGTTAAAGACGTTCCAGGAATTTCTCCATAACTCTCCGTGTCATCTCACGTGAAATGGCATCGATTTCTTGTCTAATCCTTTCCTTCAAATCCTCAAGACAACAAAGACGATATTTAAAAACCTTTTCCATCAGGTATCCCTAAAGGAATAATTCACATGTGCTTAAATCTGGTGACTGTTCCGGCCACCCCACGTCTTTCCTTAAAGAGATCATACACCCAGGGAACATTTTCCTCAGCACTTCGATCGAACTTTGTGCTGTGTGAGCTGTGGCCCCGTCCTGTTGTAACTACACAGGTTCTGTATCCACATTCCATCTTGGGGCGCAGAAAGGTCTCCAACATTTCAACATACCGATCATAAATCACAGTTACTGTTGTATTACCTGCCTCAAAAAAATACGAGCTAATCTAGGTCTTCCCGGTGATTTTCTTTTCAGTCTGGATCCAGTTACCCAAAGATTAGAAATCCATAGCAAAACCGTTTTACAAATGCACTGGTACAATGTCTGGTACAAATGCATTCCGACCAAGCGGAAAGTGTACGGAACCCTCTTTGCATCGTTATCGCAGAACAGTTGTTTTCATAATATGCTTGAACAACAAATCCCCGATGTTCACCTAACCAATTCATGATGGGTACTAAAAACGACAGAGGCTAACCAACCGAATTAAATCTATCCCATCTCTTTACCAACACTACAACTCACACAGTACCTCCCAGAAATATGGGAGATCTTTATGCCGCACCCTGTATATTGCTTATTCAACTATAAATCAATCATCAAGATTCTACAAGTAACCATTCTACAAATATATGTATTTTACTAAAATATTTTGCAGTGCGTTATCATACTTTAATCAAATTTTGAAATAAAATTCTAAAAATCGTCAAATAAAAGTATAATTAAACATATTTTTAATAGACATTCTGTATCTTGGCGCTCTTAAAATATTAGAGTTGTCATTGAAACGCGTATACCAACAAATCAAAAATAGTGAATAATAATTTATTGCATATTTTATCAGAAAGAAATGTTATGTGGTTTGTATAGTGAAAAAACAATTAATTTGTGAAAACATATATTAATAAAGCGGACATTTAAACAACCAATATTGAAAAGTATATAGAAAAATAAAATACTCATAATAATAATTTCTCATTAAGTGCACTCTGCCTGGCAGTTTATACGATTATTTTCAAGTTAGAATGAATTAAAAACATACACATAATACCATAATGACATATAATAACAACAATAATATTATGGCATATTATTAAAGTATAGAAAAGATATGACAACGTGGGTAAAATAATTAATGAAAATCATATATTTGAATTAATTACAGTGCATTAAAATGTATTATACTACCCAGTAATTAAAAATTAATTGTAAGAAACTATTTTAACAGCAACTATCAAGACTGCGTAAACAATATAGTTTAGTTATTTGACCAATAAAATCCGCAGTTAGACATGTACCTTTAAGATTTTCGCCTATAAGCCATTTTAAAAAGTAATAATTTACGCAACTACACCAAAAATAATATAAAAAAGGAAAAAGTATATACGTTACCATTAGAGATAACGTAAGAATATTTAAGAGTTCATTAATTTTTACACAATAGAATTAAACTTCTTTCTAACATAACATTAATTAAAAAATATTCTTAACAAAATTTCTTACAATTAAATAAAAATGATCAGAAATGTCATTAACGCAAATTGGAACTTAACATAAAAAGAATGTTTTCTAAATAATTGGAACGACTTTTTAAAACAAATTCACATGCTTCACCATTAAACAATTTGAACGATTGTAACGATTCAGAGAGCTCTTCTTTGATATATGGTAAGGAACATATATATATATATATATATATATATATATATATATATATCAATTTGCATTCCTGAAACTGTATACTAATTTACAAAACACTTTGAATGACATTCGGTATGAAAATTATAATTCGAATATAATAGAAGCCAATATAATAAATATTTTCAAATTACAACGTAACAGTTATAAATCAATTCCTTTGTTCATTAGCTAAAAAGGATTTTCTAACAACATAAACTATATATAATTATAAACTATACATAATTGTTCTACAATTTCAACTTTATTATATATATATATATATATATATATATAGTAAACATACGCACACGCACGCACACACACACACACATATATATATATATATATATATATATATATATATATATATATATATATGTGTGTGTGTGTGTGTGTATGTATGTATTTATATATTAATACAGGTATTTCCATACGAATATACATGTAAATGTTTCGTACTTCATGTAATTTGTACATGCTCACTAAATTTGCTTTAAAATAATTTAACTAATTATCAATAAACTGTTTAATGTAACAACATTATTCACGCTGATTGACATTATCAGACTGATAACATGTACGTACTGTTCGGGAACGTATATTATTTAAGAGACGATCAAATTTGCAAACAATCTAAGAAACTTAATTATTCTCTGTGTGTATATTCAATGGCAAAAAATCCTGAATTTAATACCTCAAATTCAATAAATAAATATAAATACATAACACACACACACACACACACATATATATATATATATATATATATATATATATATATTATTAGTATTTACATACATTTTTTTATAAATACTAGACACTTTAGGGAACATAGAAATTTTTTCCAAATACTGATTAATTCGATATTATTATTTTTTTTCAAATATTCATTTCATAAAACGTACATATATTTTTACATATATTTTATTTTTTCAATACTTACATATTTTAGAACATAATTTTCTATTATACAATAAAATACAAATTCATTATCACCTACAAGTAAATATGATTTTTTTAATAGTTTTTTAATAGAAAATATGCTAATACGCATTAAAGTTTTGTTAGTCATGATAAAATCATAAAATTATGCATAATTAAGTGCATTGAAAATAAATGTAGTCTATATTTGGAATAAAGTGATTTTTAGAAGAAAATATTGAGAAGTCTTCTGCTCAACATATTATTAGAAAAGGTTCAATGTTCTAAAGTCAAATTACTTAAAACGATGCCTGACATTTTTCAAAAATACCACAATAGAACTTGAAAAATTATTATAATAATTCTGGCCATTTTATTCATAAAGAAGATTTTATATGCAGAAAAGTACTTATTTCAAATATATCAAAAAAGTTAAGTTCTTTCGACATTTTCAAGACAGTAATAAAATCTAAAGAACCGATAAAAATAAAATGAATTAGTATTTGAAATAGTAGATGAGAAATGAAAATATTCATCTTTCTAGGGGTAAAACACCATACCTTTCAAAACTATTAAAAATTATTGGTCGACAGAAACTAAAAAATAAAAATCCTGATTCTAACATGAGTACAACTTATAATGTTATTTATATTATTCTATTAGTCTGAATTGCTTTCTTAAATATAAAAATAAAATATAAAAAAAAAATAACGACACATCTTCAGTTTATTATTATTTACCTTTAGAATTTATTGAGACATATACACCCAATTAATTTTTTCAGAAATACATTCATTTAATTTCATAAAGTTTTAAAAAGTATCCGTATACTATGTTCAAAAACAGTCTAATTATTTAATCAGAACAATTACACTATTTGCAGGATTTTATACCTAAAAATACATTTAATGTCTATTATTGGACAAAATAATTTAAATACTATTTATCTGAATTACTACTTAGCTTCGTTTGCCAAATATTTCATCAAGATTTATCATAACAATACCTGTATCAAACTTTATATAATTTTGTAAATTTCTATTTTCTTTGTATAAGCTTTAACTATACATCAATAACATTAAATAAAATGTTATTCGTTCGTGCATACCTCATATTTGGAAATAGATATCTGCTTGCGTTATAAAGTATCTATTTAAATAACCCCTTGATAAAATTTAATTATTGTTACACAAGTTGAAAACAAAGTTGTTAGTCTTATCACTAATCGGCTTTTAAACTTTATCAACATGTCTGAAATGGAACTACCAGTACATACATAACGGCGTTATATTGAGCGTACTATCGACGCGAAAACAACAGATTTATTACAATCCTTTGCGACAATCGAACGGAGCACTGTGAGCTCGAACGGAACAAGTGTACATCGAAGGACCTACTCACTTGTAATGCGTTGCAAGTAGTACGCTAATTAGAGCATCGGAGTGTAACACAAACTTAACTCATTTCAACTACGGCTCGTTACATCCCCAAAAGCTTCAACTTTGCAGTTACCATGCAATCATGCAGGATACATCACATCTATCTTATTCGGACGCTCAAGCCTCACCGTCTAAACTCCATCTCTGTTCAATATGAGTCCCATGAAAATTTGCGTCGATAATAGTTTATCATGCACTGAAGAAATGATACCTAAATTGTCTTATACCTAAACGACACATTGTGTTCGTCTCATAACAATATTATTCAAATCACAGAACGTTTTTGCTGATCCTCCTGAGCTAATAAAATATCCTTCCGCCGAAGAATACATGTGACATAATTAATTACAAATTATCGTACGATCTTCCGTCAATTAACTAATTACAGCCATAAAAGATATAATAAAAGATTCCTAAGTATTCGACGGAAGCGATAGATTAAAACTCGGCGAAAACATTAATAATTATGTTCTAATGATGTCTCGCGTACTTGTTAAAAAGTTTAGTTCTTTTTTTACTGATAATTAATTATCTACATTTTTTTTATCGTCATCGAGACATATTTATTCAATGTTTATCAAAAACTTTGTAAATATTTCTAATTCGTTTATGCAGAAATTAAGAATGAAAAAAATAAATGTATAAACGTTTTATTTCAAAAAAAATCAAAAAAAAAATAAAAATAAAAACAGGATTCTATTTCTTTTTGCATGTTTTAATATTTTAACAATAAATATATAATATTATATATATATATATATATATATATATATATCTGCTATTTTCGTACGAGTGGTTCTTTAACGATCGTGAAATTTAATTTTTTTCATTAGTGTTGTGTATGAATATATCATTGAAGAAATTACTTACTGATCATTTTACCATCAATGAAAACAGATAATCCCACCACTTGTATGCAAAATCGTTAAAAACAACACCAAAACGCGTCATGACATTTAAGAAAATAATGCATTGATAGTGAAACAAATATTTTTTTTGTCTACTTACTGTAATTAAATACAATCATACAATGGATAGTATTCATAGTTTAAACCAAATAGTAGGAATATTATTTTATGATGAAAATCTTTCAAAGGGTAACATAAGAGTTTCTATAGTAAATCTAAATATAATTTTATGTAATTTGAAGAAAACATAAACAACAAAGATTTTTTTACAGATAACATTCAATTGAGACAGGTGGCATATCAATTTTCCAAGATTCATACTTTTTTACAACGGCGGTTTGAATAGTAATATGGTTCAATATTAGAAACAGTAGTTTCAGTTTCAAAATGTATTTTACTTTTCTACATAATCCCCTAGAATATCAATGCACTTGCTTCAATGTTTTTCTAGCTTCGTGATTCCCTCCCGGAAGTGGGTTCCTTCAAGATCCTCAAAACAGCCTTTTTCGGCCTCTGTCGCATCTTCTTTCAACCCAAATCACTTTCCAGGCAGAAAAATTTTGAGTTTCGGAAACAGATGGAGGTCCGAGAAAGCCAAATCTGATGAGTACGATGGATGAGAAAGAATTTTAAACTTCAATTTGGCTAATTTTTGCTGAGCGACAACGTTTTTATGAGCCGGTATATTATTATTTACAATTGTTCAATTTCTATAGAAGTGCTATGTACTATTGTCCAGTAACTATTTTTCCCTTATGAAGATAGTTGATCAACAGAACTCCTCTCTCAAGACAGAAAACTGACGCCATCATTTTTCTAGCCGAGGGAACCGTCTTTGCCTTCTTGGGAACCATTTTACCGCGTTCAGTCAATTTTTTTGATTAATTTTCGATTCTGGTGTGTAATGATGAATGCAATTTTCATCCATGATCGCAAAATTCGTTGGATTCTTCTTAAAGAGGTTCAAGAAGTCGACTGATGTTTGTGTACGAACACATTTTTTCTCTGCCGTGAGCAAACGCGGCACCCATCTTGGCAAAAGTTTTTTCATACGCAACTCATTAAGAAAAAAGAAATTCTTTCTATCAGTTAAAATTCCTATGACCTGTATTATCTCTCTCTCTTTCACTCCGGTCGAACAAAATCATATCGTTGACTTTATGGATGATTTACAGCGTGACAGATGTTCTCGGACATCCTGAGCATGGTGTATCTTAGATGCTCGTTCTAACACGTTCAAATTCATTCACCCAATGTCGAACGGTTGCATAGAAAAGACAAGATTCATGCAATGTAGGAAATATCCTCTCATGGATTTCTTTCCCTGTTTTTCCTTCCAAAAAAAGAATTGAATAACGCCTCGAATTCTGATTTTATCCATTTTACACTTTCGCACGAAACACTTGGGTTAAAACAATTGTCAAACGAAAAATTAATGACGAAATAACTTCACATGTATTACTATAAAGGATGGATTTATATAAAATCATATACAGTTATCCCCTTTTCCTTAGTGAGTACATGAACCAAGTCACTCTTCCAACCACCCTCGTATATTTATACGTTTTTATGTTCTTCATCTCATCCGGTCTAACCAGAAAGGCCTTGAGCCCATTTTCTCTCTTTTAATGCGAGTATCGAGCATTGAATATCACGATCTCCTCAGTGAAAAATTCTAATAGCATTTCGAATAAAAAAATTTCGCTCAGTAGTGAAGTAATTTTTCGTGGTTGCTCGACGGTGTTGTTTCTCACAGTTCATCCAGTAAAGCTTCAGTGTATCCTTGAAATTGCGCTCTAATGGATATGTATACTCTACGATTTTTTAATTTATTTAAAATGTGATTTTGAATAATGTCGTACTTATACAAAATTTTATTTTAAACTTACAAAATTTCCCAATAAAACACTAAATATAAAAGTGAGGGTTTAGTTATGATGATTAATCATTAATAGCTTTTAAATAGAACAAATATTTCAAACAATTTGGAAATTTACCCACTGATAATGAAATATTTGAACAACTAATTTAATTTTCAATAAATAACATAAACAGGCAGTAACAGAATATTAAATAATTGACTGACTATAAAAGAATAACGTAATGACATTAACATATCAACTGGATCGTATCATATAATCTTGATTAAAAATTAAGAATTTCAAAGACTAAAATTGTTTTTTGACGTGGAATTACATCTAATGTCCCATTGAGCGGGTTGTCATGTTAGCGGTGAGAGCGTTACCAAATTCTGAAAAGCAGGTTCGCGCTCAGTACGCCGTAACCGATCAATCGCTTCACATCAAATCAAAAGTGTTTAATAGCTAAAAGACTTCGGGGCCTAAAAATGCTTCATTTATTGAAAATCGTTAATTATATTAAAAGTTATGACCTTTAAAATGTGAACATCGATTTTCACGTTGTCAGCATTTGAAGGTGAATATCTGGAAAACAATTGTACGATAAAAATTAAAATATCTGCGGATAGAGCGTTCAAAAGTCTATAAGACGAAGATACATTCATTTTTTTAATTTTTAAAATTTTTCAGAAATTAAGCTATCAAATTTGTTAACTTCTTTAAAGTTCAAGATGGTCAAAAAACTATTGTGGAACGTGTAATAAACCACAGAAAACATAAATCGGAGGAAGAGTGAATGGCAAAGAGTTCGAAAAAAAAATACTTTTACCCCATTTGAAAAGATAAAATTGTACAGAAAGCAGAAGGATCGCGTACAATCAGAGCAACGTACCAGTCATCCACCTCAGCTGCTAGGGAACCCAGCCATCTACAAGCGGAGAAAATGTTCAAAATAAGAGGAAAATAACTAGTCAAATGCGTACAACATGACATAAGAAGAATTTTGTGTCAGCGAAAATATAGTGGAGAACTTAGTAAATATTACATGGTGCGGCAACTACTCAGTTTTGAAAATTGTTCTTCACTGATGATTTCGGATATGTATGCGATATTTGCGATCGTTTATGGTTGTAAGATGATTTACGATTCATAAATGTTTCTTCATTCAAATACTATAATTATATCACATTGTAAAATTTGTGTAAACCTATTATACACTTTCAATAAATGTTTATTTTTTTTAAATGACAAAACATTTTCACTTCTCTAGCCCAACGCAATTCTACGTAAACTCCTACGGTTGTGTGTATATATATATATAACCTCGATTTTTTTTAAACTATTAACTTCTGAAAAACAAAATATTAATCATATCAAAGTAATATAAAGAAATGTTATTTTATAGTTAGCTATGATTGAAAAACAAATAGAAACTATGTACATGTTGTCAAAACAAGTTGTATGTTGTTTATTCAAGAAATGAGTTTAATGTAATTACTGTAATAAGTTTATTTAGTTAATTTGTAATTAAAACCATTACTAAATGTAAAACGAAACTAAAAATCCAATAGTTTATGGGTCCAGCCGCGTTTCCGAGTGTGCGACTTTGAAAGTTTGTATTTTTTTTTGTGAAGTCTCGCGTAAATCATATCAGGATGGATTTAGCGAAGCACATTAAACCGTTGACTGGTAAATCGGACTGGCCCATGTGGGAACGAAAAATTCATGATCTGCTTGACTACCACGAAGGAGCATTGGACAGAATCGACAACAAGTTGGTAAAACCAGAATCATTAGGAGTAGCTGATACGAAAGCTCAAATCAAGAAACAAAGAGGAAAGTGATGTGTACCGTAAGGCAAATAGTTATGCCAAGTCGATGATTACGAGTTCAGTTACTGATGAAATTTACCAGAAAATCATGGACAAAGAGACGGCTCATGATGCGTGTGAGGCGTTAAAGCAACAGTTCTAAGCAATATCCAAGGATCAGCTGTTCAAGATATGTATAGATTTCTTTTCATTCTGTTGGACGCCAGACGAAGATGTCTCTACACACATTGCAAAGTTAAGGAGTTTGTGAAATGAGTTAAACAATGGACTAGCTAATGGCGAGAACGCGTTACCAGATTTAATATTGGTATGTAAAGCTTTGCATATCTTGCTAAGCAAATTTGTTATGTTTCAGTCTTATTGGATGCTACTAAGGACACAGAGTAACGTTTTATGAGTTGATGATGCAGCTGTGTATGTTTGAGAGAAAGTTCAGAAAAAATGTAGACATCGAAAAGTTCGTTCAAGAATCTCTAGTGGCAAAATCAGACAAGCAAAAAAAGCAGTATCAAGCAAAAAAGAGTTACTTGAAGTCAAAAAAGGAAAACAATTGTAATTATTCCAAAAATAGGGCTATTTGGTTCGTGATTGCAAGAAATGGATCACTGACGGACGACTACCGAAAAGCAATAAAACAAGTGACGCTCAAAGCAACGCACTCTATACCAATGTAACTCTCATCTCTCTTTGTAACGAAGTTTACACAACTGAGGCAAATTCAACAGATTGATGGATTAACAACGGAGCAACAAGACACAATAAATTGCCCATATCTATTTGTTGAGTTTAAAAAGTTCGAGAGCCCATACAGTGTAAACTCTTCTGGAAAAGAAACTCTCGAGGCACTTAGAAAAGAAACTATTCAAATTTTGTCAACTTTTAATGACAAAAGTCAAAAGATAATGTTAATAAACCTGTGGCATGTCCCGAAAATCTCAAGATTTTTTTCTCTGTCTTAGCAGCTCAGGACAGAAATCAAAACAGCAAGTTTAAGTCGACAGCAACCAGGTGATGGCTTAAGGTTGATGATAAACAGTACTGTGCGGAGTATGCGAAATATGCTTGTGAAATATCCGGAATATTATACAGGGCAGTCATCGAACCGATTTTCCCTGAGGAAGAGACGAGAATAATTATTACTGTTGCAAATAGTTCAAAATTGCAGATGATGTGAGCTCGTCGATTCTCACGGGTCTTAATAATGTGAGCTAGTTGATTCTCTTGGGCGTTGATGGTCACAGCTAGGCCCTTCGTCATATTGTAGCAGGGATGTGATAGCTCTTACCAGAATGGGGTTGGGTGCAGAACCAAGCTTAATAATGCAATCGTGTGGACCTTGAGTTGCTTGTGGTCCAGTCAGGTGGCCTTGGAGAGGCGCGTTGATCGTGTCCACGACGTGGGACGAGCACTCACAGCGATGAATGGACCTGGAGGCCTTGTAGAGGTACGTTGAGCGTGTCCACGACGTGGGACGAGCACTCACAGCGATGAATGGGCCTGGAGGCCTTGGAGAGGTGCATTGAGCATTTCCGCGACGTGGAACAAGCACTCAAGCATTCGATCAGCGCGGGAACGTGACCGGGTTACATGGCGGAATGAGAATGAGTCGGTTCCCCGATACACACATGTAAGATTGGAGATTTAGCACTCACCATATCACTGAACACGCGGATGACGACGATAACAGCGAAACGGAACTCGCGAGGCGGAGTGGGTCCACGCTGAATCCGGCTCGAAGAACCAAAAATGTTCGCGCTTTTTCTGTGGTCTGATTCGGCGGACCACAAATGTACGCGAATGAAAAGGATGCACAGGAGTTTAACCAAAATCACTTTATTCTGCCATATTACATGTGATGTTAACAATTAAAACAATGAAAACGAGGAATAAAATATGGATGCTTCGTCTGCAACGCGGTTCGGTGTTGTACTATTTTTTCTATGTTGTTGATTCGATGTTGTACTGTTTTTACGATGGACTCATCCACTGGCGGGAGTCTTAGCTCTCGTTCATAGATGCACCGCCAGTCCAATCAGTTCACCTTCCATTTGAGGGAAGGAAGGTAGGGGTGTACACGGCCCGGCCGTGCAGGGATGGAAAGGACCAGTATTAAAGTTACTGGTCATTCGGGATTCTCAGAAACCCGAACACAAAGATATGCTTGAAAGAGAGTTAAATTGGACAAGAAAATCTGCGAGTCATGTACTTATGGAAAAGCACATAGATTACCATTCGGCACCAGAAGTAAAGCAGCTGAACCTTAAGAACTAATGTCGACCGATGTATGTGGACCTTTTGATGAATCCTTTACGAAAAGGTAACATTTAGTTATATTTAAAAATAGTTGCACAAAATTTCGCTATGGTTTCGCTGCTGAAAAGAAGTCAGTAATCAAAAACTTACTGAAAAAGTGTTAGCACATGCGAAAACACGAGGACATCTGATCAAGGAGTTACTCAGTAACAATGGTGGACAGTTCGACAACGAAGAAGTCAAAGAAATACTAAAGAATGGAATTTTGCAAAGACTAACACCGCTATACACATCTGAGCAAAACGGTGGCATAAAGACAAAATCGTACAATAGTTGAAATGCAAGGACTTTCAAGTATTCAAATCCAGACGTTAAATTTCTGGACGCAGTTTGGGCAGAACTGGTAAATACCGCAGTGTAAGTTATGAATAGAACTGGAAAATCGTCAGAAAAAGGAGTGAGTCCATACGAGCTCTGGATGAGTAAAAAGCCAAAGATAAAACATGTACGCATAATTGGATCTGCGTGCTACATACACATTCCAGTTCAGAGCGGAGAAAGATGGACGAAAAAGCTGTAAAAAGATATCTCGTGGGATACGATGGTGACGAGCGCTACAGAATCTATATAAAACAAGAGCACAAAGTCGTTTTGTCCAAAGATGTGCAATTTCAAGAGAAAGTCAGAGAATTTAAAGAAAAGTCAAGTTGTCACTTCGAGATCTCGAGCTTGAGAAAGAGTGCAGAGTCGAGAACGCAGAGCGAGAAGAAGAACACAAAGCCGACGACGAAGAAATGATAAAAGCAGAAGGAAGCGACAACGATGAGTATGAGACTGGAATTGCTTCCGACATAGAAGATAAAGAAGAGGACTTTCAGCTGTCATCAGGAAGACGTCTCAGAAATCGTTCGACGCTGAGAAGACCAAAATACTTCGAAGATTGCAACATGGCAGCGGAGAATTTTGTCAACGTGACAGAAACTCCCGAAACATTCAAAGCTGTGATCAGCAAACAGAATGCCGAGTGGACAGAAGCCATAGACAGCAAAATACCTTGACTGAAAGAAAACCAAACATGGAAATTTGACACATTTACCAAAAAAATTCCAAAACAGAGAAAAATATAAAAAAAAACAATTTTCCAAACTATAAAATAACAAGGGCAAGTGTCAAAGTAAAATAAAGAAATGTTATTTTATAGTTAACTATGATTGAAAAACAAATAGAAACTATGTACATGTTATCAAAACATGTAGTCTGTTGTTTATTCAAGAAATGAGTTTAATGTAATCATTGTAATAAGTTTTATTTAGTTATTTTGTAATTAAAACCATTACTAAATGTAAAACGAAACCAAAAATCCAATAAAACAGTTATATGTAAATAGTTACTTATAAATAACAAAAAAAAATATATAAAATACATAATAAAGAAATAAAAGCAGATAAAAACTGTGTATGAATATATTCGCGAACAATTATTTTTCCATTTTTGTAACGTAAGGGATTTCTGATAATTCTGATAATTTCTCAATACATAGCCGGATAAACTTTAAACAAAGATAAAGACATTTTAAACCTCAAAACTAAGAAATTAATATATATGCTGCCATCTGTACGTTTTATACTGAACAAAAATAGTTTTTACATTCGCCATCAAAAGAATTATTTTCATATAATGCGTCTGTCAACAACTGTCTGTTAACAACTAATTGTAATAATGAAATTTAAATAACTTGTACGAAATATGTCAAATAAAACATCCGATGATGAATCACCTGTTGGACCACCTACTGAACCTCCGCCAATATTACCCCCACCGTTACCAGCTGTGAGTTTTTATTAATATATATTAAGTTAACCTTAAACAATAATTACACAAGTAGTAAAGTAGCTAGTTTAAATCAGTTGATGTCATAACTATTCATGTGTATAGCGTCCACGAAAAAACATTCCAGCACCTCCAATTCCTACACAAGCTCAAATGAAAAACAGTTCAATAAATACAGGCCAACCAATACCAGATGAACAAGATTTAGAATGTGAACAAGACATTGATGAAGAAATTTCAGCACAAATGACAGCTTCTTATAGTGAAATATCATTCAATTCTGGCCATAGCCCTATATCGAGCTCAGATCCTGCAATTTCTTTAGGATTAGATCAGATCGATATGCCATTACCATTAACGGAACACATTAAACAACGACCTGTTACGTTACCCTACGATCGTAACCAAAGTGGATCTTCGAAACAATTTGGTATAATTTTTGGCAATAAAAATAAAATTAATATACATAGAACAATTTTTGTTATAGGACCTTTAGATTTAGAAGGTACCGTACATGTAGAGGGAAACATGACGTATTTTGTAGCAGAGGATTTAGAATATAAAATTAAACTATCAAGTCCAGTAACCAAAAAGAATGGTAAATATTTGAACTTATTACTGAAAATATTAAAAAAAATAATAAATGTTACTTTATATGTTAAACTTATTCAATACATACTAATTACAAAGGTAATACTTTGTTTGCTTTACAGATTTGCAACAATTTCCAGGAAATTCACGAAGTGGAACACCAAGTAGTTTATATCGACAAATATTAGTTCCACAAATTGTTCAAGTTGATGCTAATGTTCTCACTGATCTTGAATGTGAAGCGCAGCGTATGGCAACATCAATTGATAATTTAACAGAAAATTTAGGCGAAATATTACATTCCGTAAGAATGTTCTAACAATTGTATTTAATTAATTAATTTGAAATGTATTTTAATAAATTAATTTATGGATTGAAGCTTTTTCAGGCCTAAGTAAATTATATTATTAAATTATAGATATCCTCAATTACTGCAGACAATGTTGACACCTATAAAGATGCTGTAGCGAAAATGTCAGATGCTATGGATTCTAATATTAAGGTAAAAATAACAAATAGCAACACTTTAACGTAAAATTAACTGTTCCATTGTATTTTTTAAATATTTGAAAATAACATTTTATGCAATTATTTTGAAATGATTTCTTTAACATTATTAAATTATATAATAATTTAAATTTAACGGACACATCATATTAAATTCTTAGGTTTTGAATGATTGATTTTGATGTTAATTTCATTGTGTGTGTAAAATTTTAAAGAATAATTAAAAAGGTATATAATTTTATCATTATATAATAGAATACGTGTATTTTAATGACAATTATATTAAAACTAACACTCCAATAACACTTTAACACTCCAAAAAATCTAATATAACAAACTATATTGACTCTAATAACATATCTTTCATCGATTTTATTAATTATGTATTAAAATATATGTTGTTTTTTAAAATATATATTATGTTAAGAATATAAATTATTTAAAATAAATAGAAGAAAAATAAAATCATTTTTACTTTAACACTCTTTTCAGAGCATGTACACAATAATAGCAAAAGCAGAAGAAGTTAGTCATGCAATGGAGGTTGTACAATTTCATGCTGAAAGAATGTATCCTTTCAAAAATTTTCAAATACAAGTCCATATTAATTATATATTTTACATATTTATATGAATATAACTGCTTAAAAATTTTCTACTAGTATGAATTAAATTATTATAATCTTCATTATATTTAATTTAGATAAATCATATAATAAAAGTTTAATAAAAATTAAATTAGTAAAAGTTTAAATAATATCTTAAATCTTAAAATTACAATCAAGATGTTTTTGTACTTACGTAAAAATATATCATTTTCCTTAACATACCTTTCAGAAAAGAAATAAAACGACTTGTAGACTTATTTGAAAGCAACTTATAACTATAGGAACATTAACTATAGTGAAATCATAAGTTATTAGAAATCTACTGAAATTGACAATTTTTTTGTTACCAATATTTTATTTACCTTTTATAGTTTAGTTTTAATTGTAATTAGAGACCTTATTTATTATTAATATTTCATTTTATTATATATTTTATGTAATGACAGACTTAAATAATGTATATAAAAATATACACATATATTAAGAAAAAAGACAAATTTACTCTCCTAACTGTGAAACCATTACAATGAAAAAGTAAAATGTAGTCTTTGGAAATAAATCTTCTTAATAAACAATTATAAAATTTAATGAAAACACAATTTTTATACACACTAAACAGCAATGTACACCATTACCTGATTATATGTCTTCATTATGCATTTTTTTACTTTTACATCTCAAACGATTTTAAACCATGTTTCGGGGCATGACATGTAACTTGAAAACATGGCCTAAAATCATTTGGGACATAAAAGCGAAAAGACATAACAGGATATTGGTGTACACTAAATACATTGGGTCGATGTGTCGATAACTGGATTTCAATTTCCATGTTACTGTACCCTCTCGGGTCTTCTTCATCCACTCACTTATCAAAAACTATGTCTCTGGAAACAGAAATAGTGTCTGGTTCACGATTATACAGGCTGTAGTTTAATGAGTTGCCATGGTAGCCGATGAGAATCGTCTTTTTCGACCTCGCATCGAATATCTGAGGAACTGCTTGGGTAGGTAAGTATAGACCACTGAACCGAAGATCTTCATGTGACTAACTTCCAGCTTTTTACTTATCAACAGTTCATATGGTGTGTTGCTTCTACCTGGGTTCGACCGTCCTGCTCGATTCAGAGTGTAAACCATTGCGTTCATAACTTCCATCCAGCGATTCCAAGGAAAATTCTTCGCCTACAGCATTATTCTGGTACACTTTACAATCATTCAATTATCGTGTTCTTAACTTCCATTCTGTGTGAATGTGTGTGGGGGGTGTATGGAGCCGTATTCTCCATTTTTATGCCACGTGACACCAATTACTCTCACCTTGTTGCTGCAGTACTCTCTACTGTAGCCAACACGAAGAGTTGTCAAACGTCTAATCAAACTTGTTGATGAGTATGTGATTGTATTCGATGAATCGATCGCATCATTATATCATGAATAAATAATTGAAAACATCTGCTTCGTGCTTGCGGGAAAAACGTGACAAAAAGCTGTAGCAAAGCTGTAGCTGTAGATTTCTACACCCCTTGTGTCGACAGAACTAATAGCACCCCACAAGGTAGTACCGCGATTCTTCTTAAGAGGCACATTCCCCATTTCGAGATCACCTGCCTATGGCTATCAAAATCATGCGTGGACAAATCTTTAGACGTCGTCCAGAATTACCTCATAAGCCCAAGTAATCTATAGATATTGTCTAAAAATGGTCATTATCGAAGGGATGTTTTTAGCTGTCATCTAAAAATTATCAACTCGTGATTTTTAGAGGTCATCCAAAAATTGTCTCAATAGCGCAAGTGATATTTAGACATTGTCCAAAAATGGTCGTCAAGCCTGACATATTTTTAGGCGTCATCCAAAAATTATCTCATTTGGCAATTAATTTATACTTGTAGATGCGTATTTTAATTTTCTATATCTATTCTTAGACAAAAATAAAATCGATCCACAATGGATACCAAAAAAGTCCAAAAAACCGTTTAAATATCAGGTTTTTCTTGTTAAAATATCCGAAATGTCTAAAATTTAGCAATTAATTTATACTGGTCGATGCTTATTTTAGTGCTTTATGTCTATTTTTAAACAAAAATAAAATCGTTCCACAATAGATATCAAAAAAGTTCAAAAAACCGCATAAAAATTAGGTTTTTCTTGCTGAAAATATCCAAAATATTCAAAAGCTAACAAATAATTCATACTCGCCGATGCGTATTTTAATGTTCTATATTTGTTCTTAGACAAAATTAATATAGGTCCATAATAAATACAGAAAAATATCCAAAAAACAGCTGAAAACAAGTTTTTCTTGCTGAAAATATATAAATTGTCCAAAATCTAGCAATTAGTTCATACTGGTCACATACATACATACATATTTTAATTGTTCATGTCTATTTTTGGACAAAATTAAAATCGGTCCACAATGGATATCAAAAAAGATTAAAAAACCGCATAAAAATCAAATTTTTCTTGCTGAAAATATCTAAAATGTCGAACATCTAGCAATTAATTCATACTATCCGATGCATATATTAATATTCTATATCTGTTTTTAGACAAAATTAATATAAGTCCATAATGGATACCGAAAAAGTCCAAAAAGCAACTGCAAATCAAGTTTATCTTGCTGAAAATATCATAATTGTCTAAAATATGGCAATAAATTTATTCTAGTCGATGCATATTTTAATGCTTTGTAACTATTTTTAGACAAAATTAAAATCGGTCCGCAATGGACACCGAAAAAGTCCAAAAAACAGCTGAAAAACAAGTTTTTCTTCTTAAAAATATCCCAAATGTCTAAAATATAGCCATTAGTTCTTATTCTTCAATGCGTATTTTAATGTTCTATATCCTTTCTTAGACATAATTTATATAGATACCTAAAAATATCCTAAATGTCTGAAATATAGCAATTAGTACTTACTCTTCAATGCGTATTTTAATGTTCTATATCCGTTCTTAGACAAAATTTATATAGATACATAATAGATACCAAAAAAATCAAAAAAAAAAAAACAACCGAAAAACAAGTTTTATTTATTGAAAATATCAAAATTGTCTAACATCTGACAATAAATTCATTCTAGTAGATGCGATATTTAATGTTCTATATCAAATTTTAGACAAAATTTGTTGTTCACAATAGATACCGAAAAAATACAAAAACCCAATTAAAAATCAAGTTTCTTTTTCTGAAAATATCCGATATGTCTAACATATGGCAATTAATAAATACTCGCCAATACGTATTTTAATATTATATATCTACTCTAAGACAAAATTAATATCAGTCGACAATAGATACCGAAAAAGTTCAAAAACCGCATAAAAATCAGGTTTTTCCTACTGTAAATATTCGAAATGTTAACAACCTAACAATTAGTTAAGAATGGTCATTAAGTCCGACATATTTTTAGACGTCATCCAAAAGTTATCCAATCACTACATGTGATTTTTAGACGTTGAGTAAAGATGGTGCTCAATCCACGCATATTTTTAGATGTCATCCAAAAATTGTCGCAAAAGCTATTGTAATTTTTAGACATTCTCTAAAAATGGTCAAAAGCACCGACATACTTTTAGACGTCATCAAAAAATTGTCTCCTTGCCTCAAGTGACTTTTAGACATTGTCTGAAAACCGTCTCCCAGCCTGACTGATTTTTCGGTGTCATCCAAAAGTCGTCGCTAATCTCGAGCGGTTTTTAGACATTATCTATTATCTATTAGATCATTATAATCTCACAGCCCAAGTGATTTTTAGACATTATCCAGAAATCGTCTACAACCCAAGTGATTTTTCAGTGTCATCCAAAAATCGTCATCCATCTCTCCTTTTTTATCCCTTTTCGTTCTTTTTCACTCTTTTTCGTCCTTTGTTGTCATTTTTGGTCTTCTTCATTCTTTTTGGCATAATTAGTGCGTGCGTATGTGTGTATTATTGTGCGTGTCAGTGTGTCAATGATTAAATGTATGTATTTGTATGTATTTTACTGTGTGTGTGTGTGTTTGATTGCGTACGAGTAAGTGAGAATGAATGTTATGTGTGTGTGCGTGAATGAGTGTGATTATATGTTAGTGTATATGTGTGTGTTTGTGTGCGACTGTGTGTGTGTTAGTGATTGAGTGTAAGTGTCTGCTTGAGTGTATGTATAGGTGTGTGAGAGTGTATTTGCACTAGTTTATGTGCAAGTGTGTGTGTATGTAAGTGTGTAGATGAGTATGTGTGAGAATGTTTGAGTGTGTGTGTGTGAATATGAGTCTGTCAGTGGAAGTATAACTGCGTGTGTGTGAGAGAGTATGAGTTTGTTTGTGTGTGTAAGCGCAGGTCAGAGTATGTATCAGTGTGTGTGAGTGTGTGCGTGTTGTGTGTATGTTGTGTATGAGTGTGTGTAAGTATGTGTGTGACATGTGTGAGTGGGTGTTAATGTGTTTTAGTGTGTGTGTGAGAGTGTGTGTAGGCATATGTGAGTGTTTGTGTGTTGGTGTGTGAATGTGTGTGTGTTTGAATTTGTATATGTGAGTGAGTGTGTGTGAATGTATTTAAGTGTTTTTATGTGTCTGAGTATGTGTGTAAGTGTATATATGTACGAGTTTGTGTGCGACTGTGTGTGAGTGTATATGTTAGTGTGAGTGCAGGTGTATGTGAGTGTGTTTCTGTGTATGTGTGCCTGCGTGCGTATGTGTGTGCGTGCGTGCGTGACACGTCCGAAAATCGTCGTCGAACTATAATAGTTTTTAGACAATGTCTAAAAATCTTCGTTAAACCCAAGTTATTTTTAGACAATTTCAAAAATACGTCGTTAAACCCGAGTTCTTTTCAGGCAATTTCAAAAATACGTCGTTAAACCCGATTTATTTTTAGACAATGTCTAAAATCTTCATTAAACCCGAGTGATTTTGAGGAAATTTCCAAACTGCGTTGTTAAACCCGAACGATTTATAGACAATATACAAAAATCGTCATTAAACTCCAATGAGTTTTAAACAATGTATAAAAGTCATCGATAGACCCGAATAATTTTTAGACAGTGTCCTAAATACGACTTTTAACCCGAGTGATTTTTAGGTAATGTCCAAATAAAGGTCTTTATACCTTCATAATTCTTAGACAATGTCTACAAATTGTCGTTAAACCCGATGTGTGTGTGTGTGTGAGTATGGGTGTGTGTATGTGTGTGACTGTTCGCGCGCGTGTGCGTGCGTCGTGTGTGTATGTGTGTGTGTGTGTGTTCCGACGTGTGTGTGCGCGTCGAGTGTGTGTGTGTGAGAGTGTGTGCGTCGTGTGTGTGTGTCGCGTGTGAGTGACGTGAGTATCGTGTGTGCGTGTCGTTTGTGTCGTGTGTGTGTCGTGTGTGCCATGTGTGTCGTGTGTGTCGTGAATGTCTGTCGCGTGTGTGTGTCGACTCTGTGTATCGTGTGTATGTGTGTCGCATGTGTGTGAGTGTGTGTGTAACGTGAGGATGTGTGTGTCATGTTTGTCGTGTATGTATGTCGTGTGTGTCATGTGTGTATCGTGTGTGACGTGTGTGTAGTATATGTGTCGTTTGTGTCGTGTTGTCGTATATATAGTGTTTATCGTATGTGACATGTGTGACATGTGTGACGTCTGTATCGTGTGTGTAGTGTGTGTCATGTGTGTCATATATATGTGACGTGTGTGTCGCGTGTATTGTGGATTGGGTCGTGTGTGTGTGTCGTGTATGTTGTGTGACATGTGTGTCAAATGTGTTGTGTGTGTGTCGCAACTGTGTATCGTAGTGTGTGTGTATGTATGAGAGTGTATGTGTCGTGTGTGTGAGTGTGCGTCGTGAATGTGTGTGTCGTGTGTTTCGTTTGTGTCGTATGTGTCGTGTGTGTCGTATGTGTCATGTGTAACGTGTGTGTCTTGTGTGTAATGCGTCGTGTGTGTCATGTGTGTCGTGTGTACGTGTCCTTTTCGTCGTGTGTGTGTCGTGTATGTCGTGTGTCACGTGTGTACGTGCGGTTTATATCGTGTGTGCGTTTGTGTGTCGTATGTGTCGTGTGTGTCTTGTGTGTCGTGTGTGCCGTATGTGTATTTCGTGTACGTGAGTCGTGTGTGTCATCTGTGTCGTGTGCTTCGTGTTGTCGTGTGTGTCGTGTACGTTGTGTGTGTCGTTTGTCGTGAGTGTCGCGTGTGTGTGTCGCGTGTGTTTTTGTGTGTGTCGTGTGTGTGAGTGTGTGGCGTGTATGTTTGTCGTGTGTGTGTCTGTCGTGTGTGTGTCGTATGTGATACGTATGTGTATCTCGTGTGTGTGTGTGTCTCGTGTGTATGTATCATGTGTGTCGTGTGTTTGTGTGTGTGTGTGGTAAGTGTATATGTGATGTGTGCGTGTGGATGTGTTGTGTGTGAGAGTTTACATATTCGCGTGTTTCTCGGTGTGTGTTTCTATGTTTATATGCGTCTTATACGCTATTTCCGCCATGTCCGGAATTTTCCTAATATCCGCCATATCTTTAATATCCGCCATATCCTCTATATCCAACGTATACGCCATATCCGCCATATCCACCATATCCGCTATACCCTCTATTGCCACAATATCCATAATATCTGCAATATACGATAAATCTGCAATTTGTGGAATAACCGCAATTTCGTCAAATTCCGCTGTATCAGCAATTACCGCCATACCCGCAGTATTCGAAATATCCTCAATATGCGCAATATCCGCTATATATACAATACCCGCTCTCTCCGTCATAACCGTTATAACAGCTTCGTCCGCCATATCTACCGTATCACCGATATCCATACCGCGTCAACCCCACATAGATTCACACTTACACAACCACACCAGACCATACACACCCACTCCCACACCCACTCTCAGACACACCCACATTCAAGTCCACATCTACACCAGCGTTCACACCCACGCCCACGCCCACACCCAAACCTACACCCACACGCACACCAACAACAACGCCCACATCAACGCCCATACCCACAACCACACCCACATCCAGACCCACATATTCACTCATATTTACACCCACATCTACTTCCACATCCACACCCACACCCACATATTCACTCATACTTACACCCACAACCACACCCACACTCATCCATACCCACATCTACACCTACATCCACACCCACATATTCACTCCTACTTACACCCACATCCACACCCACATACTCACTCATACATACACCCACACCCACATTTACATCCACAACCACAATCACACCCACATATGCACTCATACTTATACCCACATCCACACCCACACTCATCCATACCCACATCTACACCCACATCCACACCCACACCCACATCCACACCCACATCCACACCCACATATGCACTCATAAATACACACACATCCACACCCACACTCATTAATACCAACACCTAGACCCACATCCACACCCACACCCAAATATTCACTCATACTTACACCCACATCCACACCCACATACTCCCTCATACATACACTCACATCCACAACCACACCCACATCCAAATACTCCCTCATAATTACACCCACAACCACATCCACACCCACATCTACACCCACATCCACACACACATCTACACCCACATTCACTCCCACATCCCATCCACATTTACACCCACATCTACACACACATCCACACCCACACCCTCACCTACACCCACATCCACACACACATATTCATTCATTCTTACACTCACATCTACACCCACATCCACACCCACATCCTCACCCACATACTCCCTCATACTTACACCCACATCCACAACCACATCCACACCCACATCCAACCCACATCCACACCCATATCCACACCCATATCCACACCCACATTACACCCACACCCACACTCATCCATACCTACATTTACACACACATCCACTCCCACATCCACTCCCACATCCACACCCACATCCACACCCACATCCACACCCACATATTCACTCATACTTACACCCACATCCACACCCACTTCCACACCCACATCCACACCCAAATCCACACCCACATCCACACCCACATATTCACTCATACTTACACCCACATCCACACCCACACTCATCCATACCCACATCTACACCAACATCCACACCCACATCCACAACCACATATTCACTCCTACTTACACCCACATCCACACCCACACTCATCCATACCCACATCTACACTCACATCCACACCAACACCCACATATTCACTCATACTTACACCCACATCCACACCCACACTCATTCATACCCACATCTACAACTATATACACACCCACATCCACACCCACATATTCACTCCTACTTACACCCACATCCACACCCACATACTCACTCATACTTACACCCACACCCACATTTACATCCACAACCACATCCACACCCATATCCACACCCACATATGCACTCATACTTACACCCACACCCACACACACTCACTCATACCCACATCTACACACACACCCACACCCACACCCACACCCACACCCACACCCACACCCACACCCACACCCACACCCACACCCACATCCACACCCACACCCACACCCACACCCACACCCACACCCACATCCACATCCACACCCACATCCACACCCACATACTCCCTCATACTCTCACCCACACCCACATCCAAAACCACATCCACACCTACATCCACACCTACATCCACACCTACATCCACACCCACACCCACAACCACAACCACATCCACATTCACACCCACATCCACATCCTCACCCACATCCACACCCACATATTCACTCATACTTACCCCCACATCCACACCCACATACTCCCTCATACTTACACCCACATCCACAACCACATCCACACCCACATACTCCCTCATACTTACACACAAAACCACATACACACCCACATCTACACCCACATCCACACACACATCTACACCCACATTAACTCCCACATCCACATCCACAACTACATTCACATCCACAACCACACCATCACTTACACCCACATCCACACCCACATATTCATTCATTCTTACACCCACATCCACATATTCACTCATACTTACACCCACATCTACACCCACACCCACATACTCCCTCATACTTACACCTACATCCACAACCACATCCACATCCACATCCAACTCACATCCACACCCATATCCACACCCATATCCACACCCACATTTACACCCACATCCACACCCATTCATACCTACATCTACACCCACACCTACATCCACATCCACATATTCACTCATACTTACACCCACATCCACATCCACACCCACATGCACACCCACATCCACACCTACATCCACACCCACATATTCACTTATACATACACCCACATCCACACCCGCAGTCATCCAATACCACATCTACACCCACATCCACTCCCACATCCACACCCACATCCACACCCACATTCACATTCACATCCACACCCACATCCACACCCACATATTCACTCATACTTACACCCACATCTACACCTACATTCACACCTACACCCACATCCACACCCACATCCACACCCACATATTCACTCATACTTACACCCAAACCCACATTTACTTCCACAACCACATCCACACCCACGTCCACACCCACACCCAGACCAACATCTACAAACATCTTTACCCACATCCACACCCACATACTCACTTATACTTACACACACATCCACACCCACATCCACACCCACACCCACACCCACACACACATCCGCACCCACATATACACTCATACTTACACCCACATCAACACACACACTCATCCATACCCACATCTACACCCACATCCACACCCACATCCACACCCACATCCACACCCATATCCACACCCATATCCACACCCATATCCACATCCACATATTCACTCAAACTTACAACCACATCCTCACCCACATCCACACCCACATCCACACCCACATATTCTCTCATACTTACACCCACATCCACACCCACACTCATCCATACCCACCAATACACCTACATCCACACACACATCCACACCCACATATTCACTCCTACTTTAACCCACATCCACACCCACATACTCACTCATACTTACACCCACACCCACATTAACATCCACAACCACATCCACACCCACATATGCACTCATATTTACACCCACATCTACACCCACATCCACACCCACATCCACATCCACTCCCACATTTTCACTCATACTTACACCCGCATCCACGCCCACATACTCCCTCATACTTACATCCACATCCACACCCACACGCACAATTGCACTCATACTTACACCCACATCCACACCCACATACTCCCTCGTACTTACACCCACATCCACAACCACATCCACACCCACATCCAACGACATCCACACCCATATCCACACCCACAATTACACACACATCCACACCCACACTCATCCATACCTACATCTACACCCACACCCACATCCACACCCACACCCACATATTCATTCATACTTACACCCACATCCACACCCACATCCACACCCACATATTCACTCATACTTACACCCACATCAACATCCACAACCACATCCACACCCACATCCACACCTACATCCACACCCACATATTCACTTATTTTTACACCCACATCCACACCGACACACATACATAACCACATCAACACCCACATCCACACCCACACCCACGCCCACCTACACCCACATCTACGACAAACATACACACTAACACCTACCTCCATATCCACAAATCACTGTCTAAAAATCTGTCTTGTCTAAAAATCACTCGGGTTTAATGACGTATAGTGGAAATTGTCTAAAAATTACTTGCTTTCAACGACTATTTTTAGACATTGCCTAAGAATCACATAGGTATAACGACCATTATTTAGACATTGTCTAAAAATCCCTCGGGTCGAATGTCATATTTTGGACATTGTCTAAAAATTATTCGGGTCTAACAAGGATTTTTGGACATTGTCTATAAATCGCTCAGGTAAACGACTATTTATAGGCATCGTCCTAAAATCACTTTCGTTTACAACGATTTTTAGATATTGTCTAAAAACAACTCGCGTTTAACGACGACTTTTGGAAATAGTCTAAAAATCACTCGGGTTTAACGACGATTTTTACACATTGTCTTAAAATCACTCAGATATAACGACGTTTACTGGGATATTGCCTAAAAATCACTCGTGTTAAACGTCGTATTTTGGATATTGTCTAAAAATTATTCGGGTTTAACGACGACTTTTAAATATAGTCAAGATCACTCGGGTTTACCGACGATTTTTGGACATTGTCTATAAATCCTTCGGGTAAACGAAGATTTTTAGATATTGTCGGAAATCACTCTATTTTATTACGATTTAAAAAATTGTCAAAAATTATTCGAGTTTAACGACGATTTCTGGACATTATTTAAAAATCACTCGGGTTAACAACGTATTTTGGACATTGTCTAAAAATTACTCGCGTTCAACGATGATTTTTAGACATTGTCTAAAAATTACTCGGATTTTATGAAGATTTTTAGACATTGTTTAGGTATTCCTCAGATAAGTGTGGGTGTGGGTTGGCTGTAGGTGTGGGTGTGGATGTGTGTGTGGATGTGGTTGTGGATGTAAATGTAGGTGTGGGTGTAAGTATGAGTGAGTGTATGTGGGTGTGGATGTGGGTGTAAGTATAAGTGAATATGTGGGTGTGGATGTAGGTGTAGATGTGGGTATGGATGAGTGTGGGTGTGGATGTGGATGTACATGAGGGTATGGATGACTGTGGGTGTGGACTTGGGTGTAAGTATAAGTGAATATGTGGGTGTGGATGTAGGTGTGGATGTGGGTATGGATGTGAGTGTGGGTGTAATAATGAGTGAGTATGTGGGTGTGGGTGTTAGTATGAGTGAATATGTGGGTGTGGATGTGGGTATGGATGAGTGTCGGTGTGGATGTGGGTGTAAGTATGAGTGCATATGTGGGTGTGGATGTGGGTGTTGATGTGGGTGTAGATGTAAATGTGAGTGTGGGTGTAAGTATGAGTGAGTATGTGGGTGTGGATGTGGGTGTAAGTATGAGTGAATATGTGGGTGTGGATGTGGGTGTGGATGTAGATATAGATGTGGGTAAGTATGTGTGTGGGTGTGGATGTGGGTGTAAGTATGAGTGGAATATGTGGATGAGGTTGTGGTTGTGGGTGTAAGTGTAATAATGAGGGAGTATGTGGGTGTGGATGTGGGTGTTAGTATGAGTGAATATGTGGGTGTGGGTGTGATGTGGATGTGTGTGTAGATGTGGATATGGATGAGTGTGGGTGTGGATGTGGGTGTAAGTATGAGTGCATATGTGGGTGTGGATGTGGGTGTGGATGTGGGTGTAGATGTAAATGTGGGTGTGGGTGTAAGTATGAGTATGTGGGTGTGGATGTGGGTGTAAGTATGAGTGAATATGTGTGTGTGGATGTGGGTGTGGATGTGGGTGTGGATGTGGGTGTACATGTGGCTTGGGATGGGTGTGGATGTGGGTGTAAGTATAAGTGAATATGTGGGTGTGGATGTAGGTGTGGTTGTGGGTGTGGATGTGGGTGTGGATGTGGGTGTACATGTGGCTTGGGATGGGTGTGGATGTAAGTATAAGTGAATATGTGGGTGTGGATGTAGGTGTGGTTGTGGGTGTGGATGTGGATGTGGATGTGGGTGTGGGTGTGGGTGTGGGTGTGGGTGTGGATGTGGATGTGGATGGTGGATGTGGATGTGGGTGTAGATGTAGGTATGGATGAGTGTGGGTGTGGATGTGGGTGTTAGTACGGGTGGATATGTGGGTGTGGATGTGGGTGTACATGTGGGTATGGATGAGTGTGGATGTGGATGTGAGTGTAAGTATAAGTGAATATGTGGGTGTGGATTTAGGTGTGGATGTGGGTGTGGATGTGGATGTGGGTGTAAGTATGAGGGAGCATGTGGGTGTAGATGTGGGTGTTAGTATGAGTGAATATGTGGGTGTGGGTGTGGATGTGGGTGTGGGTGTGGATGTGAATGTGGGTGTGGATGTGGGTGTGGATGTGGGTGTACATGTGGGTTTGGATGGGTGTGGTTGTGGGTGTAAGTTAAGTGAATATGTGGGTGTGGATGTAGGTGTGGATGTGGGTGTGGATGTGGTAGTGGATGTGGGTGTGGGTGTAAATATGAGGGTGTATGTGGGTGTGGATTTGGGTGTAAGTATGAGTGAATATGTGGGTGTGGATATGAGTTTGGATGTGGTTGTAGATGTGGGTGTGGATGAGTGTGGGTGTAGATGTGGGTGTAAGTATGAGTGCATATGTGGGTTGGGATGTGGGTGTGGATGTGGTTGTGGATGTAAATGGGGTATAGGTGTAAGTATGAGTGAATTGGTGGGTGTGGATGTGGGTGTGGATGTAGGTGTAGATGTGGGTATGGATGAGTGTGGTTGTGGATGTGGGTGTTAGTACGAGTGAATATGTGGATGTGGATGTGGGTGTACATTTGGGTAGGGATGATTGTGGATGTGGAAGTGAGTGTAAGTATAAGTAAATATGTGGGTGTTGATTTAGGTGTGGATTTAGGTGTGGATGTGGGTGTGGATGTTGGTGTGGATGTGGTTGTGGTAGTGGATGTGAGTGTGGGTGTAATTATGAGGGAGTATGTGGGTGTGGATGTGGGTGTTAGTATGAGTGAATATGTGGGTGTGGATGTGGGTGTGGATGTGGGTGTGGATGTGGATGTTGATGTGGGTGTGGATGTGGGTATGGATGTGGATGTACATGTGGGTTTGGATGGGTGTGGTTGTGGGTGTAAGTTAAGTGAATATGTGGGTGTGGATGTAGGTGTGGATGTGGGTGTGGGTGTGGATGTGGTAGTGGATGTGGGTGTGGGTGTAAGTATGAGGGTGTATGTGGGTGTGGATGTGGGTGTAAGTATGAGTGAATATGTGGGTGTGGATGTGAGTGTGGATGTGGGTGTAGATGTGGGTATGGATGAGTGTGGGTGTAGATGTGGGTGTAATTATGAGTGCATTTGTGGGTTGGGATGTGGGTGTGGATGTGGTTGTGAATGTAAATGTGGGTGTGGGTGTATCTATGAGTGAGTATGTGGGTGTGGATGTGGGTGTAAGTATGAGTGAATATGTGGGTGTGGATGTGGATGTAGGTGTAGATGTGGGTATGGATGAGTGTGGATGTGGATGTGGGTGTTAGTACGAGTGAATATGTGGGTGTGGATGTGGGTGTACATGTGGGTATGGATGAGTGTGGATGTGGATGTGAGTGTAAGTATAAGTGAATATGTGGGTGTGGATTTAGGTGTGGATGTGGGTGTGGATGTTGGTGTGGATGTGGTTGTGGTAGTGGATGTGGGTGTGGGTGTAAGTATGAGGGAGTATGTGGGTGTGGATGTGGGTGTTAGTATGAGTGAATATGTGGGTTGTGGATGTGGGTGTGGATGTGGATGTGGATGTTGATGTGGATGTGTATGTGGGTGTGGATATGGAAGTGGATGTGGGTGTGGGTGTAAGTATGAGGGAGTATGTGGGTGTGGATGTGGGTGTGGGTGTGGGTGTAAGTATGAATGAATATGTGGGTGTGGATGTGGGTGTGGATGTGGGTGTGGATGTGGGTGTAGATGTGGGTAAAGGTGAGTGTGGGTGTAGATGTGGGTGTAAGTATGAATGCATATGTGGGTGTGGATGTGGGTGTGGATGTAAATGTGGGTGTGGGTGTATGTATGTGTGAGTATGTGGGTGTGGATGTGGGTGTAGTATGAGTGAATATGTGGGTGTGGATGTAGGTGTAGATGTGGGTATGGATGAGTGTGGGTGTGAGTGTAAGTATAAGTGAATATGTGGGTGTGGATGTAGGTGTGGATGTGATTGTGGTTGTTGGTGAGGATGTGGTTGTGGATGTGGATGTGGGTGTGGGTGTAAATATGCGTGCATATGTGGGTGTGGATGTGGATGTGGGTGTGGGTGTGGATGTGGGTGTGCATGTGGGTGTGGGTGGGAATGTGGGTGTGGGTGTGGATGTGGGAGTGGATGTGGTTGTGGATGTAAATGTGGGTGTGGGTGTAAGTATGAGTGAGTATGTGGGTGTAAGTATGAGTGAATATGTGGGTGTGGATGTAGGTGTAGATGTGGGTGTGGATGTGGATGTGGTTGTGGTTGTGGATGACACACGACACACACACACGACGCACACACACGACACACACACGACACACACACGACACACACACGACACACACACGACACACACACGACACACACACGACACACACACGACACACACGACACACACACGACACACACACGACACACACGACACACACACGACACACACACGACACACACACGACACACACACGACACACACACGACACACACACGACACACACACGACACACACACGACACACACACGACACACACACGACACACACACGACACACACACGACACACACACGACACACACACGACACACACACGACACACACACGACACACACACGACACACACACGACACACACACGACACACACACGACACACACACGACACACACACGACACACACACGACACAACACGACACACACGACACACACACACACGACACTCACACACGATACACACACTCACACGACACACACACACACACGACACACACACACACACGACACACACACACACACGACACACACACACACGACACACACACACACACACGACACACACACACACACGACACACACACACACACGACACACACACACACACGACACACACACACACACGACACACACACACACACGACACACACACACACACGACACACACACGACACACACACACACACGACACACACACGTCACACACACGTCACACACACGTCACACACGTCACACACACACACACACACACACACACACACACACACACACGACACACACACACACACGACACACGCACACACGACACACACACACACGACACACACACACACGACACACACACACACGACACACACACACACGACACACACACACACACACACGACACACACACACACGACACACACACACACGACACACACACACGACACACACACACACGACACACACACACACGACACACACACACACGACACACACACACACGACACACACACACACGACACACACACACGACACACACACACGACACACACACACGACACACACACACACGACACACACACACGACACACACACACGACACACACACACGACACACACACACGACACACACACACGACTCACACAGCTCACACGACACACACACGACACACACACACACGTCACACACACACACACGACACACCACGACACACCACGACACACACGACACACACACACACACACACACACAACACACACACACAACACACAACACACGACTCACACACACTACTCACACACAACCGACACACACACACAAGACACACAGACACACACGACACACACACGACACACACACACGACACACACACACACACGACACACACACACACGACACACACACGACACACACACGACACACACACGACACACACACGACACTCACACACGACACACACACTCACACTCACACGACACACACACACACACGACACACACGCACACGACACACACGCACGCACACACGACACACGCGACACATACACGACACGCACACAAACGACACACACACACACGACACACACACACACACACACACACACACACACACACACACACGACACACACACACAACACACACTCACACAACACACACACACCCACACACACACACACACACACACACACACACACACACACGACACACACAGACACACACACACACACGACACACACACACACGACACACACACACGACACACACACACACACACACACACGAGACACGCACACACGACACACGCACACACGACACACACACACACGACACACACACACACGACACACACACACACGACACACACACACACGACACACACACACGACACACACACACACACGACACACACGACACACACACACGACACACACACACACGACACACACACACGACACACACACACGACACACACACACGACACACACACGACTCACACACACACACGACACACACACACGACACACACACACACACGACACACACACACACGACACACACACACACGTCACACACACACGACACACACACACACGACACACACACGACACACACACACACACACGCACACACACACACACACACACGAACACACACACACACGACACACACACGACACACACACACACGACACACACACACACACGACACACACGACACACACGACACACACACACTACTCACACACACACGACACACACACGACACACACACGACACACACACGACACACACACGACACACACACGACACACACACGACACACACACGACACACACACGACACACACACGACACACACACGACACACACACGACACACACACGACACACACACGACACACACACGACACACACACGACACACACACGACACACACACGACACACACACGACACACACACGACACACACACGACACACACACGACACAACACGACACACACGACACACACACACACGACACTCACACACGATACACACACTCACACGACACACACACACACACGACACACACACACACACGACACACACACACACACGACACACACACACACGACACACACACACACACACGACACACACACACACACGACACACACACACACACACGACACACACACACACACGACACACACACACACGACACACACACACGACACACACACACACACGACACACACACACGACACACACACACGACACACACACACACACGACACACACACACACACGACACACACACACACACACACACACACACACGACACACGACACACACACGACACACACACACACGACACACACACACACACGACACACACACGACACACACACACACGCGACACACACACGACACACACGACACACACACGACACACACGACACACACGACACACACACACACGACATACACACACACGACACACACACACACACACGACACACACACACACGACACACGCACACACGACACACACACACACGACACACACACACACGACACACACACACACGACACACACACACACGACACACACACACACGACACACACACACACGACACACACACACACGACACACACACACGACACACACACACACGACACACACACACACGACACACACACACACGACACACACACACACGACACACACACACACGACACACACACACACGACACACACACACACGACACACACACACGACACACACACACACGACACACACACACGACACACACACACACGACACACACACACACGACACACACACACGACACACACACACACGACACACACACACACGACACACACACACACGACACACACACACACACGACACACACACACGACACACACACACGACACACACACACGACACACACACACGACACACACACACGACACACACACACGACACACACACACACGACACACACACACACGACACACACACACACACGACACACACACACACACGACACACACACACGACACACACACACGACACACACACACACACGACACACACACACGACACACACACACGACACACACACACGACACACACACACGACACACACTCACGACACACACACACACGACACACACACACACACACACACACACACACACACGACACGCACACACACACACACGACACACACACACACACGACACACACACACGACACACACACACACACGACACACACACACGACACACACACACACACACGACACACACACACGACACACACACACACACGACACACACACACACACGACACACACACGACAAACACGACAAACACGACACACACACGACACACACACGACACACACACACACGACACACACACACGACACACACACACACACGACACACACACACGACACACACACACACACGACACACACACACGACACACACACACGACACACACACACGACACACACACACGACACACACACACGACACACACACACGACACACACACACGACACACACACACGACACACACACACGACACACACACACGACACACACACACGACACACACACACGACACACACACACGACACACACACACGACACACACACACGACACACACACACGACACACATGACACACACACACGACACGCACATACACGACACACGCGACACACACAATTTTTGTATGACATATAACAATCACTCGGACTAGGCGACAATGGAAGGCGATTTTTGGATTACGCTGAATTTTGAAAAATGTCCAAAGAAACATCTGGCTTGACCAATTTTAGACAATTTTTAAAAATCACTTGAGCTGATGATATCTTTTTTGATTTCATCTAAAAATAGAGACAAGACTTCAGCTGATAATAGTTTTTGGATGGCATCCAAAGTTTTCGGGCTTAACGACCATTTTTGTACTATCTCATAAATCACTTTACCTGATGAGACAATTTTTGCATGACATTTAAAGATATACCGGGTTTAACAACCATTCTTAGACAATGTATAAAAATTACTTGAGCTATTGAGCCAATTTTTGGATGACGTCTACAGATATGTCGGGGTTGACCTTTTTGGAAAATATCTAAAAACACTTGAAACTATTGGACAATTTTTGCATGACGCCTACATATATGGCTGTCTTAGTGACCATTTTTGATCAATATCAAAAATCACTTGAGCTAATGAGACAATTTTTGTATGACATCTGAAGATATGACTGGTTTGACAACCATTTTTAGACAATGTCTAAAAATGACTTGAGCTGATGCGATAATTTTTGGTTGAAGTCTAAATATATACCCAACTTGACGACCACTGTTAGAAAATGTCAAAAATTAATTGCACTGATGAGACAATTTTTGAATGCCAGACAGATCATTCGGGTTGAGGGACGATTTTTGGACAATGTCTATAAATAGCTCAAGATTTTTAACGATTTTTGATTGACAGAAAAATTACTTCTATTAAGAGACCATATTTAAATAATGTCTAAAAATCGTTTGGGATGGAAGACGATTTTTGGATGACAAAAATATCTCGAGCTGTGAGACTATTTTGGGATGAAGTCTAAAAATATATCTCACTTGACGAGTATTCTTAGACAATATTCAAAAATAACTGGAGTTAATGAATGAAATTTTGGATGATGTTTAAAAATATGCCCGGCTCTACTATCTATTTTAGACATTGTCTAAAATCTTCTGAGCTGATGCAAAATTTCTGGATGACGTCTAACACTCTTTTCACAGCAAATACACAATAACAGCAAAAGCAGAAGAATTTAATCATGCAAACTAAAAGAAATGTGTCATTTCAAAATCTTTCAAATAAAAGTACATATCAATTACAAATTTTACATATTTGTGTAAATATAATTGTGTGAAAATTTTCTTCAAGCATGAATTAAATTATTATAATCTTCATTATATTTAATGTTAGATAAAGCATAAACTTTAATAAAAGTTTGAATAATATCTTAAATCTTAAAATTACCATCAAGATGTTTTTGTATGTGTGTAAAAATACTATATATCATTTTCCTTAAATGCCTTCTAGAAAAGAAATAAATCTGCTTGTAGACTTATTTGAAAGAAACTTATGACTATAGGAACATTAACTATAGTGAAATCATAAGTTATTAGAAATCTATGAAATCGGATAATTTTTTTGTTTTAATTAAATATTTTAATTAAATTTTATAGTTTAGTTTTAATTGTAATCAAAGATATAATTTATTATCCCTATTTTATTTTATTATATATTTTATGTAATTACAGACTTTTAAATGGTATATACAAATATATATATATATATATATATATATATATATATATATATATATATATATATATACATATAAATTAAGAAATGATCAATTTTCTCTCCTAACTATGAATTTATTACAATAGAAAATTAATGAACAATGGAAAAATAAAATATAGCCTTTGGAAATAAATCTTCTTAATAAACAATTATAAATTTTAATGGAAACAGACAATTTATTATACACATTAAATAGTAATGTATAATAAATACATTATTTAAAAAAATCACAATTAATTATATCAAAAAGAAAAAGTAGAAATAAATACTAGTTTTTTCGCAATAATTTCAATAAAACATGTAGAAAATAAACCATATGAAATATTTTTTCAGTGTAGAAAAAAATTAATCCAAATCTATTAATTTGTAAATTTATTGAAAATTATTTGAGTGAAAGATTTTAAACTTGTTTAATTAAAACTTATAAATCAAAATATATACAATGCAAAGATCAGTATCTCCTATTAATTTTATTTGCTTACTTCATATCTTAAAAAAATATTTTTTGTTGTGTTTATTGATTATTTTTCAAAAATCATTTCAATAAAAATATATTTTATAGGAAATAATTTGATATTATATTCTACAAATACTTAACAGTATATTATTTATTCAACATTAATCAATTATATATTGAATTTTAATGATCCAAATTTATTAATCCAGCTTCATTTCTAAGAAATTAAATATAAATAAATATTATTTAAGGGGACCCGGTGGTCTAGCGGCCTAAAATTTAAGCTATTTTAAAAAATTTTTTTCTATATGAGGGTAATGAATAATGCTTTCAAATTTTTTTACACTTATTTTATTACTAATAAACTACACAAAAATGAAAATAAAGACAAAAAAAAAATTCTTTTTAAATTAGAAAAATAATGCTGAAGTCTCCCTCTCTAAAAAAATGGAATTGCATGGTGAATGATGATTTATCTCTCCCTCTGATCTGAAATAAAACAATTGACGAATTTTTAATTAGTATAAGTATAGCTATCGCAGGAAGTAGAATAAAAAAAAAATTTGACAAAATGGCGCGTAGTCAAAAGTACAAGTTTGAAAACGACCAGTATTTTTGAATGTTTTGTTAATAAAAAAAATATAAATATTTTACGGAAACTATTAGTTTTACTTCCAGCGAGAGCTAGAACTATTCAGAATAACATATTAAAATTTCAGACAAATCGGTTAAGTAGTTTTTTTTTTCTGGCCCCCGCAAGACGAAAAAAAGTAGTTTCGAGATAAACGCGTTTAAAGTTTCAAGCAAGTATATTCTCAAGAAACTGACCTGACCTTCTAATGGGCTGTAGATCCTGAAATACTCTGAATTTCGTCATCAAATTTTAACAGTATATTTTTAAGATACTATACTTTCGAAAAAAAAATCGATTTTTCGAGAATTCTAGACCACCGGGTCCCCTTAATATATGAATTCTGTTTTCATTATATTTTTTACATTCAGTTAAACACGACCAAATGTTATTTATATGTATTACTTATTCAACACTCATAATTTAAATTTAGATACAGAAAATACATGTGCTTTAAAATAATGTATAATATAATATATAAAAAGAGAGAGATTATAATCACTAATTCATTTAACGCTTATGTGTGACAACTTATTAAATAAAATCATTTATCTAAGGTCTTTTTTTATAATTATAAGTCAAAAAGAATTTTATATATATATATATATATATATATATATATATATATATATATATATATATATATATATATATATATATATATGTTGAAATTATTCCAGAAAAAAATCAAAAGGATTTTCAAACTCTTGGACAATGGAACAAGGTTTATATTTTATTAAAATAATAGTTGACATACAAATAAGACAACATTACATAGCAACAATTTTTTTCAATATATATATATATATATATATATATATATACACATATATATATATATATATATATATATATATATATTTGTTACTATATATATTCAATATATATATATATATATATATATATATATATATATAAGAAATTTGTTACTATGTAATGTTGTCTTATTTGTATGTCAACTATTATTTTAATAAAATATAAACCTTGTTCCATTGTTCAAGAATTTTAGAAATTCTTTTGATTTTTTCTGGAACAATTTCTACAACCTTAATTTTTTTGCTATATTCAGATGTTTCTATAGAAATATTATTCATTTTTCAAACTTTATATTCATAACACGTTTTCTATCTAGCACTTTAACAAATAATTCTTTCTATTTTTATCAATCTTTATTCTCAATATCTCATTATTATAGCATTCATCAACTGATTTGCATGCTTCTTCAGAATATATTTTTAAATCATTTTGTACATAAATAATTTTGACATATAGTATAGTTTTTAAAAATATTTTAAGTTCACTTTCATAAATTGTTTTAATAAATACAGAAAAATGACAGATTTTTCTCTGGATTATTATATATTTTTACAAGTAAAAAAAAATAAAAATGTATTTAAAATTGTAAGTTTATACTTTTAGCTTTGTACTTTTTAGCTCATAAAATATAAATTTTATGAGCTATTATATTTTGATTATTTTTAATTTTAAATGCAAACATAATTATACCATTGAGAGCAATCGATAATACAATATTCTATTTAAATATAAAATATAGCATTTAATATTCCAAAATTTTCTCTTCACAAGTGTCTAAATATCATCTAGAGTGACAAAAGTGTTAAAAAACGAACAAATTGTATTAAAAGTCAAAAAGTTATTGTTAAACAATGAATATTCCCATTCTTAATTCTGTTTACAAGAAAAAATACAGTTCAAATTATAGTTCTGTACATATAAATTATAAAAATACAAAAAAATAGAGTAAATTTACAAATACTATTAGATAAATATCAGTTGATCTATTAGAAAACATGCGGTTTCAAATATAAATTTTAAAAAATGTCTGAAAATATTCATGCCAAAAGAAGTTTTGAAATCATCGTTCTTAAAAACCAATAATAAAGTTAGAATCAAACAGATAAAAACAAATTATACTTCAAAAATATTTTTTTTAATATAAAAATATATTTTTTACATAAATCATTACTCAAATTTATTTCTCAGTAAATGACACTTGTGTAAAATGTATATATTGTACAATATATGTATATAATGTGGGTATTAGATGTATATATATATATATATATATATATATATAATTAAATATGTTTATATATAATTTATATTTGTCTTCTAAATATAATTTTCAAATTTAATAAGTACATATTGAAACAGATGAATATTATTACACATTAATATTTAAATTCATTAACTGATACCCATTCCCATGGACCTTCGAGCGGTTTATCATTTTTAAAATCAAAATTCCATCTTGCCATTGCTCTTTCGTTATTCTGTCTGAACTCATCACTAATTAAGTTCATTCTATTTTCTTCTTCTGCTTCGCTCATTTCTTCACTAAATAATCGACGACAAATATTTAAACGACGTTTCGATAGAGAAACATCAGTATTATTTTTAGTATTCATTAGCAACATTTCAGGACAATTATTTTCGTTACAAATTAGATTATTTGATTTAGTTTGTTGCAGTTGTGTAGAATTTGAATCGGGTTGTTTATTATTCTCAATATATATTTGGGTCATATTATAATTCAATATGTAACACAATTTTTTTATCCGGAATTGATTTCGTAACTACTTTATTTAAATAGAATTTCCCTGCAATAATGAAATCTTTATGAATTGGTTTTATAAACTGTCAAATAACAATACCTAATAAAGAAATACAAAATAAAATGATGATGATGTTCCTTGTGATTTTAAACTTGGACAATAACATTATAGATAAGAACAAAATTCTCAACAAATATAGTTTTAAATTTTAAAATCTCACATAGGTGATTGAATAATTATTTCGGGTTTAAGAGGGCGTCATTAACTAAATTATTAGTATCTCATATCTATGAAACTAGAGTGATAAAATAATATAGAAAAAGTTAATAAAATCAAATATACTACAAATTGTGAGAAAGTTTAGAAAACCTATAAATATAAAATCAAAATCTAATCAACACTTAATATTCGTTAAAGTAATTTAAAATCTTAATAAAGTTCGCCATGAAAACTTATGAAAGTTAAAAAAAAATAGAACAATTTAAAACTTCATCAATCCTACTCTTTTCTTGTTTTCTCTTCAATTGTAATTTTTACATAGTCTAAAAGATTTTTATATTAAATTAAAATATTAAAAAATCTATTAAATTTGACATATCTTAAATACTAATATATCTGATAAAAATAATTCATCATTCATTTTTATTTATTTTGTGATACAAACAACAAAATGAACTATATTTTAAAAAAATTGGATCACTCTTGTTGAATAAAAAAATGTTGCTCTACATTATATACTGGTATGTATTTAGATGTTATTCATACTTCTATCCCATTTAATAGTATAGAATATATTTCTATCGTTTCGATATAGCGTGTGAATATAATCTTCATTTTAAAATATACAGACTTAATTTTTCTTAATAATTATAAGTAGCTATTTTACTAAAAGCAATTCAGAATGTAATGTTTAGAGAAATACATTTTTTTCTTATAAAACTATAGCAATTTCAAAGTACTCGACCTCAATCTTTTTGACAGGACGACGAGATATAAAAAATGGTGTAATGAAAAAAAAACGGTGCTATCTATTTATCCATCTAACTATCTATAATATTTATATTCATATTATATAAATAAAATAGAGCGAATATTCTTATCTAAATTCTGCTGACATAAAGGAGTATAATAATAATTTCAGACTCTAATACTACTGCACCAAATGTATTAAAACAATCATCTATACAAATATCTGAATTTTCATAAAATTTTAGACACATATTTCATAATTCCTTAAATGATTATATCATATTACCTGAATATTTTTCTTTGCAATTAGTTAAAAAACTAAAAAAACAGAATTATTTATTAGTACTTCAGTATATGTTTAAAAGTCAATATGAACTACATTTAAAAATAAAAAATAAATAAAATTTAAATAACTGTCAAAATAATACTAAAAAACAATTGTAAATCATTAATATGTATGCTTTTACATATATATATTTATATATATTAATATATATATATATATATATATATATATATATTTATATATATTAATATATATATATATATATATATATATATATATATATATATATATATATATATATATATATTATACGATATATATATATATATATATATATATATATATATATATATATATATACTTGTTGACTGTGGTCTACAAACAATTTCTTTCAAAGGGTGACCAGTCAATAAGAAATATTACTTGGGTGTTATGAGGCGTTTTCGTGAAGTGATCCGCAAACATCGACCAAACTTGTGAGCAAGCAACTTATGGAGTTTACATCACGATAATGCTCTGACGCACACTTCAATATTTTTTCGCGATTTTTTGACTAAAAATACCGCCAATATTATCTTGCAAACGCCTCATTCGCTTGATAGACTCGTGTAAATGTTTTCTTATAGAGTGTTAGGTAAAATAAACTAATGCTACATAATACGCAAAAACCTAGTGTTTTGATTTGACAAGTAATGATAATTTTACAATAATTTGAAGTATCGATTGTAATGAAAAAAATTTTTTGAAAATTGATATTAAAATTTTTATTGAAATTATCATTAGTGTATCATAAGTCAAATAAATAGTGGCTAATTTTCATGGAAGTAGTGAGATATATATATATATATATATATTAAAATAAAAACTAAAACGTAAAGTCTTTGTCCATAATTTAAACATAAATCAATATCCACAAAAATGCCCTCTATAAGTAATCAAGTAACTATTTGTATATGTAGGTAAATAATTATTATCAACATTTTTTTACTTCTATCAATTATTTAAATAACCGATTACGAATAGAACTAAAAAAAGACACACAATTGATTAAATATCTTTCAATTTCATCTGATAATATAAAATTGTCTTTTTTTCATTTATTAATAATAGTATTATACAATGCGTTTTATGATAAATCTGTAGATAATTTTGTATAAATAATAAATTTTAAATCGCTAAATTGAATTGTTTTTTTTAAAAAAAAATATTGTTATCAAAACACAATTAAATAATTTCAATAAGAATATATATCTTATTATTTATAATAATCAAGGCAATGAAAAAGTATGTCGAAGTGATTTAATTCTTAGTGTATGTAATTCAAATAATTATAGAAAATATACATTTTAGAAGTTTCTATTTTTTCGATAAAAAGAAATTAATTCTTTTTTTCTAAACATAATATAATAATAGAAGCTGGCAGGATATTTATATAAATCCGTAATATAATCCATATATGTTTTGCCTATAGGCCTCAATGATGAAAAATTAAAACACAAATTTTTATTTTTCAATAAACTATTTCTGTATTTCGACACAATTTTTACATTGAACACTCAACACTCGACACTCAATTGAAATATCTATATCCTCGAAACTATTTATAAATTAGATACAACAGTTAACGCATTATTTCTTATAAATACCAGAAATAAGATTCGGCAGCCATTTGTCACAATCCTTATTCGTATCAAGATTAAATTAGGTGTCGATGTGCGCTTAAGCCCCAAATAAATAAATAAGTATCAAAATTAACATGTAGAATCCATAAAACAGTTACTTTTGGAAGTCAATTCTTTTCTACTATTTCTTATAATTTTAATCTTATCTTTTCACTAAATCAATTGTTTCGGTAGCGATCACTTCTTCAGACCTGCCTTCTCGTATTATCAGAGGATTTTTAAATTGTTTTACTAGACCATATGTGCATAATTGCAACATGAGGCAGAAATATCCAAATATTCTAGCGATTTCGACAAAACAGATGATTTTGGAAAAAAGCATGTATGCAATAACTAAAAAGAATAGTAAAAGTAGAAACGAAACAGAAGATTACAGATTATTCAATAAATAATAACGAGAGTAAAAAATTTAGTCTATTATTAACTTAAAATCAAGAAATACAAAAAATCACAAAAATAGGCCAAAAAATACCGTTTTCAAAAAAATAGATCACTCATTAATAATTCAATATCTTGACTCATAATTTTTTTTTAATAATTATATTATTTATTATAATTTGCTTTTTTTAAACTTATAGTCAGAATAGAGATTAAATTATACTCAGATTAGTAGTTAGACATAAGTATCGAAATTTTAAATACAAAGTAAAATAAAATTAATTGAAGGGAAATATTTTGTATCAATAACTATATTCATTCTGTCTATCACTAAAGAGATGGAATTGATATATCAAAAAATGTATTAAAATGGGTGAAGAAGTACTTTCAAGAAATTGAAAAAAAATAAATGAAGTCTTTTCTAGGATGTATATCGACAAAATCTGATTGTTTACCATTTTTCAAATATAGTCTGTAGATTTTAATATATGATCACAAACACTAAACTCATTGTATTTCATAGATAACATTATGTATCTAATCTGAATTGCCAAATTAATTTTATTATATTAATCAACATACATTGTACTTAATTTATCTTATTGTAATCTTTTATTATAAAAAGAAGCACTTCTATCACTGAATAAGGAGTTAAGTAGTAATAACAGAATGAAGTATTTCGTAGTTCTTTTGTGTTTTCTTGCACTGGGATTAACCCAGGTAATAAAAACCAATTTATTTTTTTTTCATAACTATTTCGATATATATATATATATATATAATAATTATTTACATTTATATATATATATATATATATATATATATTTATTTTTTAAAAAGTTTTATACTTATTTAAATTTTTAATGTGATATTATCATTTGGAAATATTTTGCTCATGATTGTTTGAAATTTAAAAGTAGCTACTATTTTTTTTACTAATATAGGCATCTTAAATACTTTTCTGTAAACTGCATGTAAGTCGGGGACATAGAAAGAAAATTCAAATTCAGCTTTAGGTTTATATTAAAAAGATTAATAGATCACATGTTTCTATATGAAAGCACTAGTTAGCAACACAGGGTAAATTTATAGAATTCTGTCTAAATTTATAGAAATAGTAATAATTATTATTCCAAGATAAATATAGAATGTATTTAAGAAAGTGTCTAATGGTTTTTATCAATTTTTTAAATATTACACACACATTATACCATTTATCTATTCAATCACTCTATATTCTCTTAAATTCACGGAATCGATTTTATATCTTCAACAACATTAAAATAGAATCGACAAGCTCTACTAAGATTTATATAAATACGTTTTTAAATTTTTAATTAAAAATAATGAATGTTATTTTAATTATAAAAAAAATATTTCTAGGGGCTGGAAATTCCAGTTACTCCTCTTCACTACTTTATGACCCACCGTAAGTATAATAATATCATATTTATTATAATATATACAAAAAGTTGGAAATTTAAACAAAAAGTGATCTTTGCAAGAAGAAAATTTCACTTTATATGCTAAAGTATTCCGTCCAAAAAATTTTTTTCTAGTTTTAATTTTCCTAAAATATTTGTCAATGACTATCCCTTCATTAATAATAAGATAATTTAAATAAATTTCTGTCTTTTTTGATTACTGTTTCCTTTATTTTATATTTTTGTAGACAAACAAACTTATTAAATATCGCTTCCGATTTGTTCAGTTCACAAAATTTCTATATGTCACCTTAATATATAATGAATTCAGGAGGAATTAGTGAGGTTAATTAAACTCATAAAAAATCTTCCAAATATTAGAATTTTAAAACTAATTCGTATTTTTTAAAAATTTAAGACATTCTTATAAATATTATTATATTTATAGGAATTAATGAATATATACTGAATATTTATGAAAACTAATTTATATATATATATATGTAAAATTGCATGTATTATATTTATGTATTTCTTAAATATATTACACTTCTCTGCTTGGCGGCTGGGTCCGCCCGTGTTCAAATTTGATTATTTAATACTAATATATCTAATGATATGGTAATATAGAATTCTTTTTGTAATACACAAATGTAAAATTAACATTTATATTCATTTGGTCGATTTTCAAATCTCTACCTCCTTTCTAGTATGAAATAGTCGTACATATTTTATTCCATTCATTTATAAATATTCTTTTTATCAAACAATGAAATATAGTTAACTTAAATAAAAAAACTAATTATATACTTATTACTTTTAATTTTTCTGATATTAATTCATCATTTCCTACTGTGTTTCTATTTTTAATTTTCTTTACTGCATATGAAACTTATATAGAAATACTTTATTCTTAAATTATATATACATTTATGCAAACACACACACACACACACATATATATATATATATATATATATATATATATATATATATATATATATATATATATATATGATATGATACCATATAAGAGTTAACACATTCTAGCATATTTGAAAATCGTGAAGATTAAGTTACTAGCCACAATAAATTTGTAACTTTATTAGTATTTTGTGTACAAAGATGTATTTATTCTAGATATCAGGAGTGTAAAAACAGTTACATCAACTTATCGCGCATTAACTAGTTTATTGATATTTCAGCTAATGAAGGGCGTATCATCAATGGAGAATTAGCAGGTCCTGGACAAATACCATGGCAAGCTGCGGTTCACATGACTGATTCTCAGAATCGTAATTATTTTTGTGGCGGTTCTCTCATAAGCCGTGACTGGGTTCTCACAGCAGGTCATTGCGTCAAAGGGTACGATTCTATTTAAAGTAATTAAATGTAATTGGAAAAAATCGAACAACAATTTAATGTATGTTTATAAAATATTAATTCTCGTTTCATTACTGCACTAAAAAGTTATTTATATATGTGTACGTTTGTATGTAGGTGTGTATATATATATATATATATATATATATATATATATATATATATATATATATATATATATATTGTATCATTATATTTTATAACAAACCCAATATTTAACTTCTGGTTCCAAATTCTAAAGTTGTATTTTAAAATTATCACTAGTTTACTATATTTTATTAGGAAAATATTTATTGCAATTATTCATTTTTTAAAAAAATATTTTTTATTTATATATTAAAATGAAATTTAAGGACAATTTACTTCTATACTTATATTTACTAACTCTAAAATCGACTTTTTCAATTTAGGAATATATAAAACTATATTTATTATACTTACGACATTCACATTGTAAAAAACGTCAATATACATATTTTACACTTCACAATTATTCTCTAAATTAATTTACAGTTATATTTTCAGTATTTTAATTAATATGAAATCAGCAAACATTATTTGTTCTTTAGTGTATCTCGAAATATTTAAATTCATATTTTTAGTACAACTCTTGGTTATTTATATATTTATATTATTGACTACAATAAGTTATCCAATACCTGTATTAATATTTTCAATAATTGATTATATATATATATATATATATACTTATATATATATATAGAGAGAGAGAGAGAAATTTCGCCAATTATTCAAAAAATAGTTAATGTTCACCAAAACATCATATCCTTAACAATTATATATAATTTCAAAATATAAGTATATTATTAAATTATCTACAACACAGAGAAATAAACTCGATTTATAAATTACTTAATGATTCTATTTGTAAGAGTATCATTTTGGTTTTTATCCTGAAATTTTTATATTCATGTTTTATTCACGCCCGTATAAATTAATCCATCTGAATAGATTTAAGTGAATAAAAAGTATGTAATTTATCATATTAGTACCCAAAATGTATCTAATGATCACGCTATAAAATTCATCTCGTTCTAGAACCTTTTTCAGAATGAAACCCGTTAACATCTACAAAATTGCATACAATTATTATGTTTACTATTTATTTTGTATCATTTAAATACACACACACACACACATATATATATATATATATATATATATCATTATCAGCAGCAGTAGCAGCCTCTCTCAATCCACTGCTGAATAAAGGCCTCTTCCATGATTTTCCATTTTGTAAGATTGAATGTCTTTCTTTTGTACTGATTTCCAATAAAAAAAATAATTTCGTTATCCCACTTGTTCATTGGTCTTTTTCTTGGTCTTTTTATATATCTTGGATCTCAGTTCACAATTTCTGTTGTCCATGTAGGACTAATATATATAATTATAATATTTTTACATTTCATTTTGAATTATTAAAATATTGTTTATTATAAACATGTTTTATAATAATATTAATATTACTAATTATAATCACATTTCACTCGAATGTGTTTATAAAATAATTTAGTCATTTAAGATTTAATTCAATTTTTATAAAATTACAAAATATATCTATTTCTAATACAATACTTCATTAATACTTTTATATTAATCGTAATATATATATATATATATATATATATATATATATATATTTAATTGAAATAAATTTATCTTAATCAGATTCGTATCTTGGAAAATTCGACTTGGAGCAACACGGAACGATGTTACTGAAACTACACAGCAAGTATTTACTACTAGAAACGCTCAGTATCATGAACAATATGATGATGTTTATTTGCACAATGATGTAGCACTCATCAAACTGCCAACTTCGGCTGTCTTGAACAGTAAGTTATTATAATAAAAAATCCATAGATGAATACAACACATGAAAAATATGCACATGCGTTTATAAACAAAAAATACTTTTGCACATATGTTTTTACTAAATTTTAGACAAATTATAATATATCTCCTATTATATATATATATATATATATATATATATATATATATATATATTAAATTTAAAAAAAAAATATGATTTTTGCTTTTCTCAAGCTCAACATCTATAAGTTTAGCCATTTAATTATTATCTATAGTAATATTAAAAGTTTAATTTATTAGATTATACGAGTATTATTAAGATAAAAAATATGAGCTTTCGCTAGCAATAGTTCTGTTTTTTAAGTTAATTCCTATTAGACTATATATTTTGTACTTAAAAAATATAACTGGTATTTTACTATTCTGTAATGTAGGCCACTGTGTTAATTATCGCCGTTGAAAATATCGATATTTTTCAAGTGATAATAATTTTTTTTGACAATATTTCACACATTATTATATTTATCTTACCAAAAATGAACCGATATGTAAGCAGTAATGTTTTCCCATTGATGCATACTTAAATATTTACTATTATTCGTATAAATAGTTTCTTATATTATTATACATCTAAATGCATAATTTCTACATTTTGGAATTATCTTTTCTAAAATTAGTGAAAATTTTTCATTTATCTCATTAATACAGATCATATAATTAATTTGATGTGTAAATTACTATAATCTTTTACTATATACTCGAAATATTATTATTTTAGATTATGTCAAAGTAGTCAGATTGCCTAGACGAAGTGAAGTTAGCGACTCACTTGCTGGAAAATCAGTACAAATAAGCGGATGGGGAAAAATCAGTGATGGTAAGTATTTTTAATTTATTTACTTCTTTTATCGAGAATATATTATCGATTAATTTTTTAAAAATTAAATATATATATATATTCATACATCAATACGTTTTCTTATAACTTCATTTCACCTATTCGTCAAAAAAAAAATCTATTTTTTATATTACTTTACTCAAAGTCCAGAAATTACATTATCTACCTATTATTTTCGTTGCTTGAAATATACTCTGCTCATCTTTATTTTAAATATACCCTATTCTTATTATGCCCGTTAACATTTTATTTCAGTCATTCCATTTTTCTGTCTTTTCCTTCCTAACATATATATGTATATATATATATATATATATATATATATATATATATATATATATATATCTTCCTCTGCTTCTTTCTATTGCTTCAAATTAACATATTTTATATTTTAAATGTTTATATATATATATATATATATATATATATATATATATATATAATTTCAAAAATAATTATAACTTTAAAATTTTAAACTAATACTTTTTTGAATATTTACAATTAAGATATTTATTTTACAGCCTCACCTGGTGCAACAAATAAACTAAGATTCACAGATACACAAGTAATCACCAATGATGTATGCAAATTGTATTTTGGAAGTACTATCATCTCATCATCTATATGTACAAAAGGATCAAGAGGCCAAAGCACATGCAATGTAATTTTTATATTTTGATATAAAACTTTCCTCATGTGCATACAGTCATATATATATATATATATATATATATATATATATATATATATATATATATATATATATATATATATATATAACTTCATTAACAATTTTAAACTAGAAAAAATAAAAATAATATATTTTACATTTTTTTTGGCAATCATATTTACAATATTATATATTATGTTTCAAATTTTATTTGTCTACAAAATTAAAATTTGCAAAAATGTAAAAAAAATTTACTTTTACAATACAATTTTTATGTAGTATATATGTTCATATATATATATATATATATATATATATATATATATATATATATATATATATATATATATATATATAATATAGAGAGAGAGAGAACGAAAGAGAGAAGAAGAAAGTGAGGGAATGATATATATATATATATATACATATTTTTTTAAAAAAATAACATGCAATTTCTATTAACTTATACTATTTTTTTTCATATACAGGGTGACAGTGGAGGTCCTTTGATTTACTTTAGAAACGCAGAACCTGTACACTCAGGAGTTGTTAGTTTTGTATCTGGTAGTGGTTGTGAATCAAATAGTCCACAAGGGTATGCACGTACTTCGTCTTTCCTGGACTGGATAAGTAGCAAAACAGGAATTCCGATTGAAAATTAATTGAAAACTGTACTTTTAATAAATAAAAATATATAATATGTTTTAAATAAATAATATGAAATAAAAGTAATGTATTTTTGTCTGAAAATATAGGTTAAATACGTTTAAAATATTATTATTTTAACCAATTTATCTGCATTTAGATATTTCTACTACTACTTACTTCAACCCTTATAAACATTTGACTCACTAAACAATAATTTCCAAAGGAGAAAAAAGAAACAGTTAGTTTTTCTAACAAATGTGTATGTGTATATATATATATATGTGTGTGTGTGTATAGTATATATATATATATATATATATATATATATATATGTGTGTGTGTGTATAGTATATATATATATATATATATATATATTCGTGGAAAAAAGTGAATAAGGAGTTAAGTAGTAATAACAGAACAAAGAATTCTGAAGTTCTTTTGTGTTTCTTTGCATTGGGATTAACCCAGATAATAAAAATGAATTTATTTAACTTCTAATAATTATTTATATATATATATATATATATATATATATATATATATATATATATACTTAAATACGCAAAATATTCTCAGTCTAGATAGAAATGTCAATAAAAAAAAAACAAGATTTTAGAATTTTTCTAGATTATCACCTTTTAAATTTAATACATTTTTTATATCGCTTAATTAGGAATTCTGTACCATTATAAAAACAATCGTCCGTTTTCGTGTTAAAGTGGTCAGTTACCGTTGTTTTCAGAACATTGTCATCATTAAAACGTTGTGCACATAAATTCACATGACCAGGTATATTAGCGTTACTGGTATGTATGTGTATATATATATATATAGGCAAAAAATTGGTATACACAATTTTTTTTAGAAAGTTGCTCCCAATTGAAGAATGTGTAACATTTTGATATGAAATTATATTTTTATTTATTCTCTACTGATATTTTATTTAATTCGAACATCTTGAACACGTTTTCATTAAAATATTAAAAAACATCTATTATAATTATGCTTTACAAAAAGACATTGGTCAAAAAATCGGTGTAATGCTTAAAATTTTAAATAAAATATATAATGCATTTATAATTTTAAATTAAATTAAGTATAAATTCGTTTCTTTTAAATAACATTTAATATTTAATGATATATCTTTTATTTTTAAGCACAATCTCACATTCTGCTGGAATAACATACCATATTGTTTAAAATTCGCGCCACAATTCATTTCCATTTCGATACATTTTTTAGAAATTGTATTTTTCACTTTAATTCGCAAATCTAACGGATATTTTATTTTCTCGCAACCATTTTTTGCGTTCTTGGAGGTGTGTTTTGAATCATTGTCCTATTGCAGTCTCCAAATTAATGATATATTTTCAACGTAATTGTACTGTGTCATAGTTTCTGTTATAAGGTATAGAATAGTTAGATACTCAACACCATACTACGAAACAAAAAATAAATAAAATAAAATAAAATAAAAATATTTTTTATTGTTACTAAATATTGTACAGGGCCAAGTTTGTCCGGTTTTTGTGAATTTAATGCGGTGCCCTTACCGATTCCGGTATTTATCCGCTTTTGGGGTTTGGCTGTAGTGTGTTGTGTTAGCGTAATTTTTATTAATGTCCTTGCATGTTATCCGGGAAAAATTTTCAAAAAACTGGGGGTGCTACGAAACACAATCCCACTCCATAATATTGCCTCCACAATGTTTTGACACTTCCTTCTGTAACAGTTCTTTATTACATGGACGAATTGTCTAGGGCTTAAAAGTGATATCTTCTGAGATGATATTCCATATAAAATTCATTCAGTCTTCTGCGAATTATTCTATTTTCAAATATGAAATTTTCAAATATGTCTTTTAAAATACCATTTAAAGAGCTAAAAGGATTCACCTTTTAAAGTTTTACAATACGTCTACCCGTTGTTAGAAACATTTTCATGATTTTCCTCTATTTTCCACCATTTTTTTTATTTTAAAGCATTCGTAATCACATTAAGAAAATAAACTTCTATCTTTTCCCTTGATAACGCAATCTTTTAATAAGTTTTCTCGCCTTTGGAGTACAATGTCGTCCGCGTTTCATATTTCACTATACATATTCACAAATATAAAATCATTTAATTTTAATTTTTATTGTTACTAGATGCTTTCAAAACAAATCTGACATAAATATTCAAAAAACTCAACGCCTTATATGCAATTTTCACTATTTACCTATTTTATTGTCCACACAATTTTAACAATTTAAAAATAAGGTGGTGGTTTTCCCGAATATTTTCTTACGAATGGCATATAAAATGATGTAGTACACAGCAGGGACGAACCTATATGGAAACTAATAAAGTTTAAGTTTCAAGCTCCCGCTTTGTAAAGATCCCCGCAATGAACGAAAATTTAAAAAAAATACGTTTACAAATAAATAAAACATGTCAAAGCAAATATTAAAAACCATAATTGTTAAATTACCATTATTGTACAATTTTGTCATTTTGAATTCGATTGCATTTGTAGCGGTTGTAGTAATAAATAGTTTATGTATTTTCTTGAGAAACATAAAAACCGATAAAATTCCATGAAATTAGACACCAATAAAAAAGCATTAATTTATTAATTCATTAAAAAAATATTTCTCAAACATACACATACAGTACCTCCCATAAGTATTGGCACAGTACATCTTTATAGAGGATTTATTAAAATCACAAATTTATTAAATTTCTTGTGTACTGTAAACTAAGTAAAATACATATTATTTGAGTTTGTATTTTTTCAATGAACGTCGATAGATAACATAAAGAGTAAAACATGAAAAATAATCACAAAATTGTGATCTTTTCAAGTATTATCATCTGCAGATCATTAATTTGATTTCTTAAATTTAATGCTTCAAGTAATGATTTTGTTTTTGAAATAATAAAGTCGACAATTTTGCACGAGTTTACCACAATACCAGAAAATTAAGTCATGAAATATTATTGTGATAGTTATTAACATCCAAGAAAAAATATTAAAATTTATAACTACAAGTTTTATTAAAGGCATCGAATTAAGAAATTTGACATACATTTATATCATTCAATGCACGTTTTTCCCCTTTTAATTGTATTTTTTATTTATTTGTAATGTGTTGGTAAAATGTTTTTACCGGAAAAATCATTTTCTCATGTTATTCTTTTATGGTCGCATTTAAAACGAAAAACTGGTATATATTTTATAATAATATGTAATACTTAAAAGTATACATTTACAAAAAAGATCTTGTTAAAAATATTTCTCAGATTACCTCAATTATTTAAAATAAAAATGTCTGGAAGAAAATATCTTAGTGGATGCCAAAAGCGCAAGAGAGTAGAAAAGAAAACAGAAGATATGTCAAAATATTAAAAAAATATCGCATTATTTTATAAATACAACAGAAAGAAAATCTACTAACAAAGATATCAATGACGACTTTGAGAAACCAAAAAATATAAATGAAGAAGCACAGTGCTGAACAGAAAACTGAAGAGATGGCACGAAAGAACGTGAATCATCAAATAATCAGAATATTAAAAAAAGAAAAGTAAAAAATCGGTAGATGGAAGAAAATAAGATTAATCTTTCTGAAGAAGCTACAACCAGTTATTAATTTGAAGACTTCAATAAATATAGCGATCTTGCACTATGGTCGGATTATCTTGATAGTCATTTCATCCAAAGATGCCTAATGAAAGACACTTCATTTTTCCAGAAACGTGAGCTAAACAGTATTTATATAAAATCTATAAAAACCTGCAAAGATCAGAAAAGAAGTTCCCAAATAACTGTTTTGAAAAAAAGATAAAAAAATGGCCAAACAATAAAACGCACCTAGTTGTCTTATTTCAAGACTAAAGGTTGTATATAATGCTTTATTTGCAAACTTTTTCAAAATGGTAATGATTTTTTAACAGCCAGTGGATTCTTTGATCGGATAAATATTATACGAACTCTTGAAAATCATGAGAGTTCTGCAGAAGATACCAGAGCAATGCTAACATGGATATCACGGAAAACAAATAAAAATACAATTGGCCATGATGTTGAAAAAATGAGTGGAGAAAATTCAAGATATTATTTTGAAGTTTTAAAAAGGGTCGTTGTGATAATGAGATTTTTAAATGAGAGGTCTGCCTTTTAGAGGTCTAGAGGAAAAATGAAGATCTGTACACAATGGAAATTTGATGGGAATTATTGAATTGCGCACTACATTTGATCCATTTTTGAAAGAGCATGTGAAAAAATGTCAAAATAAGGAAATAAATATATTTATCTAAAACAGTTTATGAAGAAATGATATAAATAATGGGGAAATGCATTTAAATAAAATATTTAAAACAAATTAACAATGAAAACACAATATTATTCTATAATTGTAGATTCGACGCCGGACATATCTAAAATGAACCAACTCGCAATAGTTCTTCAATATTGTTATGAAAGCAAACCTTATGAAAGATTTTTAACTTTCATTCCAATTGAAAACCATTTCTTTAACTTTATTTAATAAAATGACACATTAAAAACATGCTACCTGTCAATAAAAAATATTAGAGGGCAGTCATATGATAACGCGGCAAGAATAAAGGATTGCGAACACGATTTCGGAATATAAATCAGTATACTGAATATGTCCGTTGCGACGCACATTCACTGAATTTACTTGGCGAAAAAGCCGTATCATGCTTTAAAACGCGGGTACGATAATATCTTGGAAAGTAAAATATTTTATTGAAAATCATGAAGAGAAATCTGACAATAAGCACGCAGCAAAAAAGATGTTTAAATAATTAGTGAACCTTGAATATGAAACTTTAACAATAATTTGGGAGGATGTTGTGAAAAGAATAAATAAAAAAAGAGAAAAATTAGACTTCGGAATACATGTACATGAAAGATATTTTTTTATTGAATCATTTTGTTTATAAAAAAACATCAAGAAAATTCTGATCAGTTTTTTAGATTATGAAAAAAAGGGCAATCACTAAGTGAAGAAATAAATAAAAATTATTCCAATTTAAACAAAAGAAATAGAACCAAATTATTTAATGACGGAAAAAAGGAACATAATTATTAAAAAGTGGAAGAAAGTTTTGTGTTGAAGTAATTAATAGGTTGTTGATTGTTTAATCATCGAGTTAGAGAAAAGAAACTCAGTTTACAAAAAAATTAGAAATTTTTATTTTTATCAGATTTAGCGCAAAATTCATTGGATATCAAAGAAGAAAATATTAGATTGTCAATTAACTACTATAATGACAATGTTAATGAAAATGTTTCAACGAATGCAAACAGTTTAAAGAATATATTTGAAGTGTTCCGACAAAAATTATACATATTCTCAGAGTTATCTTGTAGAGTTCATATAAGAAAAAAAAATGATTAATTTTTGTCACAAATTTGACAACTATTTTAAAAATTTAAATGACTATTTATTACAAATTGTGAAGCTGACAGAAATTTTTCCAAATTATCTTTAATCAAAAATAAATTATAATCTCACATTTGTAAAAAAATATTAAATTTTCTGTCTATTTTATTTATTGAAGCAGACATAACAAGATGGTTATCTTATGAGGTTGCAATAAGAGAGTATGACAATAAAAAAATCCAGCAAAAAAGTTCTAAAATTTTACAATACATACATATTTTTGCTCTATTTGTGTAATAGTTGATTTATTTTTATTTCTTTTATTCTTTGTTTTACATATTCATTATATGTGATTCTATAATAAATATTTATGATTTTTATTCTGATAACGTGAGTTAATATTATTCTAATTTATTACTATTATTATAAGTTAATATTATACATATTTCAAAAAATAAAATAACCCATCACTTGCAGCGCTTGACTTTTGTATCACCTCTCCCTTTCATTAATTCTGTAATTTTTACTAAGTGTAAGAAAAAATATACATATTTTGATAAATAAAACTAAATTTTCTTTACAGAACTTAGCAACTATATAACTTATAAAATATTGTAGTAAATAGACGTTCAAATTTTATTTCTTCGTTTCTCCAATCAGTACACTGTGCACAATATCATCGTGCATTCAATGTAAAGCATGAGAATTATTTTTGTTATAATTGTAAATTCTTAACATATTGTCCTAATCTTTAAAATTGAAAATATTATATCACATATATTACAGTATTCCAAGATTATTTTATTTTTTTTGTACTTATTATAATGAAATGTCCAGCACTGAACAATTGTTTAGTCAGTTATATATATATGTAAATTTAGTAAAATAGTAACACACGTCAAAAGGGAAAATTTTAAAAAGTAATATAAACTATTGCAAAAATACTTTCTGGCTTGCTTGTAAATTAGTGTTTAAAGAATTTTTATTCTGGCCATGGACATAAACACAAAATTATTAAAATTTATTACCAGTATAAAAAATTGACATTTTTGGAAAACAACTTTTATTAAATAATAAAATGATTTATATACAAGTGTAACAAAACTTTAAAAAGGATCATACATATCTCACTAAACATGACTAAAAAAATCTGACTTCTAATATAGTAAATCTAGTAATTAATACAAAAAATTAAGTAACATGTAAAACTTAAAAAAGAACATTGTTTTTGTACAAATGAAATATTTAAGTACATGTATTTAAATATACATTATAGTAATTTTTACACAATCAAATCACTAATTAGATACTAATAATACATACTATTCAGAAATTTGTGAATTTGTCATATCTACAACAATTTTACCTCTTGCATGACCAACTTTAACCTTTTCATATGCTTTTGCGATATCATTAAAATTGTATACTTTTTCTATTACAGCTCTCATCTAAAAATAAGAAAATTTTTATTTACAGTAATAAAAATTTTCCAGCACACAAAGTATATATATTACACCTAGAAATTATTTCATAATAAACAACCATATATATTATATATTACAAATATATTGTAAACAATCAAATTATTTTTTACACTAATATAACAATATCATTTACTGAATACAAAATGTATTCATTTAAATAAGTAAAATAATTTTATATATTAATTTATTTTCAAACATCATACTCTTTTCTTTTACCAAATTGTCCAATAACTAACTATTATGTATTCTAAAACATATATTAATATATTTATTCTGAAATATATATTAATATATTTCAATAGCAATTCCACCAATACAAGTCTATTACATTTGCTTATACTGCCAATACATTTCTCTGGCATGTAGGGCATGTAAATGCCATCAGGCAGCGCAATCAATAGGTCAAATCTCGAACCTCTCTCTCACTCCTCTGTTCACTCTTGTCGCATTCATTCTTTATATGCACATTACATTTGCCTCAAAGTGGATAATCAGCAAGAGACACCGAGTACTTCTAAGAATTTTTCAAATTCACACTCAGAAGTACCAACATACTACTAGCGCCACCAAATCAATAGTTTACAGAGCAGTTGCTGACCCCAAGGTGAGTGTCATAGGCCTGTATCAACCTTAGTGTTCAGAATACAAACACACCCACACACAGATATTTATTTATATATATATATACATACATACATACATATATATATATATACATACACAAAGTTTGGAAATTTAGTTACTGAGTTGACACAATAAAAATAAACACAATTTAAGTAACACAAAAAATGTTCAATATTTATTCAAAGTAATCTCCATTTACTTTAATACAAACAGTGCAATGTTCGAAGAGTTTTTGAAAGTAGTCTACAAAGGCGGCCGAAAAAACTGCTTTTAATTCAGCAGTTACATTTTTCTTAATATCTTCTACATCCTGAAATCATTTCCATTTGAGAAATTTTCATTTTTTGAAAAAAAAGAAAAAAAAAATCTACTGGTGCCAAATTTGGTGAATAAGGAGGGTGATTGATCTCAACAATGCTATGTTTAATGAGAAATGACTTCACAATCAGCACAGAATAAGTAGGTGCATTGTCATGCAACAGAACTACCCTTTTCTCAAAATTAGAATCACATTCGAGAAATTCAATAATCGCATCACTTCAATGTAGAATGCACTATTCAATGTTTGTCCTTCTGGTATAAATTCTTTATGGATCATTCAGTTTATCAAAAAATGTAATTGGTATGGTTTTGATTCTGAATTTTTGCAAAAGAAACTTTTTAGGTCTTGGTGATGATTTTTCAATGAACTGCATACTCTGATGTTTCGTCTCAGGATCGTACTAAACACGCATAACTCATCACCAGTAACAATGCAGGTAAGAAAATTTGCATCGTCACAATAAGTCTGAATGAAGTCTGCATATGATTCAACTCTACTCTGTTTTGTTCATCTATAAAACTATACAGGACAGACTGCACAGATCTTTCTCTTTCCCAAATCTTCATATAAAATTTGTTGTCTCCTTATTGATGTTCAATTCATCTACCATCAATCAGAGATTACTATGAATAAATATCTAGCATCATCTTGAATATTGTCACATCCATCTTTGAAATGTTTTAACCATTCAAACACACTCATACAACTTAAGGTATCATCAACTAAGTTTTACAGTTTTACTAAGTAGTACAACTTAAGTTTTCAACATTTCATAAGTTTCTGTTGCATTTTTCTCTAATTTACAACAAAATTTAATGTTCACTTGTTATTCCATGTCAACTGACAGAAATATGATGCACGTGCTAGCTTTCTACACAGAAACTAACAACTGTTCGATCTTTGTCTGACCACCCTCTACTGATAAAGCTGTGAACTATTATATGCTGCTTTACTTTTGATTTAATTTCACGTCATTCCAGTGCTACAGCACCAATCCAGGAATGAAATTGTCAAACCTTGTGTGTGTGTGTGTGTGTGTATATATATACATACACATATATATATGACCATTAAAATATTCTTACCTTTCCCTTTTGTACTAAATTACTAATATGATCAATAGCTGTTCCAGAAGGTATAAAAAAAGCCCATCGTATAGTTCTTGCATTCATAATAGATTGTATATTACTCTTCAAAAAATCTGCAGAACTTTGTAAAAGTCCAAATAAAACACCATAGTCATCACTATTTTTTAATAGAGGAGTAGTAAGTGTGATGTAAGTCTTGAATTTCCAATCATTTTGAACAGGTAAATTAGGACCAAGTCCAGCACAATCCAATATTATATCATAACTAAAATAAAAATGCAATATTTATAAAATCAAAAAATGT
>CM068320.1:6925000-7037500 GCA_034766995.1 Acanthacorydalis orientalis | reverse complement strand
CGAAATACGAAAGAAAATTATTTCTAAATGAAATTACAATATTTTACTTTGTATTAAAAATATATATACACACACACACACATATATATATATATATATATATATATATATATATTTATTTCCCATAGTCTCCTTTGAGGGATACACACTTAATCCAGCAAGTCTGCAAAATACGCATTAAAGACGGCGATGACATCCTCAATTGATGAGAATTTCTTCCCACCGAGCGAAATTTTCAAGTTTGGGAAGTGGAAGAAGTCGCTCGTGGGCGAGTCTTGAGAATAGGGTGGATGAGAAATCAATTCTAAGCTTAATTCGTGCAATTTTGCCATTGCAACAATCAATTTGTGGAACGGCGCGTTGTCCTGGTGAAAGAGTACTTTTTTATGGCCCAAACTTGGCCGTTTTTATTTCAGCTCTTTTTTCAAACTCTTTTTTCAGCTCTTTTGTCCAATAATGTTGCATAATAGATTCCTGTTACCGGTGTTCCCTTCGTTAAGTATTCGATCAAGATGATTCCTTGGAAATCCAAAAAACAGTGGTCATCGCCTTTTCAGCCGACAAAACGGTTTTCGCCTTCTTCGGCACAATTTCACCAGTCGTTATCCACTGCTTTGACTGCTACTTCGAGTACTTCGACTCAGATGTGTAGTGGTGGTTCCATATTTCATCCACGGTGATAAATCGTTGTAAAACGGCCTGCTCGTTTTTTTTCCATTTTTGCAGTAACCGCTGTAATGCTTACTTAAGATATCTGTAGAACGTGAACAACGCGTCGCTTTTGGCTGAAATTTCGCCTATGCTAGTTTGAAAAGTGACACTTGATAGCCGTGATATTACCAAATATATGGTGGCGCCACATTATAGAAATTTACCAAACATATCAAACAACCCTCATATATATATATATATATATATATATATATATATATATATATATATATATATATATATATATATATATATATATATATACATGTATATGTATATTGTGAACATAGAATAATTCTGCCTCTAGCTATTATTTAATGTTTATAATGAATAATTTATATTCTTAATTATATTAATATAATAAAATAGTAAAATGCATAATCATTTTATTATTACTTAGCTAGAAACTATAAGCAGCAACAAAAGTTAAATAAATAAATTACAAAACTCATTTTCTCTAATACTTGCATCTTTTGTTAATGGATACTATTAGAACTACTAAAAGTGATTTACACAAATAACTTGTTTCCTGGCATATAAAGTATATATTTATAATATTAATGTATATAATTTTCATAATTGACACTTTCTAGCGTATTTAAGAAATTGAGAAGATTGGATGAGAGTGGTAGCATTCATAGCAAATTTAAAAAGGTATATATTAAGTCATCTTTATTCTTTTGTTTCAAGGAATACAAACGTAGTACGGAACAATTATACCATGCGTCAGCTAGTTATTAAATATTTTACTTTTTATATGACGCGGAAAATCTTAAATACTTAAAATGTAATAAAATTGACTGATTTGCTGATTTTAACTGATGATATACTAAAATGAGAAGTTGCTTGCTGAGAATTAGTTTATATTATATCTGGAAGTAATTTTTAAGATAATAGAAAATATTATTTTTTTATAAGATCGATAGAAGATTTTTTTTTAAATTATAACGAAAAAGAGGTTATATTTACCTAATTTAATTTTTATTCGTAAGAAAACACAGTGGAATTCTAAATAAAACGGTAGGTATTTATATATTATTTTATATTTAGTTTGTCCGATCAGGAAATAAATTAAAAGTAAAGAATAAGATTGTATGTTAATTTAGAACATTATTTTATCCAATTTTCATAAAGATAATGAACTACTTGAAATATGTATTTCAGTACGGATTAAATGTCATTTATTCTCTTTCCATAAAATACTCGTATAGCATTAACAAAAGATTCTGTGGTAATAATGTTTATTATTTCATTCAGCTACATGAGCATGCTTATAATTGATAAGTGGCCGAGCGCAGCAAGCGTGGTGATTAACGAGTTAAGCGAGCAGGGGGCGAAGCCCCCACGTATATCCATATATATGTGTGCATATATATATATATATATATATATATATATATATATATATATATATATATATATATATATATATATATATATATATACACATTCTAATATTTATTTGGATGTCATTATTAATTTTATAAGTCTGATAAAATCAACATTTCATGGGAATCTTTCTTTGTAAAAAATGATAAACATAAATTCTACTGTGAATATATAATGACTTATTTATGCATACATGTTAATGATAAGCCAAGCCGTCAGAATAAAGGAAAATAGTTGCAAGTTATTTAGTTTACTCGGACATAAATGGATGGCGTTGTGTGTATAAGTGTATAAGTCATTTTATGTATTCGTTTTACTATTGGCAGAGAACATTAATATATAAATGGTCTCTTATTGGTCAAAGATAAATTGTATTCTTAGATAAACAATGTTTAAAAATTCATCATCATAATATTGAGCAATTGTTTATGACCGCGTTGTGAAATAATTTGTGATTGAAGATGAAATTTGGAAGTCGTTATTTCTACATCTGTAATACCCCATGGAATAAATTATTCTATTGGCCAATAACGAAAAGAAGGGGAGTTATATTTTAATTTTATCAACTTTAATTGTGAATAATTATGTGTAATAATATTTGTACTGTAGAGCACGTCTTTGGCTTCAAGTAATGGGAATTGGTGAAGAACATGTGGATGCAGCATGTAAAGTGATGAAATTGTGTTTGCAACATTTTAGGTGATGCGATTTCATCCCAACAAAACCGCATTAAAAAATATTACAAAAGATTAGATTACAAAAAAAAATATTACAAAAGATATTAGAGTACAAAGTTATAAGATATAATATATAACATACATTTTAAGTCGCAACTTTGGAGGAGCTATTAGAAATTGCCACACTTCATACAAACTCGATTGAAATGAATGCCAACAAGAAAGCAATGCATTTAGTAACTATAAAAAAAATCTTGTGTAAATTGTTGTTATTCTTTGACATGATTTATACATCTTATGTTCAAAACCTGTTAATTTTATTTATATTGTAGAAATCACCTCTAATGTCTCTTTGGGACATTAGAAAACAAATGTCAAACACGTCGAGTACAGATAAATTTACAATGATTTTAAAAAAGAAACAAAAATATATCTGTACTCTGAAGCGTGTTTGTGTGAAAAATAAAAAAAATATAAAGCAAAGCCGATCACTTGGATCTAGTTTTCAAAGATCTTCCTACCACGGCCCCAATCTTGTGGAGCCGCACAGGTAATAATTTTTTCAAAATAATGTTTGCATTATTATTTATAAATCAACAAACATAATATACTTTTTATAGCTTTGTGTCGGGTGTGGTAGATTCAGGCAGAAGGTGGACGGAAGAAAAGAAGTTGTATTTGCTTTCTGAAAAAGAAGCCCAAAAGGTTATCGTTTATTATGGAAATTAATTACTTTACCATCAATCAATTCTTTAAGGGCTCTTTTGAGATTGATTCTTTTGAAACCAGGTGCGAATGACTACATCATGCCATACTTAACAAGCATGGTCAGTAATTTGGAGGATAACAACAACTTTTGTTTATTAATGTTCGATGAAATGCCAATTCGCAAGGGATTGTTATATGACCAACATGCTGATAGAATTACTGGGCATATTGATATGGATGCCGGATTTATAGGGAAAAAATATGTAAATAGCATTATAGCATTACTTTTATCGGTTTTATTTCAGATTTCATTTTTCATGAATGATCAATGAAGGTATTCGGGGAGTAGAATCAATTGGATTTCGGGTTGTGTACATGGTTTGTGACATAGGATGCAATAACATGAAAGTCTTAAATTCCTTAAAATCGAAAAAGAAGATCCCTTTTTTGGTTTTGAAGGTAGAGCAATTTTTACAGTGTTTGATCCATTCCATTGACTCAAATGCACCTGGAATATGCTCATGAAACACAATATATGCTATGAAATCACATTGAAAGACACTTCTTTCTTTGCTAAAGCCAAATGGATTTGTATTCAAAAATTGTATGAAGTCGATATGGGTAGTCTCTATCAGCAATTGTCCAAATTAACAGATGCCCATTTTTCTTCGGGTATGTGAAGTATAAAGATGTTTTTAGCACCACGGGTGAGAGTCCATCATGGTGGCTGGTGGTATTACCAGTCTTATATCATGTAGAATTCTTCCTGGAGAACCACTAGCTACATTAGTTTTTGTAAAGGTAGTCAACTCATCATTCGACAGTCTTAATGGAGTCCGTGTTTTTCTGAGAATGAAAAAGATCTTCGGTGCTTGCGATCCAAAAACTTCACAGCATATATTCATTAGTCATTAAATGTTCTTTTCTTTTGTTTATTAGTATTTATTTATTTATTATTAGTGTTTAGTTACTTATTGTGTTAAATATTTTTTAAAAACAAGTTACATAGATAACTGTCTTTTTTGTGAATTGTAAACAGTATCAAACAATAGTATGCAAGAAAAATAAGTAATTTAAAATATATTAACATCCTTTCAAAAATGTTTAATTTTAACACAATTTTATAATAATTTTAAAATAACGAATTTCATATTTTATATCGAATTCATTACTGTAGAATTATTATAAAATGTGTTAAAATTAAACATTTCTGAATAGGAATATATACCAGCGCTAATCAAATTTCAAGTATTCACACCTTACGAACAAACATCGTGCGGACAATGCCGTCTATCAACGTCAGAGAGAGTTAATATCCCCCCCGTCATAATTATTGTGCCATAGATTTTTAACCCGCAGTTTGTCATCTAGCGATAAGTTACACATCAGTAATGGTTTACTGTATCTTACCAATGGCGTTGGAATTTAATAATCATGTATTTTACAGTGAATAATTTTTGAAACATCTAGTTATATTTAATTTTAATATATGCATATTCGATTACGTTTTTATTGAAATAATTTTATTGGTTTTGATTTAATAAAATGACGATGCCTGCGTAGTAAATATATATTAGTGTTATTTTATGTCAAGTTGTAAACATTTTGAAAATGATAATACCAGACGACGAAAATTTAACATTTCTGTTTGAGAATTTTAATATTGACGATAAAGGTGGTAATGAAAGTGAAACTACACCATCTACAAGTAAAAAAAATGTTTCTGAAACACAAGTTACAAAAAATGATTTAACAACCGACAAGAATGTAGAAACTATAACAGAAAAAGGACCCATACCTACTTATAATAGAAAAATAATATTGCCATATCCAAAGGTAACCAATGTTATTGTAGTTTTTTTTCCACTTTAAAATTTATTTAATATATGCAGTATATGAGTTTTTATTGGGTTCTTTGAAAACAAAAGATTGGTTCTTAAAATGTGTGCTTAATGTTATGTTACATTGACTTCTTCGAAGAAAGATTTTTCTCTTTTATTAGTAGAAAGTTATTTATATTTTATTTAAATTGGACATGCATATTCATTGATTATTTACTCACAGCAAAATTAATATAATCTTTTACAAATTTATTTGTATTTAATGTCAAGACAAGCATTGTTTAGCTAATCAAAGTAGTTAAAAAATTATCTTTGGCATTTTTGCTTTTATTAAAGTAAAGTATTCAAAACAATTTTTTCAAATATTAAATTTTATTCCTGTATTCAAATTGATACATAATTACTTAGTAATGTTCACAGTATTAAATCTTATGAAATTATAATTTTTTTACTACTTTTAAATGTTTATAAATATATTTTTTGTATTTTTACACTTTATTTGCTTTTCTATTTTTATATTTTCAAGTTGAATTATTTGTGGTTTTAGGGTGCTTCGACAGCTAATTTCCATTAGCACTGGTTTTATATTTTCAAGGCTACTTATTATTTTCTTTACATCTCATAGTTTATGTATTTGTTGATTATAATAAAAAGTTCACATTTTACAAATCACATTTAACATAGACAAATTATATTTGTATATTGAATTCTATTTCATAAGTTAACAATAATTGTATAATGCAATTTATTTCCAAATTAATAAAAACATAATTTTTAACTTTATATTAAAATAAGCCCCCAAAATTTTTATTTTTTTGTATTGCTTCATTTGCTATAATTAATAATTGATTATTATTTTAGCCTCTAACATTTGAAAATAAATTTTCAAATACATCTGTAAATAATATTTCAGTGAACAGTTCAAATTTGAATATTACTTCTCATGTTAATATACAAAACAATGATAATAGCAATTCAGTACATATTAAACCAAATTATGATGATATAGATCAAGAAGTGATAAAAGAAATTGTATATGAACATGAAAAAATAGCTGATCAAATGGTAAAAGACCAAGAAGGAGTTTATAATGTATGTAATCTGATGTTCTCTAAGAAGGATTATTCATTAAATGAACTAAATCAAACATTAAGTGATTTAGAAGATCATAGCATTTTATTTTCAACTTCTTTGAATAATAAGAAGTGTTTAACAGAGTTAAATGAATTAACTGAACCAGAAAGCAGTGTAGATACATCTTCACCCTCCACAAGTATTAGCTGTGATTCTTTTGATATAAATTATTTGGATAACGCAAGGAGCATATTTGATGAAGAATCTGTGGTGTTTATTAATAAGGAAAAATGTTTAGATAAACTGAATGAAAATTTAATAAATTTGGATGTTGATAATTCTTGTTCTACATTTTCAAGTAAAGATGATGACTTTACACCAATGTTAAATGAATTAACAGAACCAGAGAAAAGTCCATACACACCTTCTACTAGTCCTAGCAATGATTCCTCTGGTATAAATTATTCCGAAATAATACAATGTAAAGTCCACCATTCAAGAAAGTCGTTTCATATAGAATCTAAATTTGGAAAATCAGAAATTAATAATAATGTCCAGACATACAAATTTGAAAAGTGTAGACAAATGATTCACACTTCATCAAAACAAGAAAATAATTTTTCTGTTTTAATACCAAATTTACCCATTTTTAATCCAGTTCCTTCGAAAACTTTGTTGGAAAGTAAAATGTGCAATGATAAAAAAAAGCAAATTTGGATCCATATTTCTAATATGAATGTTTCTGAATTGACCAAAATATCCAATAATGAAACGTATGTATACAATTTATAAGGAATTAGTAAAAGTTCAAAATAATCTTTGACAAAAGATTATTTTGAACTTAAAACTTTAAAGGTTCAACATTAAAAATCAATTATAGTTTTTATTATAAACATTTTAATAAATATCTGCATAATTATTATGTACATGTATATAATAAAAAGTATGTGTATATTTTACATAATTATGTGCATTTGTGTATATATTTGTTGACATTAATTTTAAATATTTATTTAATAATAAATATGATTGGTCAATTACATTTTCCGAATAAAATTAAATTTAATATTTATTTTAGATTCTTAGTGCGTCTCCTAAAAAATCAAACTGATTATAAATTAGAAAAAATATTTGCTGTTGTTGAAAGGTTAAAATCAGAAAAATGTTTAAAAATGCTATCAAAAGATCATGAAAAGGGACTTTTATATAATGCAATTGTGTATTGTAGTAATGAACCTCTTATAGCACGTTATATTGCAGAATCTTTGGCCGATGTCGATATAAATATAAATGAGGTATGAATTTTTTTCTGTGCTGGTAATATACAAATTTCATTCAAAATAAAAAAAATGTGAATATAACTTTTCATAAGTATGGTTATTGTTTCATACATTATTATTCTATTTAATTTAATTTGTATTTATATAAAATGTTCTGTTTTTATAGGTATGTGAAGGAAAAACACTTATGGAATTTATAAAAATGAAGCATGGCGACAAATATAATATGGTTTGTAATGAATTCTCACATTTAATCAAAAATTGATTTAGTGAGCCATGCAAAATATTTTGTTGGATTTTAAAAACATTTTATCAAATTGCAATATACTTTATGGTGTTTAGACTCTCTCCTCTCTATACTTATTTGTATTCATATGCATGTTTATAAATTTATTTCATATACTTTCAGTTTTGGATAAAGTTACAGATTAACTGTTTTTAACTGGGTAATAATTTACATACATTTTAATGTTTTAATCTAAGATTAGGTAACTAATATTTTTGATTATCATTATTTCATAATGCTTTTATATAATATTTTACCTTTATAATGTCTTAACTTACAATTAATTTTATCACAAATTAGTTGATTCTTGGAATAGTAAAAATTAATTATTAGCTTAAGCTAACATTAAAAATGTATAAAGCTGGTTGATATGTATCCAATAGTTAATTGATCTATTAGAGCTTCTATTATATAGAATTCTATATAATATGGACTCCATATAATATTCTATTATATAGAATTTTATTAGAGCTATTATATAGAACTCTAGGTTGAAAGATTTTTTTTTTTTTTTCAAAAAAAAGGTTAAAGATGTGTATGTTTATGTGTTCATACCATGGTCGTATATACAGGTCTGGCAATGAATAGCAATTTCAATGATGAAAACGGTATCACTTGCTGGTTGATCTTTTTAATTATGATTTTCACCACTACGCGATACCACCCGTAGAGGGATACACTTCTATCTAACCGTATCTTACTTGTCACCGCTCTCATAATAATAGCATAATTCTAATAATAGTGTTTTCTACTAATCGAATTTTCATGGAAAAGTATTAAAAAATAATAAAATGTCATAGAATATTAAAAGATGATAAATGTCGTGCACTTATACATATTTAATAATTTTGTTTATTAATAATACATATTTAAAATTCGTGCTATACTATGAATGATAAGGAAGGGAGTGTATCCATTTATGGGTGGCATCGCATGTTGGCGGAGATTATTGTTAAAAAGTTCGACCAACAAGCGAGACTGTTTTTAGATCGTCGTTACAAGACCGTGGTTCGTACATACATTATATATGCACGCTCACATACATATGAATCATTTAAATTCAGCATATGAATCATTTATATTGAGCAAAAGCATGCATTTAGATGAGAACAATATGTCTTTAGATTACAAAATTTGTAAATTTTGAACTTACCAAAACCATATCGAATATAATGATCATTTTTACTTAATATTTGAAGTTATCACTCTTTACTATTATATTTTGGTAATAAATATTTTTTAACTTCAAATGGTAATATATATCGTCTCATTTAATTTTTGATAATTATTAACTTCATTTTTAAAATGAAACAAAGTAACACTTTATTATTATTGGTGCTGAAAGTATATATTAAAAAAAAACATTTTTTAACTTATCATTATATTTGAGTAACTGTGATAATTAACTTTTAATTTTTTAAAAAATGTTATAAATTTATTCAGTGTATTGATTGAAATTTTCATATTTTTTCTTGTTAATTTGAAATGATGAAAATTGAATTGGTTTTTCTCTGAAAAATGTTATTTTCATATTTACCCTATAATTGTATATTATTTCTTTTATTTTTTATAAGTTACTTATAATTGATTATATATTTTTTCTTCACAATGATATTAATTATATTTGTTAACAGTATGTAAGTTAGTATTACATATAAATTGACATTAAATATACTAATATAGATTGTATATATGACGTATTGAGATTTCATGTATTTTATACATAAATACAGTAGTTTCAATTATCTCTCAAAACTTTGTGTAACCCATGCATAAATCATATTATAATTTGTAATTTTGTTTTAATAATCGATGAGAATTAAGTACATTCTTTTTATTACATACATAAATTATGATTTTATAGTATGTATTGTACATACTTCAATATAACTTATAGTATTATGCACATTTGATAGATAGGCTGGAAATAAGATATTGAAGGTTGAAAAAAATTAAAACAGGGTTTTTGCTTAAGAGTAGAAAGCTGTTTAAATAAATAATAAAATACAAAATTAATATCTCTTGTATTTATTAGTTTTGTAATCAGTTAACAATTAATTAAAGTTAAATAAAATTTAAATATTCTAAGATCAAAAATATTGTCAGTCCTATTAAATAAAAAAATTAGTAGTTGTTACATTCATACACATGTAAATTTATGTACATACTATAAAATGATATACAAATATATGTGTGTATAAATATGGATATATATTTTTTCATTACTTTTATTAAAGTTTAGGATTTATAAAAAATATAACTTTTAAGATATTATTATAACTTAAAAGATAGTATGTAATAAAAATGTATAAAATAAATATTTTTTCTAATGTTGCAAACATACTTTTTTGTATTTTATTATACATGAATAAAATTTATAATAAAATTATGTTTTTAAATATACTATTCTATAAATTAAAATTTAATACTTGCCAAATGTTTTTAGAATAAAGCTTCAATATGTGACATACAATGTTTTTTTTTAAAAAATGAAATAGACCAAAAGTTAATAGAAATACAAATTATCTTAAAATCTGCAGTATAATGTATATTATTTAAAAATTAAGCATTGTATAATTAGTGATTTGAAGATTTCAATAAATCACTTATACAATGATTGAATATGTTTTTACTTTTATTACAATTAGATATTTTAAATACAAGAATACAATTCAAGATTTGTTAATTATATTTTAAAATACTCCAATCGAAAAATTAAAATTATATATTAATATACTATTATGGATTAAATTATGATACAATTATAAATAGTAATTTAAGAATTTTATTTTTATAAGACAAATTAAAATGCCACCAGAAGACTAATCCATAATCACTTTAAATATTAGAACATGTGATACATAGGTACTATGTATAAATGTGTTACATATATACTGATAATTTCACTCTAAAAGTTCTGAATAGAAAATCAAGAGAAATGCAATTATTTTTTCTTATTCCCTTTATCGTCTATCACATTTAAAGTGTAAACGAGAGCAACAATGGTGATAATATAAAATGTAATTATGAATAATTAACTATTTTTGCCATGTTTGTTAAAATTTTTAGTTTATGTGTAACTGTGGTTTTATATGACTAGTACATGAGCGCTAAAGTAGTTTGATAACTTCATCTCTTTTACTGTATGTTTGAAAACTTATTTTATAAGACGCCTCATGTACTCAACAATTGTGTTCGTAGATATTGTGATCTTATTTATCTACGATTGTGATCGTTTGCGAGTCGATATCTGAGTAGCTAATTATAAATACCGGCGAATTAAATACTTTTAACCCTTTCATGTCTAGCGCCGACTATATCGGGCATCCACCAAATGATTTACAGTGACTAGCACCAGTTATATCCAACATCCACAATATGATACACGGTGGCTAAGTCTTATCAATAGTGGCTAACGTCGGCTATGACCAGCATTAGCGAACTCTAGCGGCATGTCTCGAGTGCCACGCACTAAACACAATTCATTTTGTCATGGATCCTTTTTATAAAACATAGTACACGAGTGTAAGGGAGCTCCGAAAATCTGAGACACTTTTAAGGAAAAAGTGTACACTAATGGTACGACGACCCATTCATGGGTAGTGTGCTTAAGGCCAGTTCTGTCGTCGCAAAAGGGTTAATGTGTCATTTAGTAGTTATAAAATAAAACGATATCAATAAAAGAATACATTTTTTGTTGATGAACGAAATGGAAATTTAATATTTTTTTAAAAATTAAATATTACTTTTTGTCTACACAGTTCTATTTGAAACTTTACAATTATTAAATTTTTATTGTCGATTAACATATTTACATAGATGTTACATTAGAAAAGAAAAAGAAATAATGAAAACATATTTTTTACAATTATTTATTTACGTACCATAGGCTCGCCCATTCGCGGATGACTTTCCACGGCTTATAAACTGGCTTATAATTTGTAATGATTCGTGAAATACCGGATACAATCGGAAATGGAAATTGTTAATGTGCTACTTGTCGAACGTTGCGGGGGGAGTGGTGTTGCGAGGAGATGGTTTTCATGGAAGAAAATTGTTTTATAGAAAATTTACGATAGAATTATTTTTTATATATAAAAAGATATATTTATTGACGACCTAAATGGAATAAACAAAATATCAAGTATATTTTAATTTCACTTGATTTTTTATTGGGAAAAAATATACAAATTTATATGGTATTATCAGCCTACATTTATTACGTTTATGATTTAATAGGAAAAAAAGGATACTATCATCTGTTCAAGTCCTGGATAGGAATTTAGATTTCTTATTGGAAAAATATGTTCAATTTAAACGTTAGATTAAAATACTAACGTGTAGATGGCAGGACAAATGTTATTTTAGTGGTGTTTCAGTTGTCATTTTTTTCGCATATCATTTGAGATGTGACGTTATTATATCAGTATATTGTGCCAAATGACCTGTAATCATCATATGACTGAAATGCACGTGATTGTATTTACGTACACTGTGCTGTTTATATTACTGTCTCGTAAAAAATATCGATAAGCTGTTGATGATTGATTAAAAATTTTGTTTTCCATAAAAATTGTGATTATTGTAACTTTTAAAGTACATTATGGTTAATTGCATATTTAGCATAATTTTATTTAGTATGTGTGATGGCTTTGCTTAATAAACTTTTTTCACTGAGAAAAAAGAATGTAAAAAATACCGAGAACACAAGGTAATTTTTTGATACGTACACATACACACACACACATTATATATATATATATATATATATATAATTTGTATAAATGTGTATGTATGTGTATATTTACACACATACACAACACATTAAAAACATTTAATTTTAAATTGTATGTATAGACAGTGCATTTTTTATTCGTTTATAATATAAAAGTAAAAAAATATTAATTTTAGTGGGTGGAATGGCTTAAATTTTTCGGAAAATCAAGTTCGTATTTTATTATTTCGTGAATGCGAGTTGCAGGGTCAAAAACTACTTTTTGATTCGAAAGCAATTCATAAAGTTGAATTAGAAAATTGTACTAATGAAGGTAGAACTCAATCGTACATTAACAAGAAAGGAGTTTCTAGTGTTAAATCATGTTCAGAATTGACTGCACGTTCTTCAGATAATGTAAAATTTTCAAATTCATTGGAAAATGTTTCGAAACATTCAAGTACAAAAGCAAAAGAAGTATCTAATCAAAATATACATTATAAAAAAATTGAAGATGTGACACAAGCAACTTCTTTTGTAGAAATTTCTAATACATTTGAGTATCAGGTAAATTTGAAAATACATGAGACATATTTTATTAGTAGTTAATGTATATTTATTGATAGCTTGCAAGACCTGATGCTGATATAACATCTCTTGGTGAAATAATATTTGGAAGTGTTGCATTAACATATCGAGGAACATCATTGAAAATACATAAGTTAGAAAATGATAAAAATATTCAAAAAGAAAGCTGTTACATTGATGTCTTAAAAAATACTGAATCTGCAAAGTTGAAATCAAAAAAAAATGCTGAAAATAAAAGTAAATTATCATAATGAATCTTTTATCCAATTTCATTTTACTATTATATTTTTTTAGAATCGTCTGATAATTTAAAAAAAATAATGTGTACACATATCTTTTATCCACCGATACGGCCTGTCAAACAAAGTGCAGCTTCATCGAAAGTTAATCAGAATGTTTCAACAAGTTTTGCAAGCGTTGTTAATAATTGTCCTTTAAATACTGATTGTGCAGATATAAAAGGTATAAATTATATTGATTGATTTTATTATATATAGTACATTAAGTTTTTTTTTCTAAAAACTTAGATGTAATTCCGAAAATTCAATAAAATTCTACTTGAGTAAATTAATTAATTTTTTAAACTATTTAAATTTAAAATCTATCAATGAAGCGAAATAAATTTTTCTGATAAAATAAACATATAGTGTTCAGTGAATAATGATAATATAATTTTCTCACTTAAAAATGATTAATCTTTGTAGGATTGTGGTTCATAACTTGAAAATATAAATTGATTTATAATCATTTTCTTTTTTTCATATGAAAAAGAATTACTGTTTCAGTTAAATATATTTTTAAGTATAATACTATTACAATAAATACAAATTTTAGGACAGTTTTTACTCAGAAGTTAAATCTTATAAATCATATATAGTTACTTTATTGAATGTGATCTTACAAAAAATCAATAAATGACAAAAATAGCAGTTTTTGTGTCTATAAACACATGTAAATTTTATATATATATATATATAAAAAATATAGCATGAATTTTGAGTTAACAAAAACAAAAAAATAATATTTTTTATGTTTCTTGTTAAATTAATAGTTTATAAAAACGTGTATTTTTATAGTCTTAAGAATACTTTTATTGAAAATCATTGACATACCTAATTAAAATAATTAATAATTCATATTTTTACATTTGGATTAAGTACAGCTGATTCCTGGCTTAACACTTATCTTACAAATATGTAACCCCCTGCATAGACATCCCCTCTTATCTATAGTAAAATAAGATTCATATACATATAAAGTTATATATACAATTGTACGTGATAGGGAAACACTAAGTGCGAAATGAATGTGGGAATTGATTTGATTCAGTCTGTAGTCTGCATCTGAATTGAACGTAGGTCTTTCGTATAGCTTTTTTATGTGTTTTTTTGTGAATTTTCAAATTGTTCGATCTAAGAAAAGTGCCTGTAAAGAGAAAAAATAATGTTCAGAATTGATCTAAAAAGCTGAATAAGCCATAAAAATAATAGGTAAAAAATATTGAATTAATATGTCAAGAATGAAGGCTGCTAAGTTCATATTCAAGTTTAAATTGCCAATACACTTTTGGAGGATAAAAATGAGAAATTTTTCTTCATAAGCTTCAAAAAGTTTTAATTGTATGGAATAATATTAGATGCAAATTGTTCCTATGCCTCTAAATCAAGCTATACTATTTCAGTAAATGCATAGTTTATATTATAAACTCTTAACAAGTAATATGGCAAGGATGCAAAGGATGAAATAATTAACGGAAGTAAGGATGGTTCAATTGATTTAGGAGGAGTGATGAATAATATAATACAATTGTTCAAGGTGAAGTTCTAAGTGCTAACCTTGATGTGAAAAATTTTCTAAACAAATTAGTTGAAATTATTGAACAGAAGGGTGACTGTTCACTACAGATATTTAATTTTGATGAATCAGAACTTTTGTAAAAATAAGTACTTTCATGAAGCTACACTGTGAAAGAAAAAAAACATGATTGGCTTCAACGTGGTTAAGAATTGAATTTTTTTGTTTTAGTTGAATGTAACATGAATTAAAAATTAGAACTTCTGCTAGTTGTTGTGGACAAGAGTATTTGCGTGTTTATTTAAAATAACTTTTATTGATTTGAAAGACGTGCTAGAGTCTGGACGATAACAACCATTTTTGAAAACATATTATGTATCACTTTGCGCCAGATGTTAAGAAATATGTTATATCGATAATGATATTTATTTTACATTTTCTTATAGTTCGTGTGCCAGACCATTACTTCAATACTGTGTTCATTTTCTTGTTTACAAATAAAATTAAATTTCTTTATTTGATGGACTAGAAAGTAATTGAATCCCTAAAGGTTTATAATTTTTGAAAAAATGTTTGGCATTATATATGTATGTATGTGTATGTATGTATGTATACATATATATATATATATATATCAAAATTAGATATACACTTTGTGCTGTGAATAAAGTTGATTGTGCAAATTAGTTCTAATAGTTTCAATAATATTTATTAATAAAACCAGTGTGAATAGTGAATAAAGACAATGAAAAAGCTTTAAAACTTAAGTTTTTGGAATAATTTTTTGGCATATAATATGGTTGAATAATAGTAAATTCAGTGTTTGTTATAGAAGTTAATTTGAAATAATAGAAAAAAAAATTAAGTTATATAATTTATAGAAAGGAAATAAAATATTTTTTTCTTTATTAATTTAAATAGAAAATTGCCGATGTTTCTTACCATTAAAAATATTGATTATAGTATTTGATTAATTATTTTTATCATTGTAAATATATCTGAATATTTTTTTATACAGGATCAACGAGCTATCCTCTTGATGTTCCAAGAGTAAACAGTACAGAAGGTGATTCTGGTTGTAGTGCAGGTGAACAATCTTCATATAGTAGTATATCTAGTGGCGGACCACCTTCATTTTTATATTATTTTGATAAAAATTCACATTTAAGTAAGTTAAAATAATTAAGTTGCATGTAAAATAATTCATCTTTTTTTAAAAAATAAATTTGATATCAATAATTAATAATTCTCAAAATAGAACTTAAATACTTTTGTTTAAATGATAATTTATTTATGTGAACTATTTCAGGTAATGCACAACAATTGTCGGAAGGTAACACAATAAGTGTGAATAGATGTTGGACTCGTAATATCAATATGTCTCTTGATTATTGGCCTTCCATGTCATCAGCTCCTAATGACTCATGCTCATCAACAGTTCAGTCAGATTCATTTAATTCTAGTCATGGATGGAGCGATAATCATATAGGATTCAGTTTTAGATCAGAGTCTGGAAGAAGATATAGTTCAGGCACAGAAGATTCATTAAATAATAGTAGTAATCATGGACGAAGAACTAAATTGGGGTTGGCTGTAATTATAGATTTAAATGAACATGAATTGTAAGTTTTATATATATATATATATATGTATATATATGTGTGTATATGCATATTATGTGTGTCAGAAACTGCTATTGTACAGTTATAAAAGTTAAAAAATGTGGAAATATTAAATTATGGAGTGTGTTTTTTTATTACTAACAATTCAATTTTTCAAATTTTGTAGTGAATTAGAGCAATATCTCTTTGAAAATATGACATTCATGGAAACTATGTTATGGCGCCTTAGAGATTGTGTTTATCGTGCATATTGGAGAAGGCACTCGTTTTTATCTATTATGCTAGAAGGATCATTAAAATCAGCTTTATGGTTACGTGATATTCTTTGCCCTTCGATACCGCCTTCTAGATCACTATGGCTTCAACAAATAGGGAACGAAAATAATTTATCAACTTCTCAAGAAGATTATTTGAAATTTAGTAATTCATATAATATTTCTGAAAACATACCAAATAAAAGTTATGACCTTTTTTGGAAAGGTTGGTTTAAAAGTGATAATATTCCTCAAAATGGCGTTAATTGGAAACATGAAAACATTGAATATTTTGTGAAAGAGTTATGCGATTTGATATCTACAATTGATACAAAAACTACTAATTTGTATGTATTAATGTAAAATGGATTTAAATATGTTAAAACTTTATTATTATTTTGATTTCAGCTTTTTGAGTGCATTGATAACTGCTGTATTAAGTAATCATTTAGGGTGGGTAATTCCGTATATTGGGGTTAACACAAATGAAGGTTCATGCAGTGCTTTATGGGTACAACTTATCGAAATGTATGGGGTTGTAGGAAATCCAACTCGATTAGCGCACACAATAATAACTGGTCATCCAAGTCAAAAAGAACAAATGTTACGGATATCAAATATTTTAGTGTATTTTATAAGGTATGTGTATTGAATTACATTACATATATGTTATGTGTATGATTGTATAGTATGTATGTGTGTATTTATATTTGAATTTTATGAGCATTATATTCCCATATATACATAGAAACAAATTATTTGAAAATATTTTCTAATGTTTTTAATATTTTCAGATGTTGTGAAATTGAAAGAAACTTAGAAAAAAAAATGAATATAAGAACTGATGAATATATAGATAATGCTATGGAGAACATAAATATTAGTAGAATTTATGAAAAAGAACATCATCATATTAACCATACAAAGAAAATTCTATTAGATAATGTAGATATAGTTCAATCACAAACAGTGAAAAGTAACGATATGGAAATGACATTATTAAGTGGTTGTGGTCGAAATGGTAATTTTAAAGTTAATACTATTGAAGAAACATTATTCGAGTGTGGTGAAATTATTCAGCAAGATAATGGCAGCATTTATGAGAATTATTTTCTTAAATTAATGGAAATATTCTGTACAAACTGTTTAAAAGAAATAAAGGCGTTAAAGACATGGGAATTTTTAGAGCTGAATAAAGTGCTGTGTGATTGTTGTTTACTGGTTTTTAAAAATGATTCTGTAGTACAAACTTTTTTAAAAAAATTCCTTGAAGTTCAGTATTCAACTGCGGTAGAAAATAAAAATAATAGTGCATTTTTTAATGATAGTACTGATAATATATTTGTTGATTTAAACCATGACAGATCAACTCGTTCTAGTATAAGTCAGAATAGTACTAAATTTATTACTAATAACAGTGTAAATAATATGCAAGCGAGACAATGTGATAAAGAGAATATAGGAAAAAATGTGAATAGTGATAATAAAGATATCTTGTTAAACGACACAAAAAAGTCTGTTTTACGGAGAACTAAAAGTTATGTGTGCAATGTAAAGCAAGACAGTTTAAAATTTATTGATAATTTAAATACAACTTTAGAAAATACTGCACAAAATTCATTACACAATTTATTATTAGCAAGTGAAGGCAATAAATTAAAACAAGTAAAAAGTAATTCATTAAATAATGAGAGAAATATAAAACATTCTGAATTATTTAATTCTGTTAAAGAAAATAATATTGTGTTATCTAATATGAATGAAAGTGAAGATAATTATAGTGATAATACTGTAAGTCAAAGTGAAGAGAAAAAAAATGTTGTTTTTGTGTTAGGTGAAAATGAAAAACTTATAGGTTTGAAATCTTCCAATAGAGATGAAAATTCTGAAGGCATCGATGTGGAGGACACGTTAATGAAAAGTTTTGTGCATGATCAATTTGTTTCATGTGTAAGTGCTTCTACCCATATAAATGATAACGATGAACAAAATGTTGTACAAAAAAATCATAAACTTCTATTAGAAAAAAATAAAAAGAAAATTGATACACATGTGAAAAATTTAGCCCCATCTACAAAATCTGATTTTCAGAGATCACAGAGTGTGCCTCCAGAAGATTCAATAAAATCTAAATGTGTCAAGTATTGCAAGAATTGCCATCATTCCAATAAATATTCTGGTGTTAAGTTTAATTTTGAACAGTATCCACAAATTGCTACAAATTATATGATAAGTAAGAATTTGGAAATTGAAAATCATCCCCTCTTTGTGGAAAAAGGAATTAAATTGAATAGATCTGTTTCAATTAATTTTGATGATTTGATGAAAATTGGATCAACAGAATCTTGTTCTGGTTGTAAATGTTCTGAGATGATACTTCAAACTCCATCGAATGCATCTGAACTAGAATTTTCAAGTTATTTAATGCAGGTTAGTAAATTTAATGTTACCTTTTGTTTTAAAATTATGATTTTAAATGCTAAAAATGCATTCCTATGTGTATATATATATACATATATAAATTTGATTGTTATTTAACTAAATATTATTGTAATTTTAGGAAAAAACTGATCAGATACACCATGAGAGTTTAGGTAAATCACCTGAAAAAAATAATTTAAATGATGAGTCAAATGAAACTGGTATAAAAAGATATTCAGCTTCAAAAAATAAACATTATGTTTCATCTGTAACTCATCCAAGCACTTCAAAGTTATACAGTGTAGATAATAATAATGAAAAAGAAGATGTTGATGTTAATGAAACAGATTCTGAAATATCAACCAAAATTTCTGACAAAATAGCTTTAAATTTATTGAGTAATGGAGTAAATGAAAATACAACAAATGGTGTTGAAAATTACAATGACAAAATATGTACCATATCTAATGATTTACAAAATAGTTGTATAAATATAATTGAACCGTCTTTAAAAAATAATAAATCAACATTAAGAAAAAAGTGTTCTATGGACATTTCAATTAAACCAGATGATAATATTTTAGAACAAAAAAAATATTTTGCAAATAATACCAAAATGGAGGAACATCCTTTATCACTAAAAAATAATGGAATAACAAGTGAAATTAATGATGAGTACATTTTTGCATTTAGTGATAGTGATGCTATATCAAATAATCTAGATAATGAAAATTTTATATCTAACAATACATCTGAATTAAATTTTATTGAGTTACCAATGCCAAAGTAAGTTATTTTAATAAAAAGATTGGGTTTAAATGTAATTTTAATCAAATATTAATATTATTTTTTTTACAAATAGTAGTTAATAAAATGAGAATATAGTTTTGCTTCTCAAATAAAATTGTATTGTTTTTGCAAAATATTGTTTCTGACTCAAGTGCAGCATCAAAGAAACTAAATAATTTTTATATTTTTAACATAAGTTTCATAAAATATCATCACTTAAAGTTTTAAGTAAATAATTAGACTATATTATTGTTAATTCCATTTTTTTCAGTAAAAGTTTAGAATTTAATTGAGTTTGAACATAATAAAAGAGCTGACACATTTTAATATTGTGATTTATAATAAAAGTATTTTGATTATTATAGAATATGTTAATAAAATATTAATATATTCTATAATAATCAAAAATATTTCATTCATTAGAGTAGTTTGAAAGTTTGACTGATTTTACTGCTTTATTCAAAATATTTAAATCACATTTGATTTTACAAAAAAAAAATACTTTTATGTAAATTTTGTCGCTCATTTTCTAAAAAAATTAAATATTTGATACATATAGTATTTTTAATTTTTTAGGTCACATTCTACTATAGTATCTCCTACAATTCCATTAGCAGGATATTCACATAGGTTAATTAGAGCAGGAGTTGTAGAATCACACTATGTATCAGGTGCTGTTCTTCAAGCTACTACTGAACCTATAGCATTGTGGATGTCTGCTTTACAAAGAGATTTAGCACTTTCTGTAAGACATAGCCCCTTAGATCAGCCAGTTGTTGAAGCTGTGTGTGTAGTAGCAGATGTTGATAAATGGTTTGTATTAAAGAAAGTTAATATTGTAGCATACTGAATTTCAGAATTTATATAATTTGTATTTTTCAAAGATTATAATGAGATGTAAAGAGCAAAATTACATAATTTTAAATTATATTGAATTTTTTATATCAATTTTGTTTGGACAAATGGGCAAAATATCAGTATAATAAAATTTTATAGAAGTTAGGAGTGAAATATTAAAAAAATGTTATATATTTATCTATTAAAAATTAATGAATATAACAAGCTTTTTTAAATTCATTGTTTATAAATTACAAATTTGTAATGTACAGGGATGTGCAGATATTGACTAATCATTCAAATATTGGACCAAGTTTAATGGTACATCAAAGAAAGAACAGTTCTTGTTTACAAGGTACCCCTGTGGGACCTTCTCATTTAGTAGCTGATATGCTTGAATCTGTTTTACAACTTTGGAAATTACATACTCCTGCGAAATATGTAAGGATATTTATAAGTATATTTAAAAATATTAAGATTTATAATAAGTTTTTAATATGATTAAAAGTATATATTTTTGCAGTGTCTTCAGCACATCGAAAATCAATTACATGAATTTTATGTTCGTTCCTTTGCGTTAAGTGAATTGCTGATTGCAACAGACTTTTGTGATATGGCTCTTCTTACGTCTACTCTTGGTATTCATCCTAATGATGTTCCTCTTTTATTAGCAGTGGCATCAACGCATACGCCTCAAGTCACCCAAAAATATAGTGTTAGTTTTCAATAGTCATTTTATATTTTAAATACATTTACTTTGCAGTAATTTATACTTGTTTTTTTATTATTATATCTAGTCGTTTATACTGAACTGTAAATAGTTTTTAAAAACTACTTTTGTTTAGTATTTAAGTGCTATATTTTTTAAAAGATTATTTAAATGAAACAGCATTTACTATTTTTTAAATAAATATATTTATTGATACTCTGCATTTTTATATTAAACCTTGAAAATGTATTAAACTTTTTTTTTAATTATATGTATATATACATGCATACATCTTTTTTTATAATAAGCTATCGCACACTATTATTTTTAGATAGATGCCATAAATTAAGAATTTTATATATATATATATATATATCTGAGTACTCGTACATTTATGCACACATTTTTTTTATTCCTGCAGATTGATAAATTGAAGAAAACTTGTTAGACTTTCTCAAAGACATGTCAGTTTAAATATTTACGAATTATATCAATAATAAATTAACTTTCAATTAAATGCATTCATTTTGAAGAAATTTTTATAAATATTTCTATTAGGTTCATTAAAATTGAAAAAGTTTAGACTGATGCAAGTGTACTTAAATATACAGTAATAAAGTTATTTACTATTTTAAATATTTATGTACCACAACTGAATTAAATTTAACACTTTTTTAATGTTTTCAATAACAAAAAATTAAGTTCTTGCTAAATAAAAATTCAGATTTCATTTGGAATGACTTTGTTGCAATAAAAGAGTATTGAACCATATGCATATTTATATTTCTGTACATATAAACAAACATGTACTTAATTCATTTTCTAAAAGTTAATACAACTTCAGTACATTCATAATAAATTTTATTTTAATTCACTGTGGAATATTATTTTAAATTCAGTTACTTGTACAGAGAGTGTATTAAACTGATCACGATTCTTTCTCAATACAAAATTTTATTTTCATTGACATAATTATACCAACGACCAGTAAAAGTTTATAAATACAAGTGTAAATTATTTACTTACAATGCACATTAATAAAATAAAATTAAAAAATTAAGTAGAAATAAAACAACTCAATTTTTCAATAAAATTATTTTTATTATGTTTACAATGTTTATTGTAAATATTGTTTTATAGTTAGTTTTATGATTTGTTATATTTCTCTTAATTGCAAGATAAAAATAATTATTTAGGCATATGGGTAACAAGCTACTTTTGAAAACTTCTGCACAGAAGTTATTTTATTTAATCTGCAATTTAATTAACATGTAAAATATAATACATAAAAATATTTACAAAATCATTATCTTATTTCAAAGTTATTCAGTTATTTAATTTTCAATTTAAATTATGATGATAATATTACATAAATGCAAATTTTCTCACATGATAAATAATCAATAGTAATTATATTTAACTTCATACTTTTAATATAAATCCATATTGGTTGTGTGGTGTTTTCAATAACAATTGTGTTCAACAACCTATAGTGTTTAAATAAAAATTCAATGCAATGACAGTTTTTATGTATTGTTATATATATATATATATATATATATATATAAATATATATATATATATATATATATATATATATATATATAATATAAATCTAAATACAATAATCATTTTATATTGATTGGGGTATAATAATGGACTTTTAAAAATTAAATAAAGAAAAAGCTGGGGTATGTATTTGACTTTAGTTTTAAAAATAAGTAAACTTCAAAATTTTCACAGCAAATACAAAATAATTGGCAAAGAAATTATCAATGACATTATATTTGTAAATACAATATATGTGTGTGTGTATAGTAACATAAACAAATACCTTTAATCATGCTGTTAAAATTGCTTTTATTTTGATATTTATGCAAGGCAGCTAATATATCGACTTATTTTAATTATGTACTTTAGCTTGTTTGGATAATACTATGATAAATATGTACTTTATTTTATGATTCCCAAGAAAACCAATCAAATTAAATACAGTGAACTATTTTTATTAAAAAATACAATAATACTTCTATAAACTGATATATATATATATATATATATATATATATATATATATATATATATATATATATATATATATATACACACACACACACATATATGTGTATAAATAGTAAAGTTCATGGTATCACATTCACAATTATTTCATGACAGGCAGGAAATATTTCTTATGTACAAATATTTCTTACTTATGAGCTTAGTTCTTTTGTTGACCATATGGGTTAACTATTTTAAATTTGCTATGGAAGTATTGAAATTTAAAAATAACATTTTTATTTAAATAACATATTTTACAAAGTATATATCATTTTATTTATTATTTTCAAAATAATACATTTAATAAATTAAATGTCTATTTTTTTTAAACCAAGAGCATAAATATTTATATCATAGATGCATAATTACAATACACTTGCAATAAAAAATGCAGTCTTTCAATACACAATGTTATAAATGAATATATTTATAGCCTTTAATATATTTTAAATATTTTAATAATATTAACAAATGTCAATGATTGGCAATGTATTACTACAATGTGGTTTCTTTTTAAAGTAGTTATGCATAAAAATCAAAAAACATATGAAGCCAAATTTGAATTATTGAACTTTTCAATAATATTTAAATGTAAGTCTAATGACAAAAACAAAATAAATAATTTTACAGAAAGAAATGCTTAAAATTATGTGTATAATATCATTTTTACTAAAAATGATTAAATGGCATTAATATCATAAGAAATAAGTTTATTTTTTAAATATGACTACTTGTTAATTATATTTAACTCAGATGTCACAGCGTCTAAAAAATTTACGTGAGATCTAATGGGGTCCCTTTACGACCTCTACACACACAACACACACACTCTCAGATATATATATATATATATATATATAACATTATATAATTTTTTTTAATTACAGGGATAATTTTATAACATTTTTCAAAAGCCATTTTATTTACATTACATGAAACTAGAGGTTTTAACCCTTTGCGATCCACTGTCCAGATTTTCTGGACATTGTGTTTTGATTAAATAGGTTCACTGTCTAGATCCTTTAGACACATTTCATTGCCACGCTGAAGATAAACTATTTTAAGCATGGGAATGAAATATACACACTAACCAACAAATACACCACTGTCCAGAGGGATTGGACAGTAGACGTGATTTGAGTTAAAAATTGCATAAAACTGTTGAATATATGAACCCCATACTTTTTTATCTATCAACCCCTACTGTCAAATATTTATAATTTTAATGTTTATTCTCATAATAATTTTGAAAAATGACTTTACTGTACATTATGAAAATATTAATTACTGATGATACATTTTCAAAAGTTTTCATTAATTAATGGTATATGATAAATGAATTATGAATACATAGAATAATATAATGTAAAAATCAGTTGACATTGTTTTGATATAAGTAATGAAATGAAACAAATCTAATTTATAATAAAAGTAATTATATATAATTTTTGACAGCAGAATAAATTTATACTTGTATCAAAAGGCATAGTTTTTATTAAATATTTAAATTATTTCTACAAACAAAATTTGATTTTTAAGCTTTCCATATTTTAAAATTCTGTTGACACAAATACTACATTGTACTGTGACAATGAATTTCCAAGCATTTTATTTATAAATATTACTGAATAATATAATTACTTTTCAGAGGAACACACAACTAATTTATAGTATTTACCACTGGAAAGTTTTTATTTAAAATATAATGAACTTTTCCTTGCTTGTTTATACTTTTTTATTCTTTATATATATATATATATATATATATATATATATATATATATATATATATATATATATATATATATATATATATATATATATATATATATATATATATGTATATATATACACACACACACACACACATACATATATCTGTATATAACAAACTAAATATAGGTATCACAAATCTGATCACATAATATTGTACCAATAAATTATATAATATTACACATTTTTGAATTTATTTTGTTCTTAGCAGGAATATAACAAATTACTAAAGAAAAACATTATTTTAGAAAATCACAATATTAACATTATAAATAATTTATTAACCCCTTGGTACTTGAAACATTTTTTGACTTGATGTATCAACAATTCAAAGGAATAATCAAGATACATTAACAAATTAAAAAAAATATCCTTTCGATACATTTTTAATTACATATTGTAAATTGATGCAGCTTACACAGTGCTATATAAACATTGTGATATAATTATATGATTTTAATCTTTATATTTTTTGATTGTGTGGAATTTTTGAAAGCAATCACCTATATGCATACTCAGACTATCTACACAAGTGTCACAATAATATTGTTTTTTTTTTTTTGGTCTCCTTAAATTTTTCTGTTTGGGCACACAACACAATCTTTAGTATTCCCAGGACATATGACATAAAGTTTACATATAAAATTTTGCTTGCTGCAATAAATAACATCAATCTTACAAAAATCAAAAGGAAAATATTTTATTTCTAATTTAGTAAATTTGGATGTTTTTTTTGTCTGGAAAAAATGATTTTTTTTCAATTTGCATATAATGTCATAATAAAGCTACTCATTTCAACATATTACAGGAGAATAGAACACAAGGTAACAGATTATGCTGATGTTCCTGTACTGAGACAAATTGAGTTATGGAGAAACATATATCCTCGTACAGGGACATGTTGAGTGCAAAGGGTTAAAATTATATATATATACATCTTCTTAGATTAATACAATTATTACTTTCTTTTCAGTTTCCATGTAATGATAATTGTATGAAATTTGGTTTTTATTCCAATGGTTTTCTAGATGATTCACAAACACAATGATGAGAGACTACAATCAGTAAGAGATGTTTGTTATTTATATAACTTTAATACATTTTTATATCAGTAATGTAATATTTGAATGTGCTCAAAGTTTTATAATAAGAAATATAAATAATTTAAATATACAATCAATTATTAAAATTCGGAGAAAATTAATAAAATATCAAAAAGAATGATTTTCTATTTTACTCTTTTCTTGACAACGATTATTTTAATTTTCTAAATTATCCATTAATTTATATTTAATTTCAAATTAAATTCCAGTTTATTTAAATTAAGATTATATTTTCATATGAATTTAAAAGTAAAAACTTTTTTGTAATTAATAGTACTATTAGTTTTGTGTATGATGTGTGTGTGTGTATATATATATATATATATATATATATATAGAGAGAGAGAGAGAGAGAGAAGAGGTGTGTTGAAACATGTATAAATGTTAATATTTCATTGATTAATGTAAATATATACTAATCACACTCACACTTATACATAGCTTAGAAATTACATTATTTAAAAATATATTTACAATGAAAAAAATACTTAAAAATAATTCACAATTCTATTATACTTAATTTTGTACATTTTCTTAAAAGTATGTTTATGTGCACTGTAATTTCATATTCTTACATAAGCTATGGCCCTGTAATTATTAAATTCATATTATACATGGTACATTACCAGACAAGTATATTCAATTTTATTATGCGTTGGTCACAATGACACTCTGTGAAAGACTTTTACGCTTCACATTTATTTTTTTAAGGAATATCCTAGATATGTACGAGTATATTATTACTATTTTACACATATTTATCATGACATTATATTTGTAAAATTCAACTCTAATACTTTTTTACACCTGTATGTATCTGATTTCAATTTGTATTTATTAATAATTTTATTACTTTTCTAAACCTTTTTCAAAAAATTTAAAGAATATGACAGTTTAGTTTTAATACTTTTACAAAAAAAAAAATTAAATATACTTGTTTAAATTAGTTACAATGAATTTATTTATTGATTAGAAGGTAGTTTCTAATTGAAACCCATTCACATTCTTTTTTTAAAAAAAACAAGCTAATCTAGTAATTAAAATATTTTAATTATGGATTAATTAGTTTATATCTTAATTGTTTTAAGAATTCACATTTATACAAGTGTATACATAATTTTGAAATTATATATGTATTTGTCTACTGAATAAATTAATCTAAGTTTAAAATTTAAACAAATATGTTAAAATTAACGATTTTTTATTATAAAACTAAGCAGCAAATACATCTTGGAAAAATGTAACTAAAATTTTAAATGCATCATTTTTAAAATGTAATCATAGTTAATAAAAAATTCAATACTTTGTTTAAAAACTATTTTTTATCTGCTGTTTTTGTTTTTAATGGTGAAAAGTGAACTTTTATAAAAAGCTGAGATATACACAATTGTATTATGTCTAATTAACATTTAAATTAGAAATCTAGTGAAATTCAAAGATACACACATTTTTTTTAGTAAACAAATGACTGCAATAGTATAGGTAAACACATTTAATGGAATTAGAATTAAAAAGAATGCTAGTTTTAGCTTGCTTTTAGTAAACTTAGTACATGAATATGGATATTTATAGATGTTAATAAATATAAAAGACAATTTTAGATGGTCTTTTTTAACTACCTTGTATTTATGTTTGTAATACTTAAAACACCATAAACATTTTAATAAATGTAAATATACAATATACATTTTTAATGTACATGTACACTTTATAAGTGTTAACAAATAATATAGTATGCAAAATATTTTATTAACTGAAAAATAATTTACATTTGATAAATTTAATGCTCCAGATTCCAAATACACATGTATTGCAAATTATTTCTTGAAATAAGATGTAATAAATAACATTTAATTAATTTATGAGTAAAAAGAAATAGTTTTAAAAACAATGTATATTAAGTAGTACATTAAAATAAATCAATGTAATTGAGAAATATAAATTAATTATGAAAACATACATTCTACCTTTTACTATGTTACGAATATAGAAATGCTAACTATATTAAAACTTAGAGATTCAATTTCAGTCCCATTATATATATATATATATATATATATATATATATATATATATATATATATATATATATATATAAATAATAAATTAAGCTCATCAAACATATCCCAATTATTATTGTACATATTTCATTAGAGACTAAAATTATTGAAAATTTCAAATAATGTAAATGCTGATTAATAAGTTAACTTGAATTTAAAAAAAAAATAATTACATAGCTGTAAGTTAAGAGACATAATTATGACAACAATGTGAAGATATTAAATTTATTAGTCCTATTTTTTAAAAAATATATGATAAATGATAGAACCATAGATTTTTTTAAAAAATAGTAGAATGTTCATTTGTTATCAAATGGGCAGAGAAGATTTTCATTATGAATCAATCAACTTAAATGTGATTATATTTTTAAATGTTTGATTCATGTATGTTTAATTAACATTCAAACCTATATATTAAAACTTTATAAAAACAGTTTTCTCATTATATAAATTATTTTATTACTTTTCATATTCATATATAAACATATAAAAAATAAGTTTACATTTGCTTCAAAAAATGAAAACTAAGACTTTTATTTTCACTTATGCTATTTTTTATTTTCTCATTTTGAATAGCTAATTATAAAGAAATGGTTATATTTTAATATGTTTATTCACAATTATATCATTAAAAATACTATTATGTATCAAACAGAATCATTAAGGTCTTTTACATTATATCTATGATGAATGTATATGTATACAATCTCCATAAAATAAGTATTACTATGAATATAATTTCATTCACGGGTGTTTTGTTGTTGTAAAACAATCAATATATTTTAAATGAATACAGACTTTTCTCCTAAATATATGTGTAGTATGAGTATGACATACAGACATATATTTATTCATATATAGATAATTTACAGTCAGTTGTCATTTTTAAATGGTTTGGCATTATCTATCAATTAATTTTAATTATATGAATTGATTCTAAATTTTAATGATATTATAAATGTTCATATTGTGCTAATACTTTAATTTCAATATCAAATATATGTCATTGGCATACAGGCAGAACTCATTAACTCAAAAATTTTTATTTTGAATTTATACATACCACCATAATTACAAAATGATACTTCATAGTCTGACAGAAGTCATAAATATCTATCTACATCCATAACTGTTTTAGAGGTCTCAATTTTCATTAAGTCTTTTGTTTACATATCAAATGCAAGTAGAAATTTTCTGTAAAATCATAGTTTTAATTCAGTGACTTTAGTGTAAATTCCAATAATTTTGTCCTCTCAATATAAAAGAATATTATTTATTTCTAATACCACTGGTTACTAAATATTTTTATAACTGAATATCTTAAACACACAATATAATCCAAATAACAACAACGAAAATAATTACTGTTTCAGGTACTAAAGTATTTATAATTTTTATTTGCATTATGTACACCATAGATTGTGAACACTTCTTCTTTTTAGATAGTTTAATGTTAGTGTATTTTAAGTTCAAGTAAATATTTTTTTTTAAATAAAAAAATATTAAATATTATTTCTTTAGAATGCAGTATCTGTTAATTTTAAAATATAATGTATAGCTTTATCAAAAAGCTACATTGAAAATATGCCTAAAATTAACAAATTCCATTTGTTGTAGGGTTTAATATTTTTTTTTGTTTTAATATTTACTTGAAAGCATTTCTATACTATGTCTCAATATTTAAAAAAATCTGTTACACACCTTTGTATGAAATATTTATTACCGGAGTGTATACTGATAACCAAATCAGCATTTTCATTTTACGGTAAATATGATTGTTGACTAAATAAAAATATACAAAGAATTTTATTGAAAAGTTATTGTACTTACATCATAATCACAATCGTTCTAATTCAAAATTTCACAGTCAACCTGAAAATAGAATAAAAATTATAAATATATAATAATTCTAAAATTATCGATAAAGTACACAAACTGATAAAAAAAGCAGTAAAAAAGGTTACACATATAAATCATGTACTTTTCTGTAATTGTGTTAATTCAGAACTTATTTAGAGAAGATTATTGTTTTTGCGCTATGAAAAAATATTAGATTTGTTATGTATGAGTAAGAAAATTCAATAAATGCAATGAAATATCGATTTAATGTTTATTTGACAAACAAAATATATTCATTGTATAGAATATCAATGTTAATGGCATGCCAAAGAAAACAACACAAACTTACAAAAGAAAATTTTAATATATGTTGTAAAAATGAAAAGTAAATAAAAAAAATCTTCATTCACCGTCTGTTTTCTTCGATCAGCGTATTGGTAGAGTTTGAAGCGGTAATTGATGGATCCTTGATAACTTCATTTGAATATCGTATATTTGTGTACTCTCTACCAAGTTGCATTGATTTGGCATCTGCTTGAATTCTTTGTGATATTGTTTCAATGTAATGCTGGACGGCTAAATAAACAAATTTATATTGGGCTTCAGTCTGAACCATACCAGATCTTTGAGATCGAACCATTTGTATTGTTCTTTGAATATCTATTTCACAGTCTAAACCCATTTTTTTTATTTGATCAAGAATCATATCGATCACTATAAAAGTTCCAGTACGGCCAATTCCCGCAGAACAGTGAACAAGAATCGGAGCAGATTGTATGGCTATCTGTTCTTGACGAACATTTACATCATGCAGGAAATTCAATACACAACCTGGATCCGAAGGCACTCCATGATCTGGCCATGCTTGGAAATGATAATGATAAATAAGTCTTTCTTCACTACTATCATTTTTAGTGACTAAAAATTCTCTCAACGTATAATCTGTAGTTGCACTTTCACTTACATTACGAACAGTGATTTTTCCATATTCATTAGAATGGCCTTTGATGTCTGGCCAATAACGAGCACATTTACTTTTCCCTCTCTCTATTTCTTTTGTTGTCATTACAATTACTCGACAATTTTCTTGCCAAACCATAAACCAGAAATCGTTTATCGTAGACGGTACACAACCCTGTGTTGCTATATAAACTTTTGAAGGCTCTGCAGAGCCTTCTATTTGAATGTTATCATCTTGTTTTATATAATTTGCATTTATGTAATCTGCTCCTGGGAGATTTGAATCTGTGTTAAACAGTTTAACTCGTGTATGATCAAATGGTAAAATATTTTTATATCTGTTTTTATTTCTGTTTTCTGGTTTTGAACCTTCGTTTCTTGAAAAAAGTTGTTTACATTCTTGTTGTTGAAGTGATTCAAATTCTTCCCAAAATCCTGCTTTTCCAGCTGTATTCTGACCATTTTCCTTTTGTAATTGTTTGACTCGGTTATGAATTCCACCAACGTTTATGCGTGTAGCATTAAAAGGTTGTTTTAAATGAACTACAGTACCAGAAGTTTCAACCATGGGATTAGACTTATAATGCTCAACAAGATCAGCTAAACTTTCAAATTTTTCTCCTCCGCCGATGTCATAGCGATTATCATTAGTACAACGAATTATCACTTGCAAAACCCTATCATCATTCCGTACACATAAAACGAAATCACCAAATTTTGACTGACTCTCTCGTACAAGGAAACTACCATTTTTACTTCTTTCTAATAAAATTTTTTCTGCTTCTTTTCCAGTTAAATTTCCATGAAACCAACGTTCAGTAGTAGGATCAGCACAATTTAATGGGTATCTCAGTTCAATGATTTGACCATTACGTTCTCGTAGCTGTCCATGATTTTCCATATAATGTTGTACTAATTCAGATAAAGTTGCAAATTTTTCACCGCCGTACAAATCATAAAAGTCACCAGTGTTTTGTATTTTAATATGTGTAACTTCTCCTTTTCTGCGTACTGATAAAGTAAAGTCTCCAGGACTTGATGTACTCGGTCTTGCTAAAAAACTTCCTTCATATCCGTGTTCTGTTAATAAAGTTTCAGCATCGATTCCTGACACATTCGGATGAAACCATCTTCGAGATGCCATTATCTGTAAATATTATTATAAGAACTTCATATCAAATGTCGTTTACCAACACTTATTTAAATACAGCACTTATTTTAAGTTATATTGCGAAATATATTATTTTTAAACATAAGTTGTATTATTTGTGTAAAAGAACAAAATTTTTAATTTTGGCTGTTTAATAGTTGTTGGTTTAGAAAGAAGTTACGTACAACAAACAAAACTTACGTAAATTGTTACCTATTCGACAGCATTCAAATAAAATTCTATTTAAACTATTTCAATAAAACTTTTGTAAACCAATTTTTGTCAGCTGTCTATCCATAAAGCACATGAAGTTACTAACACATTACACAATACGAAATATAACGTTAACAAAGAACAAGAGTTAATAATTGGGCTGAAAGTTTTTCAATAATCTATTTGATTTAATGAAAATATATTAAACTATTATAACTATTTTTCACGAATTCTTTACCCATTTAAAACCGTCATAACCTATTATTTTATTTACTGAATACCAACCTTTTAAAATTTATATATGTTTATGAAGTGTTACTCATGTAGGTGTGTTCTAAATAACCTTGAATTTGTACTACTTTTGAATTACCTTATTTAATTGTTGATAACTATATCCACGTACTGAATAATGTTCATTGTCATGTCATTGGAAATCTCTTTATTCACATTCAAGACTTTACTTTTCATATTTTTAGATTGCAATGAATAAAAAGTTATTCATATATTTGCAACGTATGTAAGAAATAACAATTTTTTAAAAAATTACATTTGTTTTAATTTTTTATTTACATTAATTGACAAATATTTCGTAAAAAAAATTTAAAAAATGTGCCATCCAAATGTATCACCGTCTTTCTTTTTGATATTAAGATATAAAGTTATTTTAGTCAGCAATAAAAAATATTAAATGCATAGAAAATAAATAATTTTAAAAATCAAAAAAATGTTTGAAAATAGCATAGATTGTAAAGCATAAAAACAATAATTTTTATGCTTTACAATCTCTGCTCTACAATCAATAAAAATGGAAATATTTTGTAGTAGGCAATTTAAAATTACTTCAGTATATTTTACACTAGGATTTTTATTATTGGTTTTCATTCATCTTGCTCCTTTGCTTTGCCGTGTCAACTGTATCCTTGTAAATATTTTTTAGTCTTGTCAACGTATCCTAGACCTTTTTTCTCTCTAATCTATGTAGACATCCATTTTTATCCAAGATCCAATTATGGCTGCTAAATATGTAATATCTTTTATTATAACAGATTATAGATATCTGAAATTACAAAAAGATATATGCTTATCATGTGTACAGAAATTAGCTAATAAACTTTTTCAAAACATCTATATTTCATATGAATAACAGTAAATTGGATTAGTGCTTTTACCTAATAACAAGATTTTAGTATTAAATTTTTGTTCTTAATAAATTTCAAATCCATCTCAATTCTAATTTCAACTACATCTCGAAAGCATTGTCTAGTTAATGGGTTCTGCATCAACTGAATTAAATGATAATTCAAAGCCGTAGGAAAACCTCTCAGCCTAAGTTAAAAATGGTTTGCTAAGTAGTAATAGCAACATGCGACCTAGCGTTGCCGTGTAGCAAGATTACTTTTTGACTTTCTTATCCAGAAAAAAATCTTTTTTGTACCATTTAGTTGACTAAATGGTTCAATAGACAACCATAATGCTCGGCAGTAACCATTTTCCTCGGCTGGAGGAGCTCTTAAAACAGCACATTCTTCATGTCCTATCAGATGTACAGGACCTTTTTGGCATGGATGTTCGGGTTTACTGTTGATGTTGAAGTCTATCCCTGAATATGTACGTTTAGGATTGTCATACATAATCCATTTTTCGTCGCTGGTAGCAATTTTCCACAATAAATCGTTCTTACATTATCTCACAAGCAAGGAGATGAGAGCATGCGTTGAGTCTATGAGTAATGCTGTTTTCGAAAAATTCATGTGGTACCTATTTTCTGAACTTCTGAATTTTTACCATCTCATGAAATTGTTTCGAATAATTATTGTTTGATCAGTTCATAGTTTTGAACCTTGAGTTTTGCGAGTGCGACAGGTATTCATTCAATAATCATTGCAAATCATTGCCTTTCAATTTTTACAATGTCTCAGAGCACGGTAGATCACTTACATCAAAATTACCGTCTTTAAAACGTCGAAACCAATATTTGCAAATATTCTGAAACACAAAACTACACCAAGAGCAGAGCCAATTGATTCGGATGATTTAGTAGCGTTTTTTTTCTAGTTACAACTTGTACCGAATGCAAAGTATTGTTTTGAGAGATTATGTTCATCACTACAGCATAACATAAATAGACTTTGATGTTAATCTTTTAAAAAGGTAGGAATTTATTTTAATTTAAATAATTTCAACAGAGCGCTGAAAAAAGACTAAAACTTTTGAAAACATATATATATATATATATATATATATATATATATATATATATATATATATATGTAACGAATTCTAAATAACAATAATAATTAGGGGACTATATTTGAATATTTATATTGTTGATCAGCCGTGGTGCACTGTTACACGACTAGCATCTAACTACATACTGCTGCGTTCTAAAATACTGTTTATATTCTATCCTGTGATATATGATTCTGATATATGACTTTATTCAGGTACGTGACCTGTGGGATGATCCTGACAGAAATGTGATCCTTTATGTTTAGTTTTTAAATGTTCTTATATTGTCTTGTGTGTAATAAATTAGTGTATTTTAAGTGTGTGATTACTACTATATATATATATATATATATATATATATATATATATATATATATATATATATATATATATATATATATATATATATATATATATATATGGTGATAGCAAATTCTTGGCTTTATTTGAAGTTACTATAAATGAATTCTGCTATATACGATGGCGAGTCAAATGAAAAATATAATTAATCTTTTCTTCATCGTGTATTGCAAGTAACTGTCATATACATGTAATATTTTTCATTATAGTCTCCACTGCGTTCAATGTTTTCCCCAGCACTTAACTAGTGCCTCGATTCCTCCATAAAAAGTATTTTAGTCGCATGCGCAACCTCTCATGTACCACCTGTTGCACTTCATCCGGTTTAATAGATTTTCCGCCCATTACCTCTTTGAGTGATCGAAAAAGGTGGTAATCACTTGAAGTGAGCTTTGGAAAGTATGGGAGATAAGGAAAACATTCGAAGTATGTTTTCTTCAATGGACATCACCGTTCCACGGTTAGTGTAGTGCTAAGCATTACCGTGTTGCAGCAAGACGTTTCGTACTCCTAGTTTGGACTTGATTCTTGGGGAGACATGAAAATGTGCTACTTGTGACAGTGTTCTCCTGGAGATACTGGTTTCCGGCTAGTAATAGTGATCCCAGGTTTCAACTCCAGTTACAATTCTCTCTAGGAAACTCAGTTACAATTCTCTCATAGTTACGAAAAAAATCTGACAAATGGTGCATGAGTGGTTTTTTCTAAATTAATCCAGTTATTAGATAAGCACTGGATGACTTTCATTGACAGTAATGGAGACTATGTTGGAAAATAGTACAATTATATGACATCTCCTTGTAATATATAGTGAAAAAAAATAATAATTAAGGTTTTCATTTAACTCAATCTCATTTATATATATATATATATATATATATATATATATATATATATATATATATATATACGAGATCATACAATTAAGTAATGCGACCGATTTTTTTTCTCGGCCTGTGGTAACACTGCGAACCTGTAACTCCGCCACCGTAATAGCAGATCCCTACTCTCTCGATTGAGACCTTGACCACCCTCGTACGATCATTTCTTCGCCAGCTGTTTAGTGTTTTGTAACAACGAGAGAGTAGTGCATGTCACGAAAATGGCTGGAATAAGACCGAATGAACATCGCTCAAGATTGTCTCGAGCAGGTTGAAAGTGATCCTACTCTTCTCGATCGAGTTATTACTGGTGATGAAAGTTGGTTCTTTCAATATGACCCCGAAACTAAACGACAAAGCCAACAGTGGATGTCCTCTGGAGCACCAAGGCCAAAGAAGGCGAGAATGAGCAAGTCCAAAGTGAAAACCATGTTGATTTGCTTCTTCGACAGCAAAGGGGTGGTTCACAAAGAGTTCGTACCACCTGGACAAACCGTAAATCAAGTATTCTACCGCAATGTGCTCGAAAAATTACGAAAAAGGGTGCTCAGAGTGCGTCCAGAGATCGCGAAGACTTGGGTTCTGCATCACGACAATGCTCCCTGTCACAGTGCGTTTAGTGTCTCTCAGTTTTTGGCGTCTAAAGGCATCGCAACGTTACCACAACCGCCCTATTCACCGGACATGTCACCCTGCGACTTTTTCCTATTCCCCCATATGAAAAAATTCGTTAAAGGTCGACATTTTGACTCCGTTGAAGATATCCAAGTATCTGTGACGAGGATACTCGGAGAGGTTCCACAAGAAGTGTTCCAGAATTGTTACGAAAACTGGAAAACTCGCTGGAATAAGTGTATAGATACGGGAGGGGACTACTTTGAAGGGGATCGCAGCGATGTACCTTAATTTTTAAATATACTCGATTTTTGAATTTTGTCGCATTACTTAATTGTCTGACCTCGTATATATACATATATATATATATATATATATATATATATATACATATATATATATATATATATATACATATATATGTATGTGTGTGTGTGTGTGTGTAGTAGAATTTTTTTAAAATATCTTTTGATATAGGTAACAATCTGATTTTAAAGATGAAGTGAAAGATACAGTGAATTTGAAATAAAAGTATATATAATTGTTCATACAGATTAATCTAAAACTCGATAAATATGACACTCAAATTGCTTGTTTTGTGTTGACCTATAGTATTTATAGGCTATAAAGGTGAAATTTACTCAATATCTGTTTCAATAGTTTATCTAAACAAGTATTAGGACGATTTATTCTTTACATTTGTTTTATATAATTCATCATAAGTAGTATTGAATTTGGTTGGCACTAAAATGAAAAATAAACTCTTTTGAAATGGTTTCAACGCCTAATAAACGAAAATATTATCAGAATTATGAAATTCGCAAAAAAAATAATGTACAAAGAGTTTAATTTACTGATTCCTTATAACCAAAAACATCGTCTTAAGAAAACTCTATAGACAAGAGTCCAGCAACAAACAAATTCACAGGAATATTGAATTAAATCAGTTGCAAAAATAACCAAAGAATATAAGATTGAATAGTTTAATGCTAATAAAACTGATTTATTTTTTGAATTTGTACTTAATAAAACTTTAAAATTTAAGTAAACAGAAGTTTTATCTTAAAACAAATATTTCAGATGCGATACGTTTTTTCTAAATTCTGAAGATGTATTTAATAAAGCTCATTATATTTCGTGTCAATACCAAATTTATTTTTAAATTGTTCCAAATTTATTCTATATCCAGGTTCAGCTTTCGAGTCATCTGTAGTTTAGGGTATTAAAAACTATCTAACAGAAAACATGGTTTAAGAACTAAAACTGATCGTAGCAGAATACAACTACAGTAATTTAACAAAATTCAGTTAAAAAGATAACAATACATATGATATATATATATATATATATATATATATATATATATATATATATATATATATACACGATTATCCGTGACCCGATCAACTGTTCACTCGGTTAACCGTGCGTTACCTGTTCGTGACTTATTTGCTACTTAACATTACATCCCTCATCCAGCCTATGTATCAGGAAGTGTGAGCGGCTTTCAAGTGAAAGTATAGAAAGTCTTTATTGCGTGGAGTCTTAGAAGAAGACATTGGTTTAAAAACATTTTATAAAAAGTGGACAATCAAGGATCCAATTTATTCTACAGCAGAAAATTGATCGGAAATAACATCTTTGACTCTACAAAGATTTTGGAGGAAGTTATTTCCAGATATTGTTATACCTGAAAACGACGATATTGGGAATAAGACTTTGGTCAAGTAACTCCAGAGTCACTAATAGAAACTGTGCAAAACATCAGCGGTTTTGAAGATGGAGATAATTTTGAAGAATGATTGAAAATAGATGAAGAAGATCCAGGATACGAGATCAAAGATAACTCAGCTATATTATCAGAAAGTCTAGAAAATATCAACACTAACGATGATAGCGATGAGAAATCTATTACTGAAGTTCCAATGTCAACAAAAGTATCTTTTGCAAATTCCCTTTCTTGTTCAGAAACATTATTAGAGTATCTTGAGTAACAAGAAGACACTAATTATAACGAAATATTTTAAGCATTACAAAAATTCGGATGTCAATTAAAGATAAATTGTATAAGAATAAGCGTCAATCACTTCTGACTGATTTTTTTTTTAACAAAATAACAAAGAAATACATAATGTAAATACACACATGTAACTGAAATGTTTCTATGTATGTACATATTTTTATTCGGTACAAAGAAAAATGAACTTGAAATATGTGTGTAAAAAAACCTTTTAATTGTCGTTTTATTGGATTTTATTAGTTTATTCGATTATCCGTGTTTTTCGATTTTTCGGCTGTGCCGAACCCGTCATTAGCACGGATAATCGAGGTCCTACTGTATATATATATAACAGGTGGGCTGAAAAATTCGTAGGCTTGCATAGAAAAAATTTTTTTTTTGATAGAATTTGATTTTATTCTTCAATATAGTTCCCTTCGAGGGCGATACAACGATTATAGCGGTCATACAATTTTTCGATACCATTTTTATAATACGATTTGTCTTTAGCCTCAAAATAAGCTTCAGTTTCGGCGATAACCTCTTCATCGGAGCAAAATTTGACTCCGGTGTGAAATGATGGAGCCATGTTTCATCCATCGTCACATATCGACGCAAAAATTCGGATTTATTACGATTGAACAGCTCCAAACACTCCTTAGAATCATCGATTCGTTGTTGTTTTTGGTCGATTGTGAGCTCGCGCGGCACCCACTTTGAACAGAGCTTTCGCATATCCAAATATTCATGCACGATATGACCAACACGTTCCTTTGATATCTTTAGGGTCTCAGCTATCTCAATCAACTTCACTTTACGGTTATCAAAAATTATTTTGTGGACTTTTTTGATGTTTTTGTCGGTAACAGCCTCTTTGGGGCGTCCACTGCGTGCATCGTCCTCGGTGCTCATTTCGCCTCGTTTAAATTTAGCAAACCACTTCTCTACGGTTGATTTTCCTGGTGCAGAGTCCGAATAATGTTTATTAAGCCAAGCCTTGGTTTCAACAGTATTTTTTTTCGCCAAAAAGCAATGCTTTATTAACACACGAAATTCCTTTTTATCCACTTTTTCAAGGTAACAAAAGTTCTTTCACTAAAAATGCTATAACTCAGATACTAATAGTGCAACAGCTATCAAATTTATACACGCGTCTATTGAAGGTTAGGGCTAACTAAAAATCATATGGATTTGATACTAGTAGCGCCATTTATGTGTCAGCCTACGAACTTTTCAGCCCACCTGTTATATATATATATATATATATATATATGTATATCCTTGAATACAGTAAATAAAAAGTATTGAACAATGGCACAATTATACCATACTCTCACTAGTATGTTTAATTTTTTAATTAACTTTAATTTTTCTAATACTTTTAGACAGTTGTTGGAAAACCATAAAAATGTTCTGATGGCTGTCTGTAGTTATAAGACCTGAAGTAATAATTTTATTAGAATAATTAATAGTAAATAAAATTTAAGTATTTTTTTGTATAATATTTATTTTAACACTTAAAAAAATATAAATCAGTCTTAATAACGATTATCTAAGTTAACGTATATATATATATATATATATATATATATATATATATATATATATATATATATATATATATTATATGTATGTGTATAATATTTATATAAATAAATAACAAACTTTATTATTCATAAATAATTTTTTGAATATTTTTCAACTTTCATATTTAAAAATAAATTAATGTTGATTATAAAAGCGTGCTTCATTTATAATAAACCATACGCAGATAATTAATTGTTTTAATATAAAAGTATATGAAATGATATTTACAATTATGTACAAAGATATATTCTACTTTTAAAACAAGTACGTGATTATATAATTATTTAAATTATCATTAAATTGAAAAGTTTTATAAAAATATTACATTAAATAATTATCATTGCTGTTAACCCTATTTGTCTATAGACAACAATAGCAATATAGTATTATCTATTATATTTTCAAATTTCTTAAAAATATAGTTATTTTTATTTATAAAATTATAAATTTCTTTTGCATTATAATTTAATTTACCTTTCAGAATGACTTTTTGAATAAATTTTTGAAACATTATATTCACTGGTTAACTTTCTATTTATTCTGCGTTTTTTCCTTCAGATAAAATTAATATAAATTATATTTTATGTAGATACATTATACAATTTATTAAGCTATTTATATTATTAACGGTATTATATCATTTCAAAATGATATATTTTATTAATGTTTAATTGGAGAAACGAAATATTTAAATAATTATAAAATATGAGTTTTCAATTTTTCAATTTGCTATTTTTTGCATTGCAATTTTTTACATTACCAACGAATATTACTATTTAAGCGAATGAACTGTCTTACTCAAGTTATGCTAACAAGGCATCATCATTTTGAACAAGACAGTATCAGTTTAATTGTTGCAGTGTTTCAAATGACTCTATTAACTTCACATTTCTTTTCTTTTTGTTAGAATAATAATATTAAAATAATATGAAACGTAAAGTATAACAATCAATACATTTATAACAATGTAAAAATAAATAGCTTATTTATAAATAATAATAAATATTATTTATGGTATGAATCAAAAGGTATTTTTATCTAAAAAAAATATACTATAATTGTCTATTTTTTTTCAATTTTTCAATATTAATTTTTAATAACGGTCAAAAAATACAAGAATGAACTAAATATCAATCAGTAAAAAATATTTGAATTATATTCAGATATACTTTCTTTGTTACTTTATTTCAAATTGACTTTCAAGAATTTAGTAAATTCAATTCTGTATTTAATTTTTCATTTCCTTGTAACGTTCGGAAATTGTGCCACAAGAAAAAAATTTCTGTAATTAAAAAGTGGCATTTACTTGCGATGTACTTTATGAAATAATCTGAATAAAAATCTAATTATTTCAATTTAGTGAGAAAATTGAATTTTAAATTACACTTTATGACACTTTACGACATAAAAACAACTTTTGTACCTTTTTCAACCGATATGAACTGTCTATTTCCATAATTTTTACCTTCTAATTCCATTTGAATATCTTCCATATCCTTACCTTTTGTCTCTGGTACAACAAATCTGACAAATAATGTACCAAGTAAACAAACTAAAGCAAAGAATACGAAAGTGAAACTAGTTCCAATTATATCAATCATATTTTGGAAAAGTTTTGTGACAGTAAATGCAAGAAGCCAATTAAACGAAGCAGCTATTGAACTAGCTATTCCTTTGATATTTTCAGGAAATATTTCTCCTAACATTACCCATGGAATTGGTCCAAATCCAATTGAAAATCCAATTATGTACAAAGCTACACTTATAAGTGGTATCCACGAAAACATACTCATGTCAACAGAATTTACTAGGTAAAAATATATAGCCAAAACACATAAACATAAAAACATAACCGAGTCGCTTATTGTTAATAGGATACGTCGCCCAGCTCTATCAATTAGTAAAGTTGAAATGTATGTTGAAATGACCTGAAAAGATACATAAGAAGACATCACAATATCATTTAAATTTCTATTATAAGAAAATAATGAATCGTAAGGATATATTTTGTACTTACAAGAACTACTCCAATAATTATAGCACAGAAACTTGACGATAAATTAGTATCAGCTGCTTCGAATATTTTTCCAGTATAAAAAATAACCGCATTGATACCAGACATTTGTTGAAATGTCATCAAACCAAGCGAAATAACAAAAGCTTTCGATGAAGCTTTAGAATTGAAAATATCCGATATCGAAGTTTTATTGTCAGCTGCATCGCGAATAGTAATTCCAATTTTTTTAAATTCTTCTTCAATATCATAACTTTCTCCTCTGAACCATTGTAACGCTTCTTTAGCGTCTTTATGTTTATTTTTACTTGCCAAGTATACAGGAGATTCCGGCATAAAAGAGAATGTAATGAAATATAAAACTGGTATTGTTGCACAGATGAATGCTAATATTTGAAAATTTTCAACCAAACCTGTAACAAAAATTTGTTGTTCTGATACAAATACAAATAGAACAATTATATATTTAATTATAATAAATTTGAATTACATATTTTTATAGTTCTCTTATTTTATTCATTGCAATATAATATTAAAAATAACGTAATAAAGTTGTAATAATATTTTATTTAGTTTCATGTATAAATATTAAATTGTTTTTCACCTTGATTATAAGAAACTATTATTTTACGAAGAAATTATGGTTTCTTATAAATAAAAAAAAATATTCACGAAATTATCTTTCTACAAATATATTAACGAAAAACATAGTCTATTACATTATATTTATATTATTGTCTTCTTTTACTGGGAATGCTCCAATGTTGTAATGATACACAAATATATATATATATATATATATATATATATATATATATATATATATATATATACGTGGGAGGTTTGAAGTGTATTTTTAATTAGAAAAGTCAAACAGCTTCGAATGGAGGACAAGATTCACCCAATGTAGGAAATACCCTCTCATGGATTCCCTTCACTGTTTTCCCTTCCAAAAAAAGAACAATTTCGTTCATAACACTACGTTGCAACAACTGACAAAAAAAAGCAGAATGATCTGCAACTTCACATGCGTTACTGAAAAGGGCGGATCTATGTGAAAAAATATACAGCTGTCCCCCACACCCTCGGCGAGTACACGAACTAAGTTATTCTTCAAAAAACCTCCTTCACATATTCATATCCTACATAATATAATTAACTCGTTGTTATCCATTTATTATTATAAATTCATAGGATTATTTAACTATAACTTTCTAAATATATTCAGATCTTACACAGATCTGTTCAATACTAATATCTTTTTTTAGTTTTATTTTTAAAACAGCTACAATCAGTGAAACCCGTAAAAATATTTTTTCTAAATTAAGTAGTTATTTAAATACTAATTAAGTTTATTATTGTCGACAAATTATTTTTCTTGATTGTCTATTTAAATTACTATAACAAGATTTATGAATATATATATATATATATATATATATATATATATAATATGTTTTATTATTTCAATCTTCTTACCGAGTTTTTTTTAAAAACGAATATCAAAAAAACTTTTATAAATTATTAAATGAATTACTAAGATACATATTTTTTTAAGCAGTTTTTAAGTATTCTTTTCAAGGTTTTGAGTACAAAAGTGTGCCAGATAAAAAAGTAAATTATTAGAAAATATATTTATCATTTAAATCAAATATTTCAATAAAATAAAGTTAATATCACATACCAGTTTACTTAAAATTGTTTGTTGTCTTTAAGTTATGCCAGTAATAAATACTAATTACATTTACTTGAAATAACAAGTGAGATCGTTTTAAAGTTTTTAGCTATAAAGTTACAATATCTGAATTAAAATATTTAAATATTTTTTTGATTCTTGTGTAACTAAATTTAATGCCACAAATAAATAATTTAAATGGTAATTCTTGCGAAAAATAAGGTTTGTTTTTTCTACCGATTATTTGCTTGGGATTTGTTGTATAATGTCTTTTAGGTAACGTAAAAATGAATAAAGGTTATTGTAAATGACGATATAAATTATTAAGTAAACGTTTACATTGTCAAAATGATAATAAATATTGTAAATAAATTCCTTTGATTGTATATGGTTAAAATAATCTTCATGTTTCAAATATCCATGACCATTTGACATTTGAAATAAATATTCTCTGCGAATGAATTTGCTAATAAGTGAATTTTTTATAGCGAAAATTAATGAATGTAAAGAAAATGTATAACTAACCAACTAAATAACCGACTAACACGCCTAGTGTTATCTGTAGTTGAAACAATGTTCCAAGAGCTCCTCTTACTGATGGTTCGGCCAGTTCTGATATGTACATAGGCGTGGAGACACTTATTGCTCCGACACATATTCCAGCTACAAATCGACTTATATAGAGTTCTATCACAGATGTACTGTAAAGAAATAAAAGGCAAACTTATTAAAAAACATTAAAACACTACTTTATCAACTTAAAAAATCATCTTGCCCATAGATGTCAGAATTAATATTTGTAAAGTTGAGACCAGTTGAGATTTTTGATGATGTAATAGATAGAATATGTAAAAACCGGGAAAAGTTGAAACTAAATTTTAACTTGGCTTCATGAACATTGGAATAAGAGAAGTTCAATATATTGTATATTGTTTTAAAATAGATATATTTTTTAATATATGTAAAAAATATTTGTGCTACTTATTTTATGTATCCAATGCAAAATGTCATTAACTGCAAATTATGTCGATACTTATAGTAAAAAGATATGACTGTTCAGCATTTTTCTAAATATCCTAGAATTTTACATTTTTAACTCTACAATTATCTTACATTTATTAATAATATTTTAAAAATATGCGAAACAAAAATTAGGAAATATAATGGATTCTTGTTTATGAATATTTGTATTACATAATTTCAGTTCAGTTTATTATTGAAAATATGTATAATTATAAAAATAAGCGTACAGTATGGAATAAAACTCACTTCAACACAATTTATTTACTACAGCTAAACATTATTATCTTATTTCAATTGGTGAGTATTACTTATTGTAAATAGTGTAAGAGCACGATACAACTGAATTATCAAAACTATATTTTTTTTATTTTCGAATATTATTTCTTTTTTTCCATTTCATATATATATATATATATATATATATATATATATATATATATATATATATATATATAGAGAGAGAGAGAGAGAGAGAGAGAAAGAAAGAGAAAGAGAATAATACTATTGAATTAATTAAATTTATGCAGCTGAAAATCATTGGTTCTGCATTGTTATGAAATAAATATTTGTTTTATTATGTAAAAATCGTACAAATTTAAATAATCACACATATAAATATACACAAACGCACATACACAAACACATGTACATACATACATACACACACACACACACACATATATATATATATATATATATATATATATATTCATATATATATTTAAATATATAGACTATTAAGTTTCAATCTTACCTAAATGCAATTAGAAGCCATGCAGCTAACATAGGAAAACATAGGCATTGTAACAGCCGTTTTCGTCCCATAAAATTTGCAACGATACCAGCTGGAATTGCTCCTAAGATAGCGCCGAGTGTAATAAGAGAGGCTACCCATGATTCTTCTTCACTTGTGATTTTTATATGCGTATCTGGAGAATTTAAAAGCGGTAATGCTGGAGAAGTCCAAGACAAATATGTACCGGCAGCAAGAGCTCCCAACGTTCCTGCGGAAAAAAAACATTTTATATATATATATATATATATATATATATATATATATATGTAAACGCAGAGAGGGAGTATCCCTTTTTATCTAGTAGTTTGAACTCATCGAGGTATCCCTACGAAGTTTTCAATAAATTAATAGGAATAAAATCAATCTAAACATTTATTTTACTAATATATATTTAAACAATATTTTTCTCATTTGGGAATTATTTTAAAATTTCTTATATTTTTACTTATTTTCTAATACAGTAAGAACATTTTCAAAATAGAATTGCAATACTATAAAAATAGTCAGAAAAATTCAATTGAGTATAGAATGCTTTTTCTGGAATTTTTAATTCTATTACAAAACGAACATTTTTTTTAAGAATTGCTTATTTTATTTAATAAACTGTTGCTAAATATTATTATAAATTATTAACGAAAATATTAATTTCTTTCACAGTAAATAATTATATATATAAAAAGAGCACATAAAAAGCATTCAGTTATATATGATTTGGTATAGAGTTTATCAAGTATTGTATGACTTTGGATGTTAACGACTTAATTAGTAATTTATTGGGTTTTCCATTTTAAAACAATGAGACTTTAATTTTGTCCACAAACAGTACATTTCTACAGTAGTCCATGCATTAACTTGTGCATTTTATTATGAACTTTGTCCTCTTTATTCGGTTGATTCGGCTGATCAACGATTTTCATCTGAATACACACAAAAAATAACTGTTTGTATGTAGTGGGTGTATTATGATTAAATAATTTACTCTACATTTGTTAAAGTGGAACATTTTTTTCCTAGATGAACTCTATACAATTTCGGAATTGATTTTATTTTCTTCATAACAAACTTTTCATTCAATTCTTTTTCTCACACTGTTGTTTCTAGACACACTTTAAATTTTTTAATCATCTATAATATCATTTTCAATTCTGTTTCGTTTGTATATTTGAATGTGAATTTAATGAATTTAGAAAGGTTTAATATGTTCATAGAAAATTGTTAAAGATTGAACATTAATATTTATATATTTTTCCTAATTTTGATAATTGATCAAATGTCCATTATGATCATTTGTATTACATTTTTAAATAACTTAGAAGATGTTTTAGTTCTAATCTAATATATTCTTTAACAGTGACGAGCGTCCTTTATATAAGATATTGTTGATTGTGCTCAGACAACCTTTTGTAATAATTGTATATAATTAGACATTTGTTAATTTTGTGTAATAAATTTGATAACCCCCTTATTTTATTAAAAAATGATTTAAGATTATTGTTGATTTTTCTTAAAGTAATAGCACATCATAATTTGTAAACTACAGTAAAAATTAGTAATAAATATTGTGTTTTACTTAAAAAAGTTTTCTTTTATGAAAAGTACTGTCGTATGCAAAGAAATGTATCTGCATGTATTAAAATTTGATTTCTAATATAATAATATTAATACTTGACCTATCATGTCGAAATACATATTTATACAATATATATATATAGAGAGAGAGAGAGATAGAGATAAATAGATACATAATTAAATAAAATACTAAAGAGAATCTACACGTATCGAAATTCATTGTAGGTGCACGTCTTTATAACGCTCTTTATTTTCATGAGAATGTGTATGTTCAACAGTTTTAGAATTAAACATTTCATAAATTACTTTCATTATCAGAAATTGTCATTTCGGAAATATTAACTTACTTTTATGTCACAAAAATCATAAGCTCTGATATTTAGTAAATATTACACACTCGAATATTCTCAAAATACAATAACAACACTGGTTAAATCTAAGTTCATAAATGACCTATTCTTTCACTCCACAAAGCACAAAAAAATCTAATCGAAAATGATAAATAGTTAATTATTGATTATTATTGATTGTTGTTTATAAGTATTGTGATTTTTCTGTGCCTTGCGTATCTACACTTTTTTTTTAAATTGGCTATCTAAGTATGATAATATTGCTATCAAATTGCTGACAAAAATTAAAAATAATCAATAATTATTTATGGAATATTATGAATCAGAAATTTTTAATGGTTCGTGGGGAAATAGAATAATTCATTTGTGAAAGTTGATTCTTCTTTATTTTGTGTTATTTTTTAAGATATACAAGATTTTAATATCAGAAATTAACATTGAATAATTTGATATTTCTTAACTTTAGATTTATTTTAAATACTTTTTGGTTAATCTGATATTTGATATTCCAATTTTAATTATAAATAATCCAATATTTTTAATCTTATGAATTGAAAGTAGTACAGTTTTTTATCTAAAAGAAATTCGGATTCGGATTTCTCTTATCAAAATCACAAGTTTTTTTATGACAGAACACGCAGTTATTTTTTTTAAATAAATAATATCATCGCAATTCACGTGCCGATATTAACATTTTTGTATAATATAAAAAAACATTTAATTTAGAACTTACTGATTAACTTGAACTTTGTGAATATCGTTTATAACAAAAACATATCAATGAGTAATTCTAGCGAAAAAAATCAATATATTTATTTTTTTCTAAGAAACAAAATTATTGAATTATGTTCCTTTTTTAAATGTAATCAATTAAACCAGCGATAATTCTTTATTAGAAGTTCGATAGAGAGATATATATTTGGAGTTCAGGGGCGCATCGATAGCTAATAAGGTTATTAATGTCCGAACAGGAATACAAAGTAAAATACACCCCTGATTGAACAGCTAGGGCTTGAACCACCATCTATTTAAACCTAATGAGTGGCATGTTGAATCGTCTAAACATAAATGTAATGATAATGGGGTTACTGGGATAATGTGATTTTAGGTTTTCATACATTAAAATGTGGACGGGTATTGTAACGTGTTTATGGCCCATTGAAGTTATATTGGTAAGTTAGATTTGATTTAATATATAATAATAATAGGAATATTTTTTTAAATTAAAATTTTAACTTATTATTATTATTATATAATTATTGTAATAATTCTAATATTATTATAGTGCTATAGTTTTAATGTCACAATTTAGCTATTTGTAAGCAATGTTCAGTTGAGAAATATGTTAATGACCGATTATCTGTAAAACGCTTTTTTTGTAGCAAAATTGATGATAATTACGAATTTTTGTATAATAAAAAATATATCACTACTAAAAATTTATAATATTATCATTCTTTTTATATTATATTATATATATATAGTGATAAAATATTTAAAAATGTTAAATATCATTTTTAGATATTGTTTTTTATTAGTTAAGAATTTTGTTATGGGTGAAAAATTTTTAGTGTGAAAAATCTTATAATCATTTAATTCAAATGGTTTGTAATCCTCTAAATACGCTAATACAGATTATTTTATCCTTTGCATTCACTTATGAATATATATATATATATATATATATATATATATATATATATATAGAGAGAGAGAGAGAGAGAGAGAGAGAGAGATGAACTCGGTTATAATGAGCAGTCTGTAATGAAATAGATTCTTTCGTTATAACCGTTACTTTATATTATTAACACATACATTCTATACGAGTATTATCAGTTATTATATAAATTCCGATAAATTTAAAAATTACTTATATTAGGTGTGTAAAAAAATAAAAACGGTATATGACCATTAAATTCATATACATTTTCTTTTTGATTTTCTTAGCTGTTTTAAGTAGTCCAGAACTGTTGAATGACTAACGCCTAACTTATGTGCAAGTTGTCGATTGTTGTGCGTAGTTCTGATTCAACTAACGCCTTTTACTTGGTCGTTATGAACTGAAGAAGGATTCTACAGCCTTGTTCATCTTCAAGGCTCATCACCCTTGTTCCTTGTTGAAGTAAAATTAAAATAAAACCAAAGTCGACGTTACCAAAATGTAGACCAAAAAATATACTTTAAAATGATATTAACATAAATATGATAAAATGACATTTACATTGGAAAAAATAAGGTTAGAATTCAGAAAACAAAAACTGTTATTATTTTGCTACCAACCTAATATTATAAAGTAAGATATACAATAAATTTATAAATAATCTAAAATTTAAATAACATAAATGTAAATATTTAGGATATATATATATATATATATATATATAACTTTGGTTAACATACAGACACATTTTAGGATTTAATTAATGTAAATCTTTAATATAATAATAATACAAGCAGATATATAGATACTTTTGTATTTGAGAATGTTGTTTAATTGGTACCTGTTTTGAAACTACATAAATATTTCACTGCTTAAATAAAAAAATCCCTGAAAGGATGACCTTTATCTGGTTTATTTGTAAAACAAGCTCCTTATATGTACTTGTGGGTGGGAAGTATACATAAACCAAAATCGATTAAAACATTTTGAGTTACAGCTTGAATTTGTTACATACGTGTTCGTTATAACTATATTTATATATATATATATATACACATTCGTAGACTCATATATATATATATATATATATATACATATATATATACATATATATATATATATATATATATATATATATATATATATATATATATATATATATATGAAGATATATATGCACGATGTAATTTAGTTTCAAATTTAATTTAAATATAACAACATTTGTTCATATATACATACATCTTAGACTAATGACTCAGACGTTTATAGGCACACTATTTGTGCCTGCAATATAATTATAAATAAAAATTTGAAATAAGGATAAAATTGGTGAGGCTAAAGCTTGCAAAAAAATAATTTCAATAGAATGGTAGGCACATCGTGTTTTTAGTTATTGGCCTATATTGTAGTTGTACTCTGTTCCAAATTTATTTTCTGTTCATAATTTTTATAAATAACACATATGATTAATTAATGTTCTACATTGAACATACAGGAATCTATAAATCATATCTGTCATCATATATCATATCTGTATTAAGAAAAGTGAAATTGTATAAATATATACATTCTATATAGAAGTATTTATTAATTTTTATTTCCAATACAATTTTTTAAATTATGATTTAAATTTCCATCATTTGAAACAAACAGATGTAAATTCTAAAAATATTTTTTATATGTAGATAATAGTTATATAAAGTTAAACCGTTTGAATTTGATGGATGATTTGAATAAAGCAACCTTTTACATTTAGGGTGTGTAGTCCATAAAATTATATATATATATATATATAATTAATCTAATTAGAAATTAAATTTCACTACAAGCGAGTATTAAAATATAATCTAAAAAAGTTTAGAAATTAGTTTATTTAGTAAAAGCTAACACATTTTGAAAATTTCAGAAAGATAAATGCACAAAGTTATTTTATGAACCCTGTTCTTTTCTTAGGGAAATATATTAACAATATGTAAAATTATTCGTTAACTAAGAAACGATAATAAATAATTTGAATAGTATTTACAAACGAAAATATTTGAAAATATATACAGCTGATTTTAAAAAAAAACATTTTTTTTTATTTGGAAAGTACATCGTTTAACTTAAATGAAATAACGTGATTATAAAACAATAATTTACGATGGCATCAAAGAATTTTTTTATTTTAAATAAATATTTCTTATCAGTAAAAGTTCAAATTAAAGTTATCGTCAACTGTTTCTAGAATTTTAATTAATCCATTATTAAAAAATTAAAAAAATGTAGTCACAACATACTATATATATATTATAGAGGGTCTATATTTCTTTAATATATCGTTTATTATATCATTCTGATTTTTAAATTAGTTAATGATGAGCTGATTTTTAATATTTGTATAATTTGTCTTTATAAAGAAATATTGAATTTAAAAGTACAATTTTTTAAACTTAATATATTGCATATTTTTATTTTTTTTTAAGAAAATTGTGTGTATATATACATATATATTATAAATATATTATATATATATATATATATATATATAATAATATTGGAGTTATTTATTAATGCGAAGTAACACTCCAGTTAATTTGAATTAAGAAATAAATCAAATTTTCTGAAAATAGACATTTTATCAAAATGGACGAAAATGAAAAGAAATAAATAGAAATAAAGGCTTTATCTTTTTTCTGTTATATATATTTTCCAAGTTTACTAATCTATGGAGTGGTGAACTGAATTAGCGAAAGAAAGTGTTTTTGTACTTTTTTTTATTTTAAAAGAAAATAAATATTTACAAAGAAATAATATATTATAAATAATTATAAATTTCAAGAATGTTTTATTTATTAAAAAAATGTATCTGTATTTAAACGGATTTTTTCAGGCTTACAATAAACTAATATATACGTTTTTTTATAGATATTTTATGTATATGTAACGTTTGAATTATATATATATATATATATATATATATATATATATATATATATATATATATATTCTTGTATATTTAAAAATAAATAGTTAATATTAATATTTTTTTTGATTAATATAACATTTTTTTTAACAGAATGAAGTTGTAAAAAATTAAAATTATTCTTAAATTCAAATTTAATAAACATAATAATTGGGGAAAAAGATTAATTAAAAAAAGTGTTTTTACATACCAATTCCTGCTGCAATATATTGATGTAATTTATTTCCATCTTGTTCATCAGGCGTATTGATTGTCAATATAGTTCTAGAGTTTTCCTCATGTAACACTTTTCCTGACATGTTAATAGAATTTTTATTCATATAAATAAATTTAAAATAAATTCAATGTTTTGAGATGTATTAAACGACTGATTGCGAATAATTCATTGACAGCATTTATATGAAGCAGATATTAGAAATGTCAACGCGGGTCATGTAAAATCAAAGTGTGGGATAGGACGAGCCTCTATAAGACGAGATAAATTTTCGTTGAGTCTATGAAATATGTTCAAAGATCATTGCTTTTATTGCTGCCATTCTCACGTTTTCTGTTTACTAATAGTAAATGACGTCAATGAAATCATAATTCTAGTATTTTTAAGATATATATTTTGATACATTTCGTTCATAAAAATTATGTGATGTCATTGCACCTAACGTAAAAGTAAACTTGATTGTTTATTTACATTTATTATCTGACGTAAAATGCAAACTTCATTTGCATTCAAATTTTTACCAAAATAAAGATAAACATATTAGTACTTATTGAATTAGAGAAACGACAAACAATAAAAATATTGTCTCTTGATTCGATTACGTTCATATATAATACATCTTCAGGAAAAGTGTTATACATTTTCACTATAAACCAAAGTTTTCCCGATCGATAATGTTCAATAATTAATTAATGATCGTTTGTGATTATTTCGTATGTGCATTTTTATGGTGATGCCATTATCGTTAAAATATAAAAGTAGAAAAAAATTACACGAAGGGGATGATACTATTTCCACCGCAATGCGCATAAGCTACAAGCAAAAGTGATCTGAAGTAAATTAGTGAGTATTTTTAATTAGAGACAATTTTGTTGTTTACAGGACAAGAGAAAAATTTATTTATGAAAGGACATCAACGAATAAACATGAAACTTCTGTCCTTACTGCCTTTATAAAATAATTAGAATATAATTTATCTTTCATTGTCGATATTGGAGTTAGAAATAAATGTGGAGTATTAAGAATAAAGATGGATGAATAAAATCAATATATATGAATCTGATTTCATTTAAACTGAGTGGTATTGTAGCGTTATATTCATTTTATGATTATGAAATATAAAAATTCATGAATTTTTACCCAGTATTACTAAAAAAATAAATAGAAAATATAGCTAAATTAACTATATATTAATGAATTAGTACTTCAATACATGGGCAGTTCTTGATTCAGTTTTCAACTGAATGCCTCTTGAGACTCTATTCTTGTACTTTAAGTAGAGATCATTGAGTTCACAACTTGTGTTGTAAAAGGATTCTGGTCTTATTAGGGTTTGGGATTTGTGGTCATTATCAAAGAATTTTTGCGCCTCCCTTCAGACACCGACACTTCAAGCAGTTCAGTCAGCGAAACTCCAAAGTGCCCACGAAAGTACTCTCTTATTGATATAAATTAGCACGTAAAATATCATAAAAGTTCTGGAATCATATGAAAAATTTACCAATACATGAAAAAAATATGTAGAACTAAATGCATACAAATATATACACATACACACACTTGTATGTATAACGTATTTGATTAACTGAACTTTTTATGAAAGCCTAAAAAATGGAAAAGTGGTAGTTGTGTTGATAGTCACTTATGTTAACTGTAATCACAAGTTCATCATCCACAAAAAAATTGTCAATAGATATTCTTAATCGAATATAATCGATAAACATAAAAGTATAAAATAAAATAAAGACTGTTTTATCATGTTTAACATTTGACACACAGACATATTCATATTTATTTTTCATAGTCAATTTATAATGAAGTTAGAGATTACATTGTGTTTACGATTTTTATTACAATTGATAACGTATGCATTGATGCAATCATGTAAATGTGATTAATGTTAATGTTTAAATCACTATAATGAAAATGCATACGTTACGTTATTGTAAGTGTTTTTAAATTAACGTGCCATTAAATCAGAATAAAATAAAATTTATTTTTGATACATGTAACAATTTTAATAAAACACGTTTTTTATGTATCACAGAATTATATTTTATCATTGAAGTGTAACATTCTAATAAATTCTCTTAATAATTTAAGCAAATAGTTTGTTTATATAAAATTTTTATATTAAAATGATATTTTATTATTTAGTCAGTATAAACTGTACTATTATATTTTATATATCATATACAAAGAATTTTTGAAGATATACTTGACAATCAAATCTTGTTTATTTTTAAGACATTATGATTTTTACTTCAGTATTTTTAAGCCCTATTCTCATCTATTATTTTATACAGTGCCCAAAAAATATTTCTTTACGAGTAGCAATAAAATGATTATATTTTATATATTTCAGTAAACAAGTGTAGTTTAACTATTGGGTGTTGGAATTAATTCGTAGCGTTTTATTCATGAAAAAAATCGTTTATTTTAAATGAAATTGAAAAAACATATCAATGAAAGTATTTTCCATCGTTAGCCACTACTTTTCCCCATCTTTCAGGTAGGAGACGAATACCACGTCAGAAGAACGCCTCGTCTTTAGATGCAATCCGCGAATCGACCCATTTTTTGCAATCTTCATAAGAAGTGAGCTTCTACCCAGACAGGCCATGACTCATCGATCGAAACAAGTGGTAATCAGAAGGAGCAATATCTGGAGAATACGGCGGATGGGGTAGGACTTCCCATTTGAGCGTTTCCAAGTATGTTTTGACCGGTTTTGCGACGTGTGGACGAGCATTGTCGTGCTGAAAAATCACTTTGTCGGGTCTTTCAAAGTATTACGGCCATTTTTCCTTCAATGCACGGCTCAAGCGCATCAATTGAAGTCAGTAGCGATCCCCAGTGATGGTTTTATTCGGTTTGAGGAGCTCATAGTAGATCACACCCTTGTGATCCCATCAAATACAGAGCATGAGCTTGGATCCATGAATATTTGGCTTCGCCGCTGGTGTTGATAGTTGGCCGGGCTTAACCCATGACTCTCCGCTTGGGATTGTCGTAATTGATACACTTTTCATCGCCCGTGACAATTCGATGCAAAAATCTCTTCTTTTTCTCCCGTTGAAGCAGCAGTTCACAGGTAGGAAAACGTCTTTCAACATCCCTCGGTTTCAATTCGTATGGGACCCACTTTCCTTGCTTTTGGATTATTCCTATGGCTTTAAGGCGTTTTTCTACCGTTGACAAGTCAACTCCCAACGATTTAGACAATTCTTGAAGTGTTTGACATGGGTCTTCATTAAGAAATGCCTCCAATTCTTCATCGTCGAACTTTTTCGGCTGTCCAGGTCGTTCCTTGCCTTTCAAGTCGAAATCACCACTTTTAAAACATGAAAACCACTTCCGACACGTTTGCTCAGTTAGAGCATGGTCACCATAAACTTCCACTAAAATACGATGACTTTCGGCAGCACTTTTTTTCATGTTAAAATAATGAAGTAAAACTCCCCGCAAAAACAATTTATCCGGCACGAAATTCGACATATTCTATAAAGTACAAAGTGTTGTTATTTACGTTTCAACCAAATGACATATACAGAAACTGACGCCTAAGGAAAGCTGTCTTACGGGGAATATTTGGTTAAAGGGAACAATGGAAGAATGTACTACCCACGCCATCTCTTGTAAATCGCTACGAATTAATTCCAACACCTAATAAAATCTTATCGTAGTGATAGTTAAAAAAATCTATTAATATTGTAAATAATAATCTTTAATTAGTACATACTTGATAATTATTTTATAATAATTAGTTATTAATACTTAACAATTAACAGAGAGATAATTAATACCGCTATTAGTAAATATAAAATTTGCTAAAAAACGTCAGCATTATATTAAAGCACAAGGATTTAAAATAAGAAAAAAAATTCAATTTGTTTAAAATTTTTGATTAGAGAATTTTTTTGTGGTTTGTGTAGTTAGAAAATAATCATACTTTATGTTTATAGGAGCGGAATGAAATATTGAATTGAAACTTTTGTTCTTTTTACATAGTACGCGATGTAAACAAGGCAAACCTACCGTAGTAAAAGAAAATTTTCAATAGGTTGTCAATTATCAAAAATAAATTCTATGTGGATAGTGAAGAGATATTTATACTTTTTTCTGCCATTTCATTTTTTACTATCAAAATTTATTGACAACATTCAACTATTGTTAAAATGATATTAGGTGTTATTATACAGCTTTACAGATTCAAGTTGGAGTTTATACGAGATTTACAAACCGAAATGTAGTTACCACACCGTTTGGAATTCAATGTGAAACGGTTGTATTTTTTATTATTTATAAATAAAATTTTAAAATAATAATTTCTGTGGCTCTTGAACGTTTAAAAATGTATGAATATTATTATATGTGACTCGTATTTTTCAAGAAGTTGTTTACCCCTGCTATATACTATAAAATATCACTGTTTTCATATCTGTGTTATAATTTATTGATGGTTTGTTACAATTGTATATCTGAGCACGTGTACGAGAAAAAAAATAGTTTGATGTGTTGTTATTACATGTGACTAATTATCTTTAAACCTATATATATATATATATATATATATGAACACATTACATTATATTATACATATATAATATTATATATATATATATATATATAACATAATGTAATGTGTGTATATATATATATATATATATATATGTGTGTGTGTGTGTGTGTGTGTGTGTGTATGTAAATGTGTTTTACGTGAATATATTTTTTCTTAAAACATGTGCTTTAGGAGCAATAAGATAGTTAACACAAAAACTGGAATGGTATGGAAAAAAGTATGCATGTATAATAAATGAAAGTACAAAAAAAAAAATTTCAAATTGAATATATAAAAAATAATTTTTCTAACGAAAATTTTTGAAGATATTTCTACCTTCAAAATAATGAACTGAAAATAAAAAATGCAAATTCTTGATTAAAATCAAATGGTATTTATTAAATTAAATTTCATATGTAATGATTGAAAGTTGATATCGTATGAAACTTTTTAATTATAAAACAGATATAGATTTTTTTTAAATATAATAGTTTAAATAAAGCAATTGAAAATGAAATGTAATAAAATAAAATAGACTCTAAATAAGTATTACTTAGTTTGATAAAAAAAATCCTTCTTTTCTAAAAATATATTTAAAAACGCGAAAAATATTGTGCATGCTTTTTCAGTAAAATGTTAAAGTTAATAAAAAACTACAAAATCCAACAATTATCAGTTGTAATTTTTGGTGTTAAAATTTGAAATCATATTATAATTATCTAATAACTAATTGTCATATTTTATCTCAAAATATTTTCCATATAATTATATTAACCAAATTCAGGTGTATAGAAATATGAAATTTGTAAGAAATTAATAATCAATGAACGAAAATATTATTCCAATCATCCCAAATAACGATAAAAAATAACTAATCCTAAATACAAATTTGAGATTAGAAAATATTTTCCGACATACTAGATTTATTTCTTACAAAATCATATTTTTTTAATTATTAAGGAGTGAAGATACAATACAAGAAAAAGTAACTAAAATGAATAATTCACAAATTTAAGCACTTTTTAAACAATAAAAGAAATTACAAGTGACATATATAATTAGTCAGTGCTTTATATTTGGATTTACTAATTTTCTTTCTTTTCAAACGATCACTTTAGTAGGATTTATTAACATTATTATTATCATGAGAGTACATTCGAAAATAAAAATGTCATTGTTTTAACTTGGTAAAACAAAAAAAATGAATAAAAAACAAAAATATGAAAATGACTAAAAATATCAATATTAAATCTTTTTAATTTCATTATATAGTGTGTTTTACTTGTATTTGAGTTATGTAATTAGGAAAGAAGACACACAACAGAAATACCATTCAATTAAAATGAACCTGCATCTCTCTCTCTCTATATATACATATATATATATATATATATGTTTATATATATATATATATATATATATATATATATATATATATATATATATATGTATATATGTATATTAGATGTACAAATTAATTCTGTGCTTTTTTTTATAGAAAATAAACGTTCATGGAAAAATGGAATACAGTTTAATGCTCAAAATACCCCTCCCCCATAATTTGTATAACTTTGTTTCATATGTCTGGTAAATGACAAATCTCTTGTCAAAAAAAAGATGAGAGCTTAGAGTAGATGAAGTCTTAATCCATTTCGGGACCTTTTCCACTGGTTCAGTATTTTTTACATGTTTAATAAGTAACAACACCTTTCCCCAAAACTGCATAAAACTTTCCCGTTGCTTCACCAGTATTTTTTTAAGTGGAATGCGAAAAGTATGCAATGCTTAAGGGGACCCGGTTGTCTAGAATTTTCGAAAAATCGATTTTTTTTTCGAAAGTATAGTATCTTAAAAATATACTGTTAAAATTTGATGACGAAATTCAGAGTATTTCAGGATCTACAGCCCATTAGAAGGTCAGGTAGGTAGAAGAATAAGTGGAGCAGTTGAAACTTTAAACGCGTTTATCTCGAAACTACTTTTTTTCGTCTTGCGGGGGCTAGAAAAAAAACTACTTGACCGATTTGTCTGAAATTTTAATATGTTATTCTGAATAGTTCTACAATAAATATTTTACGGAACTAATAGTTTCCGTAAAATATTTATATTTTTTTTATTAACAAAACATTCAAAAATACTGGTCGTTTTCAAACTTGTACTTTTGACTACGCGCCATTTTGTCATTTTTTTTTTTTTTATTCTACTTCCTGCGATAGCTATACTTATACTAATTAAAAATTCGTCAATTGTTTTATTTCAGATCAGTGGGAGAGATAAATCATCATTCACCACGCAATTCCATTTTTTTAGAGAGGGAGGCTTCAGCATCATTTTTCTAATTTAAAAAAAAATTTTTTTTGTCTTTATTTTCATTTTTGTATAGTTTATTAGTAATAAAATAAGTGTAAAAAAATTTGAAAGCATTATTCATTACCCTCATATAGAAAAATTTTTTTTAAAATAGCTTAAATTTTAGGCCGCTAGATCACCGGGTCCCCTTAATATGCCGCTTTTCGGATGCCATCGTGTTAACTACTGTTTGGGAGGTTATGTCTATTGCTGGGCCAAGACATGTAGTATTTTCAAATATTAAGGCTGGTACTTCAAAATCCTAAAATGACGAGAAAATATTTTAATTTAAAACAGAGTTATGACTGCTTCAATTTATAGCTACAGAATTAATTTTCCGCTGTATATATGTATGCATATATATATATATATATATATATATATATGTGTGTGTGTATGCATATATATATATATATGTATGCATATATATATATATATATATATATATATATGTAGATAGATATAGATATAGATTCTGTTGTCAGATTTATAAGAAAAATTTGAACGTAAAAAGGTGTTTGCAAAAAGATAGACATATCTCTTTTTCATAGATTGTTAGTTTTCTCCTAACAACGATTTGTTATTCAATGGTTGTCGTAAAGGCGGAGATTTCATGTTTATTCGTTGATTTCCACTATCTTATATATACATACGTATTCATATATGCATACATACATATATACATACACATACGCACACATGCATATATATATATATATACATACATACGTATATATATACATATATACATATATATATATATATATATATATATATATATATATATATATATAAACTCTGTTATGTAATGCAAAGGGAAGATGAATCACATTGTATTTATTATTAACAGACGAAGAAGTAAAGGTGCCAACTATAATAATAAACAGTGATTTTATAATTGACAACTTCACACACTGTAGGAAAAATAAGTTGGAAGATAATACAAAGCAATATGGTGAAAGACCGAAAGAATTGGCTACAAGTCCTATAAAAAAATTTGTTAAAAATAAAAATTAGTCATAAATTTTCATTCTCTTTGATGAAAATTTATAACTGATTTTCATAATTTTTAATGTTACCGCATTTTCACAGCCTAGCAACTAACGAATTATGAAAACATACTAATTTTTCTGAATTACAAATATCCTTTTAAAAAAGATTCAATGAACAATGAATTTTAACACAAATTTTCTTTCCTTAAATATATTATACTTTTTTCTGTATGAACTGAAATGATTTTATTTTTTTTTTTTAAATATTTTTTGTTATTATATTCGACAATAGGATGTTTTTTATAAGAGCTCGTGAAGACATATTGAAATTACTACATCAGTTTCTCTCAAACAGTATAGGGAAACGATAACAATTTTTTAAAACACATTAAATATAAAAAATGACATAAAATTTCATCAATTTGTTAGTATTCCAGAAATTATCCCATTCATGCATAGAACTGAACAATAAATTTTAATATTAAATCTCATAAATTTCAAATATAATGTTCTAGTCATTAATATATATATATATATATATATATATATATATATATATATATATACATATATATATATATATATATATATATATATAATATGTTAATATATATATATATATATATATATATATGTATATATATATATGATTATAAATAATATATATATATATATATATATATATATATATATATATATATATATATATTAGAAGGTAAACACATTTGATATAAGTTTTTATAAAAATTCAATAATAAACAGATCAATATTATTAATTGGCATGTCTTCTTATGACATAAACAATTATATTGATCAGTAGAAAAAAAAATAAAAACATTTATTAGGTTAGTGTTATTATTGTTATTGAATGATACTTATGAATTTTTAATCTATTTCGTCAGTTTCTTAAAATCCCATTACTGGAATTTACTGATTCTAGTTATCAATAACAAATTATTATTTTGGAAGCGACCTCTGGAGTAATGAGTACGATTTAATTGAAAGATAAACGATTACTTAAATTATAATTTATAACTGTATGTATTTTTTCCGTAAGTTTTATTCAGATATCATTACATATTTCACACAAAATGGTATAATTCAATACCTGTTATTAACCCCACGTAAATGCAATACTATATTGTTTGCTTGAGTGATTTTCTAGTTCTATATGTATCAATAACTGACCAGATACAAATATCAACCTAACATATTAACTTTGTTCACAATGATAAACAATGCGGCGCGGAAGGAATTATTACATAATCACCTGTAATGCTCGCCAATGTGTGGTTAAGGGCGTATGTACGTTTGTATTTATTGTTTCGTTACAATTCATTGGAATAATAGAACACGAATAATAAAATAATCTACTTCACAATACCTGTTGCTAGTCAAAGAAAGGTCATAGTAATGTCGCTTACTATTTTTACTTTCATTATCTTCGTTAGTTTTGCAAATCGATGTTATTTATATACTTATTAACACGGAATATCATGTCAACTCGATGAACTTACATTATCAAATCTAAGGTCAAGTTAATATTACTGATGAAACATTTCCTAATTTAAGTGGAAATAATTAATAAGGAGCGTCGTTCAATTATTATCAGTTTTATTTCTTTTTCGAAAAAATCTAAACATTTTTTTTAAATTAATTTCCATAATTATAAACGTTTTTAAAAGTGAAGCTTGGTATTTTATCTCACATATTAAAAATGGGAATATTTATTATTTGTAAATTATCCTGTTTACTGTTGGATTTTTTTTATGAAAAATATATCAATCATTGTGCAAGACGCGTAAGATTACTGAAATTTATTTGCAAATTTGTACTACTAATAAATATATTTCATACATTTATTAGATATTTTTTAAATTTTCATTGAGTAATATAACATACACATACAATAAACACACATATACACACACACATATATATATATATATATATATATATATGTATATATATATACATACATATATATATATATATATATATATATATATATATACACAGTAACATCTCAAGTTACATAAGTAATGCGTTCCGTAAACCTTTAGTAACTTGAATTTTACGTAAGTCGAATTTGTAAATTACTAACGTGTAACCTCATAAGAAACTGGAATATTTATTATTATTATATGTACGTTATTATTTACAGTAGTGTACAAAACAGAAGCAACAAATTCTACTTAAACATTTAAGTGTATTTATCTTTTCTTACAGTTAGTTTACAATGATATTAATAATGCATAGTTATATATTGTTGAAACAAAAATAAAATGTTAAAAATTTTCAAAAAGCATAATAACTCTTTAAGATTAAAATAGCAACAAAATCCATTAACCCCTCAATTTTGTAAAAAGGACCAACACCATGAGCTGAAAAACATGTCCAAAACCATCACTCTGCCATCTCCATGCCTGGTTGCGATTCATTTGAAAAGTTACAGGCTAACGAAAAAGCTACTGCTGAGAAGAAAACATTTACAGAAAAGGTTTGTATTTTTAAAGAAAGCACACCTTTCCTAAAAAAACCTCATTTCAAAGCATAAAGTATCAATTGAACTACATATTTCAATTCAACAAGTTGTAATTTTCTAGATTTATAATGTATCTGCGAATTTTCAGTAATATATATATATATATATATATATATATATATATATGCTATAATTCCTCCATTTATGCGGTCCCCATTTACGCGAATCCACTTAACGCGGTTGAAAAATTTTTAAACTTTAAATAATCAACTAGGCAGCAGATGCCACCACAAAGCATAAATTTATCATATTGTATACACATTATAATTATACAAATTCGGAAATTCCCCAATTTAATTTATTCAATAATCTTATTTAAAATTCTGTTATAAAAATATGTAGTGCAGTAAAAATAAATAATAATAATAAATAAATAAGTAAATTAAATAAATTGTAAAAAAATGTGGAGGTCGTGCATTATAAACCGTAGATACGCGATAGATTAATAAATAATGGCATCATTAAGAGGTACATTAAATAAAATGATTAAGAAAAAGAAAAGAATCCAGATAAGTTAAAAGTTAAAATTTATCCAGATGCTGGAAACAGGTGAAAAAATTAATAATGTTGCTCGGTTATATAATCTTAACGGGTCTACAATTTGCACGATTAAAAAAAGTTCTAACGCTTTTAAAATAGCAATGAAAGGAGGCATACCAAAAAGTTACAAGATAGTGAAATATGCAAGAAATACTATTATGGCGAAAATGGAAAAGTTATTAATTCAGCGGATAGAATAAAATAACCAAAACACATTGGTATGGATACATGCATTATACAAAATAAGGCTTTGTCAATTTTTAATCAGTTGAAAAAAAATATGAAAAGCAAAATGAAGAAGTGAATGAAGAAGGAGATGAAGAAAAGTCATTATCTTTCGTTGTCAGCTAAGGCTGGTTTGATAAATTCAAGAAAAAATACAATCTACACAACATCAAGTTTGTGGGCGAAGCTGCTAGTGGTGATTGGGAAGCAACTACTGAATTTGTGAAATCTTTTAAAATTTTACATTTATATTGAAAGAAGAAAAAGCGTTTCCCACTTCAAGTCTGCTAAAGTCGCTCTCACACTGCTATTATGTGGCAATTCCAGTGGTGATTACAAATAAAACCAATTTTATTTTACCAATTTAGTAATCCACAAGTTCTCAAACATTTTAAATCACACTATTCTGAATCAACAACTAATGATCTTATTGAATTAAATCAAGAAGAGAAGAACGAAGAAGGAGAAAAAAGACGATGAAAAAGAAGCATCTTACCTGTTTACAACCCAGAACATTAAAGTTTCCATATCTATAATTCAAAAAGCTATTGGTTTTATTGAAAGCTTAGATTCTAAAAGCGAAAGAAGTGGTTCAATCAGCACTGGATTAAAAGCTCAGATCGCAATATTCTTGTATTTTTTATATAGAGGGCGAGATAAAAATTATAATTGAAACGTTTCATCCTTATTTTTTTATCACTATTAAGCATACTAACGTAAGATGTACCTTTTTCTTGTTTACCATTCATAAATTATTTCGTATCTTCCTCTTTTCAATTACTTTTAATATTTTTCTCGATGAAAAATTAATTGATTTCCTTTTTATATATATTTTTTTCAAATTTATGACAATTTAAATTATTTCTTTCATCCAAAAAAAGTTTTTGTTCTGTTACTTTTTATTTTTTTGGATCGTTTGAGTGTCTTTTTCCACTACTAGTTTTAGTACGTTTGCCTTTTTTATGTATATATTAGATACTCATTAGTTGTCAACGTGCCCTTAAACCATAAAGAACTAACTAACTAGATACTCATATATTAAAGTGGTAGATATTTTTCTTCAGGTAGGTAGTGGGGTTCCAAATATTTCCCCAAAATGATACACATGTTGAAACTTGTAGTGGAGACATTTAGATGCTTCAAAGAACAAATATTATCAGTTCAATACATCAGTGATATCACTGGTATAAAAACGCCAAATAATAATAATAAGTTTAAAATAATTATTTTGGTTTCAATTACTTTTAATAAGCGCTTTTTCTCAAATCTTGTGAAAATTATTAAAAACTAATGGAAGTCTTATTATAATATTTGATACATTTTTGTAATAATGAATTAGTATTGCGTAAAAATATTAAACATTGAAAACTGTTCGAATTTTACGAAACATCAAAGGTTATATGTTACAAAGTGAACACTAATATAAAATAATATGTATTATAACTTGCCACAAGTGCGTAATTGAATGCAAACAGTTACTGAATTACAAGTACGAAACCACATTTCTGTGATAAACGAAGCATATCCCAAAACATTACAACATGTTAATCAGTAAAGAAGTAACGTACTACAGGGCATATGTAGAACATTGTAGGTGTTATATTGACAATACAACACGATAAAACATTTCTTTAGCAACAATTAATATGCGATTATGTATTCTAGAAAATACTTTTGCTCTCATTTTTTTTAGAAATCATTTGTTATAAATACGTATTAATCTTTCTTATGCAATTATTTTCTTTCAACTTGAATTGATTTAAACTACGATCAAATTGAAAATTGCTTTCTTCCATTCTAAAACTTTTTTTATTCAGCTAAAATTTCTTTTAACAAAATTATTATAATTACTATTATTATTAATTATTATAATGTTACGTTTATAACTTATGTTACATAACATTATAATAGTAATTATTATTGTAATAATTTCTATTATAATGTTATTTAAAAAATGTTTTCAGAAACCTTTTTAGAAGAATTTCCGTCAATTTGTTTATTCATTACGAACCTTTATATTTCATTACTTAATCAGATATTGTTAATTTTTAACATATAATACCATAAAACTCTACTATTAAATGATGAAAAACATTCAGAAATCAGATACAATAAACACTATTCAACATATGAGTTCATAAGAACAAAAGTAACGAATCTACAGGATCACAAATAAAATATAACTTATTTCAGTAAATTTTATTAAAGCATTTGATTCATATTCTTCATTCATTAATAAATTAAATTTCCAAATTAGTTTCGGTTACTAATGACCTTAGTTGTCGACGGAACCTTACACTTTAAATAACTATCTCCAAGTGAGTTTACTACATTAGTTATAAGGTATAAATAAAATTTAATTTCTATGAAAAGTTTTTTCATTATTTATTTTACAAATTGCCTTTTTTTATTAAACTTGATTGATACAAAAACCAATAAATTTCATATTGGCTTGATGCATAATTATCTACTAAAAAAGAAATGAGAACAATACATTTATTTCATCTACTATTTTTTTTTAATGTTAGTAGCACTCTAATCATCACAGTGAGATTTCGAGAACCAACTTTTTTTAAATATTAAAAAGTTCTAAAGTTTGGATAATATAAATGAAAAAGATTTTATTTGTACTTTAGTGCATGAAGATGATAGCATTACTACTGAAATATTCTTAAATAATTATCAAAATCAATTAATAAAAATTTTTCATCAAAAATTATTTGTGAATCGTGATGTGAGTGATACTTCATTTATAAATATGAAATGAATTAAACCATAGTGCTAAAAGCTTTATTTCAATAAAGAATAATACCGTGAAAATATTGTCTTTTTCCAAATTACTGTTAGATTATATTTTTTGAAATGTTTTATAAACAAAAAGTAATAATTTTGAAAAATACAGTTATGTAGGAAATAAAGATAATTCTATTACGAAATATTTCTTATCATTTTCCTATACTATATGGAAAGATTAGATTTCGATCAGGTGACTCGCTGAAGATACAATAATGTTTATCTAAAGTTGTTTTCGAATATAATGGGACTTAAAGTCTCTCACGTGGATTTAATATTGAAAAATATACAGAAAATGTTGCGTCTATTAATTTTAAATTTTTTTTACAAATAATCCAGTCGATTATAATTTGGATTTTATATATTTTCTAGTATTCTAAATTCATTTTTAATCGAAATAAAATTGTTTTTGTTCCACGATATCGTTTTGACATAAAGACACTTTTACAAATGAATCATTTTTTCACCCCAAAAACCATAAACATTTTTCTGCTCAGCAACTTTCAATAAATTATCATTAATTATTTTTGACTTGTTTTTGCGCGATAATATATATTTCGATTGTGATGTCATCATCTTTAGAGCGCTAAAGTATAGAAAAATTAACTTTGTTTCCTTCTTTATCTAATCTATAAAAAAATTCGAAGCCTGTACATATAAAGAATATATTTAAAATAAACCTGCAATTTAGTTTTATTAATTTTAAATATTCTTCTTGGGTCATTTCTTATGTCATTTTCATTAAAAAATATTCAATTAGGACAAAAAATATATATATTCATGAAAGAGAAGTGCTTTTTTATATTTTAATACATAAAACCTATTCACAAATTATTTTTGACTCATTCTACAAACAATATTTTTTTTGTAAAAATAGTCCAAATTTACTATTGATTATTTTGACGTTGCTGATCCACATTAAGATGGCAATGCAAATATTTTTTTCTATACCTTAGTGCTCTAAGCATAAGATCCTTGCCATCGATATGTATACAGATAACAAGAAAATATCAATAACAAATTATTGAACATTTTTGATCAGAAAATGTATTGCGGCTTGTGAGCTGATGAAAAATTCATTTATGAAAAATGACAAATTTAATCTTAATACAAAATCTATGGAATGAATTTGAAAAAGTTTTATTTTAATTTTTTTAGTTGAAAAATTAATTGATGTATTCGTGTAAAACAATATTAATATTATATATATATATATATATATATATATATATATATATATATATATATATATATATATATATATATATATATATATACACTGACAATTGTTGTATTTCAGTAATTAAATTTGGTTCACATATGATATAATTACATTTTGGTACTCGTAATCATTGTATGATAGAAAAACCTTGACAACATTTTTTCTAGGACGTTATCCTTCCACGAATAACCCTTTCTACAATGTTTACATAATTTCCTGTTTAAGGTATAAAAATAGAAAAGAAAAATAAGTTCATGAAAATATTATTAATCCTTTCGTTTCTAACACCTACTAAAGTCGACATTCGTGCAATGGTATGTTTCATACTAACGCCGACTACAACCGTAAAGCGGCCTTTGGTGCACTTGCTCCACCTAGTTGTCACAACATAGCATGTTTGATCATGTATCACTGATACGTATCGCATTTGTTTTCTCAGTAAAATACATTGTAACATTTAACAATCAGACCTCTGAGTATTATAGTGAAACATTTTTTTAAGATATTTTTGTACGCATTTTTTAAAGAAATCATCTATTGGTATGTCTGTTTATTTCTTAAAGCTTATCACTCGAACTGAAAGAGGTCTAAAATCATTTTATATATGATTGTCAATTATCGATAATAATTTTAAAATTCTTGTTTTTTTTTCCAAATATTAGATATAAAAATATTTTGAAGTAATACTGGTAAATTTTCAACTTTTTTAAAACAAATTTTGATAGAGAAATAATTTTAGAAGAAATAAATTCCTCGATAAGTCTTCACCGAACAAAAAAACAAGTGCCGGTAATAGTGTGGATCGAAAGTAAGTTCATTTTCAAGTTTATACAACTTTTGTTAGAAACCTTAAATGAAATGACATCCTTATTGAACAATAATTTTCTTTTCAGTTAATTTAAAGTAGCGATTTTCTCGCATTTTTTGCTTTAATTAGTCACTTTTTCACAATATATATATATATATATATATATATATATATATATATATATATATATGCGTATGTGTGTGCGCATGCGTGTGCGTGGGTGTGCTCGTGCGTGATTACGTGGGTTTGCGCGTGTGTGTATGTGTGGCTATGTGATGGGTCTATAATTAATTAATTCATTGAAAATCATATGTTTTCCAGTGAATTATAGAAAAATATTTTGCATATTTGAAATAGAATGCTTTTGTGCATGCACTGTACATTATTTAATTACTGCTAAGGATTCAACATAATTAAAAATTGAGATTATTTCAATTTTAATTTAATAATCTTCATTTAAAATTTATTTTATTTTATTTTATAAATATTATTTCAATCTGAATTATAAATTAATGTCCAATAAATTATCGTTTTCTAATTATCTTTTATTAGTTATTAATTGCATAAATACAGATATTCATTCATTTTATATCATTTGTATATGGCTTTTATTGTAATGAACAAATTCCTTGATAACCTTTATTTTGTTCAGTTTCGGTTTTTTTTTGACAGATAACTATGAAATATTCAAGACAATAAATCAATTGTGTCAGTTTTATAAATATAATATAATGATAAAATATATCAGAAGTAAATATATACATTTTCTAAAAATGATTTAAATTTTATGTAAAATGATGATAATAATTGCATTCAGTATAAATTTATATAACAGGTTATATTTTTTCAAATCATTAAAATACCTAATTATAATCAAGGATAATTTCTCTTTCCCTCCCTTATTTTGGATCTGAATTTACATTAAAACTCGTGTTGAAGTTTTATTAGTTTACTAACAAAATAAAGCTTTAAGTTCAATAAAATTTTTTTTTTGAGTTAGATAAAAGCTGTATATGTGATATTCTAAACAAATTAAATTATACAAAGTCTTTCCTTCGTTTTTATATTATATAATGCATCTATTTGTTATCTAATAATCACTAATATATATCAGTCAGGGGAAATCTCTTTTATATATAATAGAACACATTTAATATTCTGTCCAGACATTGTTTATCTTTTTTGAGATTACTAACGCTAATGGAATAAATTATATATATATATATATATATATATATATATATATATATATATATATATATATATATCTATTTGTGTGTGTATGAGTGTGTGAGTATATGTGTGTGACTGTGTCTGTGTATGTATGTGTGTGTAAGTGTGTGTGTATGTATGTGTGTGTATGTGTGTATGTATGTGTGTATGTATGTGTGTATGTATGTGTGTGCATGTGTGTGTAAGTGTGTGTGTATGTATGTGTGTGTATGTATGTGTGTGTATATAAGTGTGTGTATATGTGTGTGTATTTATGTAGGTGTTTTAAGTATTTTTTAGATGTAAAGTCAGGAAAAGATAATGGGTGTACCAGTGGAGCGGGAAATTTACTCACCAACTGTTGGATTAAGGGGATAAAATTAAATGATACATTGTTAGTTATTCATAGCCATTTAATAAATATGGAGCAATAGTCCGATGCATATCGAGCTTTCGCTGTGAAATCATTTTATAAAAATGGCGAGTCTGCTACAACAGTACAATGACTATTTTGTAATCATTATAACATTTCGCATCGTTAGTAGGTATCAATCGCTTATGGTATCATCTTGTGGGTTTAGAAGTTTAAGAAAACTGGTTTCGAATTAAATTTGAAGCATCAAGCATCTAGAAGAACAGTAGAAACTCTAGAAAACGTTGAGAATGTTAAAGTTACTGTACCGTGTAGCTCACGAATTGATTACAATAATATGATTTGAACGTTTTTGACGTAAGAATTAACTCGATTTACAGCCATTAAATGGTTCCAGTAAGACCGGCCAACAAGACATATCGCTAGAGTATCCATGGTTGCTCGAAGAACGCTCTTTCTGAACCAAATCATTTCCATCAATGGAGATGTCGTTAGGCCAGCAAGATTCCTAGATTTGACGGCGTGGGATTATTTTCTTTAGGGTTATCTTAACTGCAAGATGTATATTGATTGTCTAAGTACTATCCATGAACTTAAATTAAAGAAACATGAAGCAATTGCGAGAATTCCATCAGATATATTAAAACGTGTAATGGAAAATTTCCGAATAAGATTGCAGGAATGCATGCATCGAAATGGTGGTTATCTATCAAGCGCTATGTTTAAAAATAAAATGGCTTCATGTACCTAATAGAATATGTAAACAAAATTATGTAAAAATATAAATTCATTTAATTACAGTTTTTAAAATTCACCCGTTCCTCTAGAGCATCTTGCATAAAGCAGTAATACCAAACAATTGAAATAAAATCGGAATCATATATATATATATATATATATATATATATATATATATATATATATATATATATATATATATATATACAGGGTATTTGAATGAACTTCGGGCGATTTTAGTTTTTAATAATTTTTAAATAAAAATTTAATTATTTTTTTAACGATTGTTTATTTAACTGTGTGGAATTATGTTTGAAAATGATATCTCAAATAGCTGCTTCTGGCTGCGATACAAATACGGGCTCTTTCTATCACATTTTTCATTACGTTTCCGAATATTTTTGATGTTATTTGAGAGATTTTTTATTGTAAGTTGTCCTTAAGCAGTCGAATTGTTACTGGCTTGGGTAGCGTAGACACTTTCCTTTGAGTACCCCTCTCCCCAAAATGGAGTACTTAAATTAGGTAAACGAGATATCTAATCTATGTAACAACATTTTGAATTCGGATAGGAAAAGCATCACGCAAAATTTACATCGTATCGCTAGATGTATGCTATGTGGCACCGTCTTGTTACAACCACATGCGCTGTAGACCTTGTTTAGTAACCTCAGGCATAAAAAAGATTTACAGAAACGCATGATATCGGCTCACCAGTAACAGTAATAACATTTATATTAGCATCTTCAAAAAAATAAAAATGGTACAATAATGACAAAAGCTAAATTGTATACCAAAGAGTTACTTTACGAGGGTGGAGAGGTCGTTCATGGATCAGTTTTCGGTTTCAGATCTCCAATAACAGTTGTTTTGTTTGTTTATATATCCAAGCACGTCGAAATGAACCTCGTCACTAATGACTAAATTTGATAATAATTTCGATAAAATGTTTTAATTACTGTAACATGTTATTGCGGCGTTAAATTCTATATAATAAATTATCTGCATCGAAACTATAGCACTATTAAATTACAACTTTTAGCTATATAACAAACAAAAATGACGTCGAAACAAAATTAGCCGAGGTTCAATCAAACACCTGTATATATGCATATATATATATATATACGAGGTCAGACAATTAAGTAATGCGACCGATTTTTTTTCTCGGCCTGTGGTAACACTGCGAACCTGTAACTCCGCCACCGTAATAGCAGATCCCTACTCTCTCGATTGAGACCTTGACCACCCTCGTACGATCATTTCTTCGCCAGCTGTTTAGTGTTTTGTAACAACGCGCGAGTAGTGCATGTCACGAAAATGGAACAGAGAAATTTAGAACAACGGTGCGCGATAAAATTTTGTGCAAAACTCGGCGAAACCGCGACAGAAACTTATGAAAAAGTGCTTAAAGTGTATGGTAGTGATGCCCTGAGTCGTACTAAACGACAAAGCCAACAGTGGCTGTCCCCTGGAGCACCAAGGCCAAAGAAGGCGAGAATGAGCAAGTCCAAAGTGAAAACCATGTTGATTTGCTTCTTCGACAGCAAAGGGGTGGTTCACAAAGAGTTCGTACCACCTGGACAAACCGTAAATCAAGTATTCTACCGCAATGTGCTCGAAAAATTACGAAAAAGGGTGCTCAGAGTGCGTCCAGAGATCGCGAAGACTTGGGTTCTGCATCACGACAATGCTCCCTGTCACAGTGCGTTCAGTGTCTCTCAGTTTTTGGCGTCTAAAGGCATCGCAACGTTACCACAACCGCCCTATTACCGGACATGTCACCCTGCGACTTTTTCCTATTCCCCCATATGAAAAAATTCGTCAAAGGTCGACATTTTGACTCCGTTGAAGATATCCAAGAATCTGTGACGAGGGTACTCGGAGAGGTCCCACAAGAAGTGTTCCAGAATTGTTACGAAAACTGGAAAACTCGCTGGAATAAGTGTATAGATGCGGGAGGGGACTACTTTGAAGGGGATCGCAGCGATGTACCTTAATTTTTAAATATACTCGATTTTTGAATTTTGTCGCATTACTTAATTGTCTGACCTCGTATATATATATATATATATATATTCATTTATAGACTGTATGCAGGTACATTTGTTCTTAATTATCTACATTTTTTCTATTTATATTTAATCTCAGTATCGGTAATGACAAAAATTATATTTTAATTATTTTGTAAGGTCGGAAAGAATAGAAAAATCATTTTTATTCTTTAAGCGTTTCTATCTCATATGTATAAATTCGTATTAGATATAGACAGACTTTGTTATATAATGCAAAAAACTTCAAACACTTGGTGTATATATATATATATATATATATATATATATATATATATATATATATATATATATATATATATATATATATAGATAGATAGATAGATAGATAAATATTTTTTTTATATTATAAATTGTTTTATATTTTTTTTAATGATAATTAAATTAGTCTCGATTTTTGTAGTTGATACTAAAAAAATAAAAGCTGTTCTAAAACACGAATTTAAATTTTGTTTACGTTAACCAAATATAAAGTGAAAATAAGCGGAAATGTACATAATACAAGCTGAATTTTCCATTAAATACAAATTTTCATATCAAGCACATTTCATGGATATACTGAGCAAATTTAATCTCTAAAAACGTTATAATTTGTTGGTAAATAATTTTTTTTAAAACAGACGATAACTGTTCTTTAATCTTAAATATAATATTGTATATATTGGATTTGTCTATATTATTATCATTTATCTTAATAAATAAACTTTAAAAATATATAAAAAGTTTATAAATTGTAAAATTTGATCTATATATATATATATATTTATATATATATATATATATATATATGTATATATATATGTATATATATATATGTATAATATATATGTATATGTTTTTTATATAGTTACATATATTGAATTCAATTCTTTCTATTGTGTAATTAAATAAATAATCTTAATCTGTTTTAATAAATTAATAAATAAAATATTTATAATTACAAATACCGTTAAAATGTTTAATAATTGTACATGTATATATATATATATATATATATATATATATATATATATATATATATATATATATATACACAATATACATTTGTGGTGCTATATAAACTAAATCTACTTAATGAAACCATGAGAAACCGATAAATATACCAGATTACCTTCAGAGACATTATCACTGAATGATATTTAACAGCTAACAAAGTGAACTTCTTAATTCTGTCATTAATATTGTTTATGAATGTTTAATGAGTTTGCGAGTTATTAATAAGAATCGTAAATAATAAAACCTATTTACAGTTGCTTAATTATTAATTTATTAATGTCTTTTTAATTTTTTTTCTCTTTATTTGCATTTGACTGAAATATTAACAAGTAATTTTCTATTTTTTCATTCATATTGTATATACATACATACATACGTACGTACGAATACACGCACGCACGCACGCATACATACACACGCATACATACACACACATACACACACATACCCACGCATACATACACAAACATACGTACATGCCTATACACACATACATACATACATACACATACACATACATACATAACAGGTGGGCTGAAAAGTTCGTAGGCTTGCATAGAAAAAATTTTTTTTTTGATAGAATTTGATTTTATTATTCAATATAGTTCCCTTCGAGGGCGATACAACGATTATAGCGGTCATACAATTTTTCGATACCATTTTTATAATACGATTTGTCTTTAGCCTCAAAATAGGCTTCAGTTTCGGCGATTACCTCTTCATCGGAGCAAAATTTCCGTCCAGCGAGCATCCTCTTGAGGTCTGAGAACAGAAAGAAGTCGCTGGGGGCCAGATCTGGAGAGTACGGTGGATGCGGAAGCAATTCGAAGCCCAATTCTTGCAATTTCGCCATCGATTTCATTGATTTGTGACACGGTGCATTGTCTTGATGAAACAGCACTTTCTTCTTCTTCAAATGAGGCCGCTTTTTCGCGATTTCGTCTTTTAAACGCTCCAATAACGCTACGTAATAGTCGCTGTTTATGGTTTTTCCCTTTTTAAGATAGTCAATGAATATTATACCATGAATATCTCAGAATACTGATGCCAGAACCTTGCCAGCCGACTTTTGCGTCTTTCCACGCTTTGGAGTCGGTTCATCACGTGCAGTCCACTCGGCTGACTGTCGATTGGACTCCGGTGTGAAATGATGGAGCCATGTTTCATCCATCGTCACATATCGACGCAAAAATTCGGATTTATTACGATTGAACAGCTCCAAACACTCCTTAGAATCATCGATTCGTTGTTGTTTTTGGTCGATTGTGAGCTCGCGCGGCACCCACTCTGAAAAGAGCTTTCGCATATCCAAATATTCATGCACGATATGGCCAACACGTTCCTTTGATATCTTTAGGGTCTCAGCTATCTCAATCAACTTCACTTTACGGTTATCAAAAATTATTTTGTGGACTTTTTTGATGTTTTCGTCGGTAACAGCCTCTTTGGGGCGTCCACTGCGTGCATCGTCCTCGGTGCTCATTTCGCCTCGTTTAAATTTAGCAAATCACTTCTCTACGGTTGATTTTCCTGGTGCAGAGTCCGAATAATGTTTATTAAGCCAAGCCTTGGTTTCAACAGTATTTTTTTTCGCCAAAAAGCAATGCTTTATTAACACACGAAATTCCTTTTTATCCATTTTTTCAAGGTAACAAAAGTTCTTTCACTAAAAATGCTATAACTCAGATACTAATAGTGCAACAGCTGTCAAATTTATACACGCGTCTTTTGAAGATTAGGGCTAACTAAAAATCATACATACATACATACATAAATACTTATATGTACATAAATATATATATATATATATATATGTGTGTGTGTTTTTGATAAGTATGGTAAAAAAGCAAGTTAAACACCGTTTTTTGGAAAAAAATCGATTTTATTTTTTAACATAGTCTCTATTGAGGGCTGTTCACTTGGTCCAACAAGTCTGTAAAATGCGTATTGACGACGACGATGACATCCTTATTCGACAAGAATTTATTCCCATCTAGCCGAATTTTCAAGTTTTGGGAAGAGGAAAAGTCGCCCAGGTTACCCTGGTAAAAGACTACTTTTTTGTGCGCCAAATTTGTCCGTTTTTGTTTCAGCTCTTATTTCATATGCTCCAATAATGTTACATAATAGGCTTCTGTTATCGTTTTTTCTTTCGTTAATTAGTTGATCCCTTATGAATCCCAGATGCCTTATGATGCCTTAGGAATCCCAGAAAACAGTGACCATCACCTTCCCAGCCGACAAAATGTTTTTTTTTGCGTTCTTTGGAGCACTTTCACCAGTCGTATTTTCATTTTTGCAGCAACTGCTACAATGCTCGCTTCAAACATCTGTAGAACGTGAACAAGGCGTCGCTTCTGACTAAAATTTAACCTATGTTAGTTTGAAAAGTGTCACTTGATAACCGTGACGTTTCCAAATGAATAGTGGCGCCATATCATAGAAATTTACCAAATTTATAAAACGACCCAAGTATATATATATATATATATATATATATATATATACATATATATATATATATATATATATATATATGTATATATATTTATCTACATTTATATATATATATATATATATATATATATATATATATATATATATATATATTTATCTACATTTTTATATATATATATATATATATATAGATAAATAGATGATATATTTTTTATTATCATTGATTAAGATATTTGTGTATCATAATGAGTCAATATAACAGTGGAAATAGAAGTATAAAAATAAACAGTAATAACAGATTCTTTCCGGGCTAGCAAGCTATTGCCTTTGTGAGTATTCTGGATTTCTGCTGACTAAACTACGAAACGCGATCTTATCAGGGAACCGTGAAAACTGCTTCACATCTTACTAAGAATCTAATCTCCATGAAACGCTTAGAAAATTTTCGAAATGAAAAACATAAGTATGTGTGCTTGGTACTTGGTATAGGAAATAGGATCAAAAGTCATCCAGCTATACAATAATTTTTTTTTGAATTTAATAGTTTATTGAATTTATTTCATTTTATTTGAACTCATCAGTCATTCTGTAATTTATATAGTATTTGAAATGTTAAAAAAAAAATCTTTATTAGTGCAATGACAGAGAGTAATTTTTACTATATCATCATCATCATCATCATCTTCAGCCCCTGTCAATCCACTGCTGGATAAAGGCCTCTTCCATGCTTTTCCATTTTGTTCGATTCAGTGCCTCTCTTTTCCACAGTTTTCCAAGAAAGTTTTTAATATCCTTATCCCATCTGTTCATTGGTCTCTTTCTGTGTCTTTTCATATTCCTTGGTTCCCAGTCAATAATTTCTCTTGTCCATCGGTTGTCTTCTCTTCGTGTGATATGTCCCGCCCATTTCCATTTCAGACTCTTTACTCTTGTTATTTTATTATATATATATATATATATATATATATATATATATATATATATAATAAAATAATAATATAATATAATGTCAGTGGACTGACAGGGGCTGAAGATGATGATGATGATGATGATATAATATATAAATATATATATATATATATATATAGCATGTTTTGAAAATTTGAATGCTTGTTCACAAGAGGGCCGAATTGCTAATATGGCGGATGAAGAAAATATTAAAAAAATAACTACTAAAACAATAACAACTCTACTCGAATTCGTAGATTAAAAGCTAAAAAATAACAGCATTGACAATTTAATACACTTTGAAATGAATTATTTTTCAATACATTTCATTTTCACTTTTTATTAATAATTATGCAGTGTTCATATTATGCAGTAAAATATGATATAACGCTTCACATATGTATGAGGAACGTTCGTTATTTCTTATTTGCATTTGTAACCAGCATTTTTCATATAAAAATTGTATATTTTTATATGATATTTTTTTGATATTTAGTTACTATGTACTTAAAAATAGTAGTTGAAATATTGACTTTTAACCTCGTTAACTTTTTACTAGTTTAAACCTAATATGGTACTTGCAATCTTTTTTATACTGAGACAAAAATATAAGAAAAAACTTATCATATCTGTTATATATATATATATATATATATATATATATGAATATATACATACACACACGGAGAAGAATAAAAAAACAATAATAATCAAAATGACTTTCATAAAAAAATACAAATATGTATATTTATAAACTACATATTGTTACTTGTTGGATATTTTTTTACAAGTTTTTTTTTATAATTATGATGTCAAATAAAATTTAAAAGTAGATATAAAATCATTCTTACTTAAGAGATTATTGTGTCGTCCGGTTAATTAGTGTTTTTAATTTCGAAATGGTACATTGCATATATTTATTTTTAAATACAAAAATATTTTTTCAAAAGTTTCAAAAAGATTTGTTCAAATTCAGGATTGTAGCGTCAGAAAAATATACAGATTTGGATTTCGGCTTCAAAACCAATTTCGATGTTGACACCCGATGTCAACTTCGACTTTAGTGTATTAGCAACCACATCTGACATATGTAGTAATAGTATGATATAGATCAGTGATGAAGATCTTGCGGAATTTTTGAATAATTGGTTAATTATATATCTTATATATAATTAACTAAATATGCATATATTCCATAAGCATTCTTTTGTTTTTACGGAAGGTAGGCAGTTAACCTTATCTTCCAACCTTCCTCCTTTATCCGGGCTTAGGACCGGCAACAATTGGATCGGAATACTCAATCGATCCGACACAATTGTAGGCGGAGTTATTAACTTCACTTTCAGTTTACTCTCTAATCAAAAATATTTAATAATTGATTATGGATTTATTTTAATTGATACTTATACTCATTTCGATGTGAATTCCATTACACTCAAGGTGCTTAGATACAGGAATTCATACCTGAGAGCATCATTTTCTGTTATTGAGCACTTTCAAGTATTGCACATATTCAAAAAGAAAAATTATTTGTATTTAGTAGGTTGTCTGAAAAATTCATTTGGAAAAGAAAATCCAATATATTTTAAATAATTTTTAAAATGGGACAAAAGAAAAGAAAGTGTTAGTGGAAATATAAATATAGGTTACTACATCAAAAGACATTATAAGGGAAAAAAACAAAAAATCGGAGTCGGATTAGTACTTTTTTAACGGCTATGGCTTTAACACTGAATCGAATCTACGACTCCACTAAAAAAACACTGACTATACGATTCCGTTTTCCAAATCTAACACCACATGCCTATTTAAGATGATCACCTACAATGGTAAGAATGTTGAATGCAGAATATTTAAAAATTTAAAAAAAATTAAAAATTTAAAATAAAAAATTATACATTATTTGAAACAAAATTTTTAAATATTGGGTCAATATTCATTTAAATAAATGTTATAAACTGAGAAAATAGAAAATGTTTAAAAATAACAGACTGAAAGAGTACTGTTAGTTCAAACAATTGTTAATAATTAATAGTTATTACGATGGTTATTTGTCCAGTATATATATATATATATATATATATATATATATATATATATATATATATATATATGAAATGGTGTTAAAAATGTGTATGCCAATTAAAGAAGATTCAATGTTTTGATAATAAAACCATGTCATATATAATTGTATATTATTATAAAAAAAATAATATGAACATAAAATCTCTGAACAACATAACTGCAATAATTACAATTATATAAACAAATGCAACAAACATATTTTAGTTTAACAATATGTTTGTCATTTGTGTTTCGATTATCAGATATTAATTAAAATAATGTAATTTTACAAATTTGTAAACTGAATCACCATCGAGGTCAGTTTCTTTCTGAACAAAACCAAACGACAAATATTTATATCGCGGAATTTATAACTATTGTGAGTCTACGGCGTATTTATTTGAATTATGTACAAGGTCATTAATGATATCAATTTATTATGTAGGTTTTAAATGAATGAAAGTTGATGAAATTGGTTATCACATTAAATCATACCTTTGAGTTTATTTAATTGCATCATACTTATTTTATTTTTCTATTTTTTTTGTTATATTTTTTTTAGTAATAAACTCAATATGATTTAAAAATATCATAATGAGTTTATTGATACGAGTTTATAATTTATTCAAAAATACTTGTTATGTTTCTTAGATGAAGCACCTTGATTTCTTTGGATGGCAATGAAACTAATAAATTTTTTTAAAACTGTACATATATATGTATATATATATATATTTATGTATAAACAAAAATATGTATATAAAAACATGAGTCAATGCTCTAATAATATAGTTGAAAATTTAAGATGAATTTTAAGTGTGTGTTAAGATTTATATATTGAGTCTTTAGGTTTACTGAACAGAAAAAGGAATTTAAATAAAATATTTATTTTGTTTGAAAACATTTATAATCCAAATGAATAATAATTTAATGTATTTAAAACAATAAAAGTTAGATCTTTATTTGTATTAACAAAATTATAATTGAACACAAGTAAATATTTAGTACGAAAAAGGTCACAATGTATTGTAGTTTTTGCACAGCGATTAATTCACACAATATTTTCATGGTACTTTTCGTACGAAGTATTCTTCACTCTAATGATTATGTACTATTTATTTAAAAAATATATAAAATTCAATAATCTCATCACGGTTGACAATACTGAAAAAAATCTGTTCAAAAATGTTCTTTAATTTATTATAGATCATTTTGATTGTTTAGTATGTCCGTTTGATGGAAATGGCATCAATAATAGCATTCTCAAAGCGGAAGCAAAAAAATCCAGTATTAAACAGATTTGTCTCTACCTTAATGTTTGAAAGAAAATTGTATTGCTATCGAAATGCGCAAGAGCAACAAACAAAAGATCTCTTATTAATTATGATTTTTTTTGTAGTTTATGGGACGAGTAAAAATTTAATTAATGAAATGAAATACTAAATATTTTAGAATACTTATTATTTTCATATTATTTAACATTTCTATAATTTTTTCTTCTAAATTCGCAGTAATGCATTGAAATAATTCGAAAATAATTAATATGTGTCGAAAAGTTTAAAAAAAATAAAAATATTTAATGTTATATTTTAAGAAGTATTGCTTCTTTATTTTGTAAATTTCTTTTCTGTTTTTATAATTGAGAAATGTTCTTTAAATTACTTGTTCATTTTCAAAAAATGATTTTTCTGTCACCCCACAAATCACCAATATTTTTCTTATTAAAATTTTTCAATAAATAAATATTGATATTTTTTTGATTGTTCTTTATGCACATTACGATGGCGATGTTATTATTCTCAGAGTGCTAAGGTACAGAAAAAGTTGTTTTCTTCTGATCTAATTTTTCTGTACCATTATGTTCTGAGATTGAATGTATCTGCATTTAAATTTGCATAAAATCAATTAAAAATGATAAAAAATTAATTATCGATAATTTTTTAACAGACATTTGTTTATGATTTTCGGATTGATGAAAATTTATTTTTGTAAAAGATTAAAGTGTTAAAACATCAAAATGCATTTTACTTGTTAAAAATTAAACAATGTTCATCTTGCTTGACACTTTTTCAAATTAAAATAACAATATAAATAAATCAACACGAAAATTTAGTATACATAAAACTGAACTGAAGCTTTACAATACATTGATTAAATTTGAATAAAAAGACAGATAAGTAGAGATACTGGTTATATTCAGCGATTCTAAAATTTTTTATAGATCATATAATTAAGAAAGAGAAGTGGAACGAATTTCAAGTAAAAATGAATGTAGAATACGAAAAATATATTATTAGGACTTAAATTAAAATCAACTATACCAGTTGTAAAAAATGCTTAAAATAAATACACGAAACATAAATGAAAAGATCACCAAGTACAAAAAATAAGAATTATATAATAATTGGTGACGATAGGTAGTTATATATAATAATGATTTTAACTCGCTTTCAGATCCTGTACTAAACATTTTTTTAGTCATTAATACCCTTCATCTTTTTTTTAATAACCAGGCTCTTCCTCCTACTCACTATGCTTACCGAGTGGCTTCGCCCCCTGGTCGATTTTTCTCCTCTAACAAATAACAGAAATTAACAAATTATACGCACAAATAATCTGCGTAAAATGTAAGTCATAATTTTTTTATTGGTAAAGTTCATAAAAAAATAATCGCAAAAAATGTTGTTAAAATATTTAACAATTTTTTTAACTTTAAAGCTTCAGTGAATACAATATTTTGAATAATCTGTTCTACATTGAAAACGTATACACCTTTTTCTTTGTACACCGTGAGAGAGTTACATACATGTGACTGATGTAAACCAATCAGGACAAAGATCACGTGATATCCATAATCATTGATGATCGGGAATGGAAATGATTATCATGCTAGAGGAGCGGTGTTGCGAGGAGGTGGTCTACTCGAAAAATATACATTTTTTGTTATATGGCAAATTTATGATGAACACATTTTTTATATAGAGAAAAATATTATTTTTGAATCAATTTTTCATCTTGTTATTGTTTACATCTCTAATATTTTAACGCTTAGAAAGAGGAAATTGTGTAAAGATTATTATCAGCGTCATTTCAGTTGCTTATAATTTTTATCAATGAATAAATTGTCATTGGTACAAGCAGAGACAAAATAATAATTGTCAATCTTAATATAATAAATGGTAAATTCGTTGCTTATATGAAAGTTAACGAAAGAAGAATTGCATGTTTTAAATTATTTATATTTTATCTGTTAATTTATTTTATGTAAATTAATGTTTTACAGTATTCAGTTATTATTATAAAAAAAATTAATTACAACAGCAATTAACTGCATTATAAATGAAATAATATATATATATATATATATATATATATATATATATATATATATGTATATATATTTGCATAGAATATAAATGTAGACATAACGTTTGAATTATGTATTTAATGTCGTACTTTCTTCCACTTGAACAATACTACGTTTGAGTTGTAATAAAATAATATATTAAAACCTTGAAATGATCATTTCATTCAAAAGGATTAGAACCTTTTTTATTAATATAATTGTCCACATTACTTTCGTTTCGTATTATCATTTATTCATTACATATTTACTATTCACTTGTTGCTTTCAAGTTGATGTAATAATTATTTTATATTATATCATGAGACTGCATATTATTTATTACATTTCTGAACTAATTAAAAACTTTACATATATATATATATATATATATATATATGTATATATATATGAAATATTCCAATTTATATAAAAAAAAACTATTTTTGTTAAAAAATAAAATATTTAGATAAAAGAAAATGTGTTTTTTATTGTGGGTAAATTCCTTTTTACTAATTAATATTTAATGTCTATGAACCACACAAACATTTGTCTGATTAAAATTTTTAGTAATGTATTGTTATTTTTATAATTTAATTGTTCACTCACCCCACAAACAAAGAATTTTTTCTGATTAAGAAGTCTAATAAACGATTATCGATTATTTTTGGTTACTATTTATGCGTGTTTCAACAGTGATATTATCATTCTATGAGCTAAGATATTGAAAATCTGATTAGGATTATTGAAAGTTTTTTTATAATTTAGCGCTCCGACAGTGACGGCATCGATATCGAAATGCGCTTAAGCAACAATCAGAAAGTAATCAATTATTATTTAATGAATTTTTTTATTAAAAAATTTTTTTGTTATTTATATATTGAATGAAAAATTCATTTGTGAAAATGAGTTATGCCACAACGTCAGACCTGAGTCGATTATTGATTATTTTTTGTATTTCTGTATGGTTTTTGATGGTAATTTATTAAAATTGATTAAATTATAACTTATTAAATTTTTATTCTATGTAGATATCTCAACTCTATAAAAAATATATTAAAGAAAATCTTTTTTAAAAAATATATTTCATAATTCTTCTATCGACGCATAACAAAAATTAATTTGAAAAATATTTTTCCATAAATTATTAGTGAGTAACATTTCTTTATAAGTATAATTTCTATTTTTAAATGTTTCTTTAAGTAATCAATAATCACGAAGAAAAAATCAACTATGAAATTTTGCTTCGTGACAAATTTAAAAAGCATTTAATATTTGTAATATAGTAACGATATTACATCATTATTGGTAAAAATATATAGATAAATTAATTACTAAGATATTGATGAGCGGCAATATTAAATGTTATGAACAAATTCTATCAGGATTAATTTTTGTACAACTGACATACCATCATTTTATGAAACGTTCATAATCATTGGTTAAAATTCAAATTTAAAATTTTGAGGAATAAATGTAAATATTTAATTTTTCTCCGAAAAAATGTATTGTATTTTATTTAAAAAAATGTTATAGAGTTAGATTGGTAGATATTTACTTTTATTTTTCATTTTCAAATCTTATCTTTTATATAATAAAAAAATGTGTATTCTAGTGGAAGAAAATATTTTATTTCTTAGATTAAAATTTATTCAAATTAATTAGCCTTTATTCGTTTATAAGACGTATATTAATCTAAGACACATATTTTTTGTGACATATTTATAGCAGAGACATATTTTGAAACAAAAAAAATTGTAAACAAAACAAAAGATGTTTACATAAAGAAAATATCAGAATAATACGTAAGAATAAAATATATTTCGTAAGTCAAAAACCAACACCTACGACCTTGGTATTAAAATATTATTACAGTTTCCTATGTATATCAAGGAAGACATATTCATTGCAAAGTAGATTTAATGAATATTAAGTGACAATCGGACAGTAGCCAGAGTACACGGTCAGGGCTGTAGGGTGATGTATTGCCCTCAGGCATGGGCTGTCACTAGAGAAAGGGATCTTGTTTTTCCCTCTTCACAAATTCATCGTATTGGTATAAAAGCACACAGAGTTTCGTAAGTTATCACAGTTGCTCTACAGTCCTAACAATTAGGAGGTACTGCACATATTAAAAAATATTTACCATGAAGGTTTTGGTAAGTAATCTAGTCCTTAATTATTCTTTTCATCATTAGAAAACTAGTTATTATTTTTCTAAAAATATCTACACATTTTTATGTTAATCTATTGAAAATAAATACCTGATAATAATTTTAATATATTTTTTAAATTCAAATTATCTAGAATTTATGTAAATAAGTTAGTGATTCTAACCATATTTGATTACTTTAATCGATAGTAAGAATAACAGGTTTTAGTCTGTAGAATATAATATTTTAGGTTTTTATCTTCAATATGAATTTTAAAAATTTGTATGGTTAAACATGTTTCTAGTTAATAATGATAAATGTTTTAAAAGAATACAACAAAATTAATACTTAATAAAATTTTTGACTTTCAATATTTATAGAATTATAAAACAGTTTCATTATTAAAATTTATATCCTTTTTATATAACCATTTATAAAAAAAAATATTTTTAAATGAGTAAACAATATCAATTTTGATTATATTTTACTTCATTAAAACAATTGTTAAAACAATGAAATATTAATTTTTTTTGTATCAAAAACTTTAATATTTTTTTTATTAACGAAATTAAACCTTTCGTAAATTAATATATAATAAATTAGTTTATTTTAAATGATTTTTATACTATTTTAATAATAATAATTTAATATATAATCTTTTCCTTTATTTTGTATTTTATATAATGTACATTACATATTTATATTCAAATGTTAATAGTTTTAAGAAGAAATACAGAAAATTCATATTTATTAAAAAATTGAAGGATCTTAAAAATAAAAAAAAATTATTTGCAACGAACTAACTAGAATCCAATTGACCAAATATAAATTCTTAATATTCAAATTTGTCTGTAAAGTTATATTTTAAAGTTTTGAAGGCAGGGTGGTCGAGTGGGTAGATGGGGAACTTAAATAATTATCCATACTTAGAGTTTTTAAGATATACATATAAACACGAGCACATATTTTCATATATATATATATATATATATATATATATATATTACTTAAATGAAAGTTGTACAAATTGAAAAGTAATCATGCGGGACTTAAAAAAAATATTTATTAGATAATATAAAAAATCAACAATTTTATTAACCAAATATTATTGTTTTTGCAGATTGCTCTTTCTTGCTTGCTAGTAGTAGCTTCAGCTGGAATTTTAAGTCCAGCACTACATACTATAGCATTGCAACCACAACATGTTCCTGTTATTGGACCAAATGGAGTTCCATTGGAACCCGCTGCAAATGTTGTTGCCCGTGCCGCTCATGCCGCTGCTCACATTGAAGCCAATGCTCGTAATGGAAATTTAGCTCTTGCTGTTCCTGGTATAGCTCCTTTAGCTCTGGCTCAAGCTGCAGGTTTGTCCGTCGGTCCTATTTATGCTGGTCCACAACATTTGCCAGTTATTGGCCCTAATGGAGTTCCACTCGAACCTGCTGAAAATGTTGCACGTCGTGCTCTTCATCAAGCTGCTCATGTGGAAGCAACTATTCGTAATGGAGATAATGCTATTATTGCTCCGCTCGCTTTGTCTGCCGGTGCTGTTGCACCATTGGCTATTGCACAAACATCAGGGATTGCCTTACATTCTATTTCACCATTAGCTCTTGCTGCTCCACAACATCTTCCAGTTATTGGACCAAATGGAGTACCATTAGAACCTGCTGCAAACGTTGCTGCTCGTGCTCTTCATGCTGCATCTCACATCGAAGCTAAAGCTCGTAATGGAGATCTTGCTGTTCTTGTACGTCATCGTCGTGGAATATTAGGTGCTGGTTATGCTGCTCCATTGACTATTGCTCACGCTCCAGTATATGCTGGTCCACAACATATTCCTGTTATTGGACCAAATGGAGTTCCATTAGAACCAGCAGAAAACGTTGCTGCCCGAGCTATCCATGCTGCTGCCCATGCTGATGCTAATGCTCGTAACGGAGTTGCTTTAATTCCTGGTTCAATTGGTGCACCTTTTATTACTCCAATTGGTCTCGCTGCAGGAATTCATCCAGCCATTACTTATCCTGCCTTAAACATTAACGGTCAACCTTTGGAAACACCAGAAGTTGTCGCTGCTAAGGCTGTTCATTTTGCCGCTCACGCTGAAGCAAATGCTCGTAATCACGGAGTTGGATTAGTCACATCACCTCTTGCATTAAGTGCTCCACTTGCTCTTGCAACACCAGGTATATCTACACTCAGTGTCAATGGTTTACCACTCGAAACACCAGAAGTTGCTGCTGCCAGAGCAGCCCATATAGCTGCTCACATTAACGTAAAAGCTGCTCACGGTCTCATCTAAGTCAAGAAAATATTTTTAAACGACTGCAGCTAATACATAGATCCGAAGGGGTGTAGTTGAAAAATATTTTTTTGAATATGTGTGATAACGACTTGTGCCTGCTCTCAGTGAACGATGAATTAGTTGCAAAAATAAATATTGTAACTTATATTTTTCTAAATGTATAATAGTCTAATAATGTTTATATAAAAATAAAAATACATATATACAATACAGAAATAAAGGTAATTATTATTCTTCATACAAATCCTATCTCTATATAGAAGGGTTACAAAAAATGATATAGGAATTAAATACGAAATGCAATTAATACAAGTATGGAACCTGAAATAAGTAATACATTTTTAATTAAATATATATTAAAAAGCATTTTGGTGAAATAATAGAAAACGTTAAATAATTCTTAAAGTTTAATTTTTTAAAAATATAGGTTATATTTCATTAAACAGGTCAGTTTATTTTCTTTCCAATATAAAAAATATCTGCGAGTTAATAATAAAGCAATAAGAAAATCATTATAAAAGCAGAATATAAATATATGCATATAAACAAATAAACATATAAATAAACACACTCGGTTTTACAAGTAACTTATATTCATGATAAAAGCATCTTTCAAATATTTGTAATTTGAACAAACTAGTACTGTCATTCATTATAAATTTTCATTACATTATTTAATATTTTTATTCTCTTTACTTCAATGGCCAATATTTGAAAATGTTTATATTTGCTTGCTTTAGTCAATAATTTATATTTTTAATTTTTTCCTTTTTAAAATATATTTCTTCCATTCTAATTTTAAACTTTATATTTTGATTATTGTATCTTTAATACATACATATATATATATTCTCACTCATACATACACACACACTTGCATATTATATATATATATATATATATATATATATATATATATATATATATATGTATATACATTAAGTGTACAAATTAATTCGGTGTGTACAAATTAAATTGAATCAATTATAACTCTGTTTTAAATTAAAATATTTTCTCCTATTTTTAGGTTTCTGAAGTGCCAACCTTAACACTTAAAACATTATATATCTCGGCCAAACAATAGGCATAAACTCACAAAACAGTAGTGAACAAGATGGCGTCAGAAAAGTAGTTTATTAAGCATTGTATACTTTTCGCAATTCATTTGAAAAAAAATGCTACCGAAGCCATAGGAATGATTAATTTAGCGTTGGAGAAAATTTCGTGAAGCATAAAATATACAAAAAAATGGTTTCAAACATACAAAAAAAGTTTTGGAGTACGAATATTGACATTTACAATCGACAACTTGAACAAATGAAAAAAATTGACGACGAGGAGCTTGGACAGTTCTTAACTGAAAAATCCGATTAGACTGAATAAAAACTCATTCAACAACTCGGACTTATCAAACATGTAATTTCTTATCATTTACATCAGTAGAGAAAATTTTAAAAACTAGACCGATAGATTCCAAATGGGCTCAGCCCGGAAAACAAAGAAGGAAGATGCGATACGGCTTACAAGTTCTTCTCGTTTACAAGGTTTAAGTGGAAAGATTTTTTGCATAAATTCTTAACCAGAGAAGCAAAATACGTTTTGTATGACAATAAGCGCTGAAAAACATGAGTCACGCCTGGTCAACCATCAACATCGGCTCTGAAACGAAATATTCACGCCAAAAAAATATAATTGTGTATTTTGTGGGACATTAATTGTGTGATGTATGACAGCTGATCGAATTTGGTCAGACTATAAATTCAGAGCTTTATCAAAAACAGCTCATTCATTTTAATGACAAATTAGAGAAAAGACCATTCGTTAGCGAGGGAACCAGGTGTCATTTTCCATCACAAAAACGCTAGGCCTCACGTCGCGAATGGGGCCAAAACGTTATTTGCTCTTTGGGCTGGGAAGATTTCCTCATGCGGCGTATTCACTGAACTCATTTCCAGTCAGGTAGTTACTTGTTCCAGTCACTCTAGCATCAGTAGGCTGATATTTATTTTAAAACAGTGGAAGAGGTTCGAAAATGCATTGACTTCATCGATTCAAAGCCCCCATATTTTTTCGACAAGGGATTCGTCAGTTACATGCAGATGGATCAAAGTTATATAAAAGAATGGGAGATGTTTTGAGGATTGAAATCATTCATTTTTCAGTAAATAAACATTAATTTTCTATAAAATCAAGAACGGAAATAAGTTGTATACCTAACATATATATATATATATATATATATATATATATATATATATATATATATGTTATTAAATAAAATGTATAAATAAGTCAGGACTGTTTTCTTTTAATTTTATGTACTGACTGTAGGTGTTTTTGCGAATAAAATGACATTTAGAGTGAATTAAATACCAGCATGTATATATATATATATATATATATATATATATGTGTATGTATATAATAGGATATTGCATTGAAAGCCGCTGTTCATGTGTAGATGGTTCTAGGTGCGTATGTTGTGGGCAGTGACAGATGTCTCTTATGTCATTTTGAAGTGTGAACATTTCCCACTAAAACTCAGTAATCAAACACCATCTTTTGTTTACATAATTATTTTTCTATAGCTGAATTAAAATGGAATGCGATAAGTTGTTTTTCCAGTGTGTAGTTCTACACTATTTTGATTTGACAAAAAGTGCAGCTGAAGCTCATCGATTGCTTGCGAAAACTAATTGTGAAGCTGCTTCGTCAGAAACAGTATGTAGAGATTGGTTTCGACGATTAAAAAGTGGTGATTGTGACGTTCAAGACAAACAATGGTCAGGTCAATCTAAAAGTTCGAAGATGAACAACTGCTCTACTGGAAGAATCCTGCTCGAACACTCAAACAATTGGCTCAACAGGTCTAAGTCGATAAATCAACCATTTCACAACGGTTACAAGCAATGAAAAAGATTCAGAAAGAAGTAATATGGTTGCCATATTAACTGACCGGAAATGCGTTTCCTAATCATTTAAAAATCTCAATTTCTTTATACCTCGATTTCTTCTGGCGTATCGTAACCGGTGATAAAAAATGGATCTATTTCTACAACCCGAAACGCAAGAAATCGTAGGTTAATCCAGGTCAACCATCAACGTCTTTACCAAAGCGAAAAATCCACGCTCACAAAGTAATTCTCTCTATTTGGTGGGATTCTGAGGGTGTCATGTATTATGAGCTGTTGAAACCGAAGGGAACAATCACTCCCGAATGTTATTAACAACAATTGGAGTGTTTGAATGATAATTTGATTCAAAAACGACCATCAATTGCATCAAATCGCCGAAAAGTGATTTTTTTCGATGACAATGCCCGGCCCCATATTGCTATAGGTATGAAACAAACACTGTGGGGCTCGAATGAGAGGTTCTCTCGTACCCAGCGTATTCTCCGGATCTGGCCCCAAGCGATTACCATCTGTTCCGATTGATAAAAAATGCTTTCGAAGATACACATTTTCATAATCACGGAGAAGTCGACAATTATATTGCTGAATGGATTGTCTCAAAAGATATGCCATTCTTTCTTCGCGGAATTCAACTTCTACCAGAAAAGTGGGAAAAAATTATAGCTTCCGAGGGAAAATACATTGATTAATGTATTCATACATTTTGTTATTGAAATAAATGCTTAATAATTCAAAAAACAGCTGCTTTCATTGCAACCTCCTAATACATACATATATATATATATATATATATATATATATATATATATATATAAAACAATAAGTATCTACTTTTAAAAATCATGATATATTTAAAAGTATTATTTTAAAAAGTAGATACTTAATGTTTTATATATATATATATATATATATATATATATATATACATATATATATATATATATATATATATATATATATATATATATATATACACATATATAAAACAATAAGTATCTACTTTTAAAATCATGATATATTAAAAAGTATGATTTTTAAAAGTAGATACTTAATGTTTTATATATTTATTTATATATATATATATATATATATATATATATATATATACATATATATATATATAAAACAATAAGCATCTACTTTTAAAATCATGATATATTAAAAAATAATATTCTTTATTTGGTGATTTTTTTCATAAAACAAGTATTATATAGTTAAGTACTTTTTGCTCTAATAATTTTTTTTTAATAATATCGAACTTGTATTCAATATTGCATTTATTGTTATATTTAATAAGAAAATAGTAAACTTTCTGAAAATAATGGATCATTTTAAAAAAGCACATATGAATTACTTTCTACAAATTTCTCGAAAAAAATCCGAATTCGTAAGTTATTTTTATCTTGTTCTATAATAGGGAATTCAAAATTATTTCAGATATTTAATGTGATCGGTATGTCGCGATTTATATTGGCTTTGAAAAGTGGTGCTTTAGTAATCGCATATAATATTATGTCTATTTCAGAAAGAAACGTTCTAAAGTATATACTTATTAAAAAACTAAACATCATTATGAAAATATTTTTCATTTAAATTGACAAGTATAAAATATTTATCCTTAATAAGAGATCAAATGATATTTATTTGACAAATAAAGTAAATTTTATCTAATTTTAAATAACTTTTTTACGTTATCACTCTAAGAATGATTTTAATACAAATGCTCATTAACAACGATTCAAAATGATCAATGTCTAATTATTGAACATTTTTGATAAGATATTTTTTAGGATTTTTGGTGTAAAAGAATAATTCATATGTGAAAGTGAATTTAGTCTAAGAGCCAGAAAAATATTGTGAATTGAGAATGAAATAAATAAATTTATTTATTCATTTCTAAGTAAATAGTTTGACTATGGTTTATTGGTTATTTAAAGTTTAAAGCGTCCCGATATCTAAAATTTGACTATATATATATATATATATATATAAGTTTTTATATATATATATATACATATATATATACATATATATATATATATATATATATATATATATATATATATATATATATATATATATATATACACGTGTGTGTATGGTCGATATATATAGTTGCTATAATTAAAATTAAGTAGAAATAAATAAAACAAAGTTTTCTTTTAAAGAAGCATGCGATTTTTTATATAAAAAATAATTTATATAATTGACTATATTACAGTTTCAGATTTACAACACGAGTCGTCAAGAAACGGTGGGTCGACATCATGCATTATGAAATGCATTTATCGATGTTCACCAATGATGTCCATGATGACCATGAGCAGCGGCAGCATGGGCAGCGAAATGGGCGGATTTAGCGGCAGCGACTTCAGGGGTGTCAAGTGGGACACCAGCATGGGAGATAGCGGCGACACCATGATGTCCATAGGCTAATGGAGCGGCATGGGCAGCATAGGCAAGAGGAGCAATGAGGTGATCACCGTTACGGGCTGAAGCTTCAGCATGAGCAGAGTGGTGGAACGCACGACGGGCAACATTTTCTGCTGGTTCAAGTGGAACTCCGTTTGCTCCAATTACTGGTAAATGTTGAGGTCCAGCATAGTGTCCAGCATAACCGTGAAGACCGGCATAGCCAAGATTGCCGGCATAACCGAGATGACCGGCTGCGGCAAGGTGTCCAGCATCACCAGCATAGAGACCGCTATCGTAACCAGCACCATAGGCACCAACGTGAGAAGCAGCAGCAAGATGAGCAGCATTAGCTTGGGCATGAGCAGCATGATGGAAAGCACGGGCTGCTACATTTGCTGCGGGTTCAAGTGGTACTCCGTGAGCGCCAATGACGGCTCCATGTACTCCATGATGACCCAATGGAGCAATAACTCCTGCCGAAGCGACGGCGAGAAGACAAGAAATAGCGACCTTAAACAAATCATTATTAATAGATATGTGCAACTGAGTTTATTAATGACTTATTAATTATATTAATTACTTTACTTTTTCGCGATACTTTATATCGCTGTATTTGTGATACTAAATAATTAAAAATAATAATATCGATTCCAAAAATATTGATGAATATTTTGAGTTCTGAATGCCTTTTATTTTTACAAAACGCATATATATTTATAAATAAAATAACTTATTTTCAAAAACCATACAAAATAGAAAGTTATTCTTTAGAATTATAAAATAACTACGAACTGTCAATCCTATTCAAAATAGTTGTATATAATAATTATCATTCATATACAGATCACATTAAAGAAAAATTATATATATATATATATATATATATAAGTTAATTTATACATATTTAACCCACGTATCCACACCTAGAAACGTGTATAACATAATTTGATTTATGAACATATTACAAATCTCAATATAATCACAAGATTTGATCAAAAATCACTGAAGCGTTACATTTAGTGCAAATCACAAAAATGTATGAAACATAATTAAAAAGTTATGTAATTCTGACTCAAATACTCGTGAAAATGTTAAATATTTCGTTATTTTATTTGATTTAATTAATTGTAACGTCTGAGAGTTTTTTCTAGGAAGCCAATATTACAAGTAAAAAGAAGTGAAGGCCGAATAAACCAATTATCTCAATATATATAATCAGTGTTTAAGCTAATATACTTACAAGGACTTTCATGATGTGTATGTTGATATTTGGTTTTGCTATACCTCCTTTGTTGCAGGACTGTGAAGCTAGTATGATTATTGAAGACACAATACATGCTTTTATAGTTATTTTATTGAAAGCAGTAGGGGCAAGGTTCCTTTCTCTTTACGCATTATTATTTGTTCATTTTCCAAGTTTGTTAGGACGACAATTTACATTATTTCGTGTCTTAAGTTGTATGCGTTATTTTTCAATCGCACCATCTAATTATTTCTTAAATATGCTGCGTCATTATATGTTATAGTTCACACAAAAACCGGTAATTATATATATATATATATATATATATATATATATATAAATAAATTATAAAAAAGTAACATATTTTACATTTCATGTAAAGAATTATTTATTATTATTTGAAATTTTTAGTCGTTTTTCGGCCTTATCAAAATTTTTCTCGTGACACATTTTCACATTAGGAACAAAAGTATGTTTTTCTATGAGGAAAATAATAAATTACAACAAAAATATGACTTAATTGTAAGGATTAAACAGACCCATCAAATATAATTATTATAAGTTGAATATATATATATATATATATATATACATATATATATATATATATATATATATATATATATATATATATATATATGGAAAAAAATGGATGAAATAATAGGCATAAAAAATAATTAAATCAAAATATTTTGTACAATAGTTTAAACATTTGTATATACCTTTGTATAATTTTTTCATGTAAAACTAATTAGCCGTGCTATATATATAATAATTACTATTAATACTGAGAATAATTTTTCTATTAGCTTAAATATTAATTTTAAACAATGACGTATTAATGTTTTTTTTTATAAAGAAGCCATATTTGTACCTAATTTATTGCATATAAAATATATTATAAAATGAAAATTAATTAATAAAATCAAGAATCACTTTTAAATTTAAATTAATTATTTATTTATTATAAAATTGTACTATATTAATCAATTCTAACTCTTTTTTGTACATTTATTATTTAATTGTTTTAGTTATGAATAATATTACCAAAAACTTTTTAATAATTATATTCTAAAAGAATAGTAACACTTCTGAATCATTAAAAAGCCAGTGATTTTTTTTTTGTAAAAAGATTAAATAATACATATATACATAAATACATGCACATATATACAAATATATATATACATATACAGTATATATATATATATATACATACATTATATATATATATATATGACATATATATATATATATATATATATATATATATATATATATATATATATGACATATATATATATACAACACACACACATATATATATATATATATATATGACTTTAAAAATTATCTAATTATTATAGACTAATTTTAAACTTTATCCATATTCTTGGTGATCTTTGTTATCCGGCATCACTGAATTTCTATATTTCATTACTAATTGTGACATAAATGCTATTTTCAGTTAGTTTTTAAATAAGAATGATCTATAATCTATTTCAAGATATATGCTACATGGTATAGAAAACAGAAACAAGTAATTATTGGTATAAAAACATAAGATTTTTAATTTTTATAATCAATTTTTAATTAAATTTCTTTATAACATTATTTTTCATATAGCTTTACTGCTATATATGTAAATAACTAATTAAAAGGACGTTATTGTTTGTCATGTAAAATTTAATATAAGGCGTTATTTAACCGGAATTAAATCGGACATTTTTTAAATTTTGATTATTATCTAGTGGCTAAGAGCATCGCAGAAGTACATTACATAAATAAAAAAGTAAATTATATAATTTCAAATCAATAAATATTCATTTAAGTCACCTTTGAATATTTTAAATTTCATATACCTCCTAAAGTAAAACGGTTACAAATAATATGGAATAAATTAATTTTACTATGAATAAACATAAACACGAAAAGAATTAAATAATTATTTTATTGGAAGAAATAATAAAAAAATCTTTAAAATTGTTTAACAAGTAAATAAAATTATATATGTATATATAATATATAAATATATATATATATATATATATATATATATATATATATATATATATATATATATATATATATATATATATAAATATATATATATATATATATATATATATATATATATACACAAATATTACTTTTTTGTCCATTTTATACATATGTATATGTATACATATGTATATATATATATATATATATATATATATATATATATATATATATATATGTGTGTGTGTGTGTGTGTATGTATTGAATTACTTAACTAAAAACAAATACGAGTACAATTAATAAGTGTTTTTAATAAAACTATTCCATTTTTAAGAATAACTATTATTTATAGCCACAAGGTTATTCAAATATGTAGATGGCATAGTGATCATCTATTTCCACTATTGCTACACTTTATGTATAAACTTTAACTGAATTTTATAAATTTTCGAGAAAAAACAACTAGTGTTTTTTCCAAATAAAGTGGAAATAATTTTATATATATATATATATATATATATATATATATATAGACATATATATATATATATATATATATTTATACATATATATATATATACATATATGTATATATATATATATATATATATATATATATGTATATATATATATATTTATATATATATATATATATATATAATATCATTATAAGTTTCAAAAATGTAAAGAATAACTTGTCCTAACTTCCATTATATGTTTATTACTATACTGTAATTAGGGCTTTTAAAGTAACTTTTAGACTCATATGTAAGTACTAGTTAGTTTACTAAAAGGTAAATTTTTCAAAATGTTACAAAATATAACATCGTGTTGTAATGAAATTATATTAAGTTAAAAAATATTTTGATTCGAAAATACTTTTTATATCAAAATATAAATTATTATAAAAATACAAAATATAATTTGATTAAAAATCGAAATTTGCTCGAATTTAAAATGCCAATTTAATATTAAAGGTCATTATTATTTTTAATTTAAATGACATTTATAATAATAATTAAAGTGATATTATATTAAACTGTTATAATTGTAATATGATATTAATATATATTATTGAAATATGTGACTTTTTTTAACAAAAATAAACGAGCATAATGTAAAACCTCACTTTCATTATAGTTTAAGAAAACCACAAAGTAATAGGCAGTTATGATTCAAATGACCTTAATAAACTGCCTCTTGAAATGGATAAATGGAGTGCAGAATGAATGCATTTCTCTTGCAGCGATTAGGAGTGGTCTATATGTTAAAGTGAAGGTTCAGGGGCTGAAAACAAGAAAAATAATAAGTCATATATACATATTATATTTTAATAATATTGCATGTGTAAAATTTTCATAGAAGATAAATTTTATAAAAAAAATATATGAATAAAAATATAACTTGATGCAACAGTGTCTAAAAAATAAATTTATATACATACCTATATGTATATTTACGTACACACACACACACACACACACATATATATATACATATATATATATATTAACATATACATATATATATACACATATATATATATATATATATATATATATATATATATATATATAATATTATTGTATACACAAATCATTAATCTTATATGTATTATATTTATTTCATATTTTTTACAAAAGTATACAAGTTTTGTAATTTTCGAATTCTTAAATATCTAACATTAATCTATTGATGTGAAAAGTGAATTATTTCAGATTAATTTTGGTTATATTAATATTGCAATATAATTTAAAACTGTTATAACAGACAAACTGTTTTTTTTCTCTAATTAAAAGTAATTGCGTTTTTGTGGAGGAAAAAATAAACTGTCTTCTATTCTTCTAGATTTATTTTTTAGGTCTTCTCTCCGGGATAACTTTTTTCGTATTTTAAAAAAATTGAACGCATCTGTTTTAATAAAACTGTGTATTAACACGGTTTTAAAAGTAGTCGCATTTATATTTTTTTATATAAAAAAATGTATCCTACTTTTCATAAGACATTAAAATTTGTATTTCTTATCAATTTTAGCTATTCATATGTAATTTTTTGGTGTAGATATTAAATTAGTACATGGTTCTGACATTTTTTTATTTAAAAATTATTAATTGTAAGAATATTCTTTTGTACCTAAGATATAAAAATACGTTCGAAGTTTTACAAGGCTGCTATAGTGTACACGTCTGTCAAGTCAAACATGGCTTGTAATGATGTAGATGTTTTTTTTAACTTATATAAAAGTCCTTTCACAAATGAACTATTTTCTCATCCAACAAAACTATCGGTTTTTTTTTGATCGGAAAATTTGAAATAAATGATTAATGAGCACTAATTATTTATTAAAGACTATATTATTTTTTCATATATAATAACATTAGTGATTGATTTGAGACGAATGTAATGGGTTTTTCAAATTACTGAAATTATATCATAAATTAGTCACAAAATTTATAAATTAAAATATTTTCGATTCAATATACAATGAGTATTATACATTTTTCAAATAATCTTAAAATAAACCTTTTTAATATAAAAAATATACAGAATCAATAATTTTTATAGTAACAAAGACAAACTTATTTCTAAAATGATAATGAATCGTGGATTTTCATGATGAATTTTTACATTATTTTCAATATACCGTCATTGTATCAAAAAAAAGTGTAACAAAAGTTCATTTTTTAAAGAATCAATCATATTTTTTGTGAGAAGTGCAATTCAACATCGACAGTTGTAGTAAAATAGCGAGGTAGACACATTTGCAATAATCTAAATATGGATTTGAGAGGGAATATATTACTATAAAAATCTGCTTTAAACCTCTGAATATAATATTTTTTGTCTTTTTTAAATACTGTACTTATTTTCTATTGAAACAAACACATGGCATTCATTACATTTCTTAATTATTTGGTCCAAATTTATAGAGTATAAGGATGAATTACTTTTTAAGTTTATTACTAAAAGCAATCTTTTACATGGTTTAAATATTATACAAAATATAAAAAATAATTATGTATTTTTTAAACAATCAATAAAAAACATGAGAACATATTAAATATATAAACAGATTGTATATATATATATATATATATATATATATATATATATATATATATAATATACACACATAATAATATGTATGTATATATGTATAACGTGCCATTTAATCAATAACTAGAATAAAGGTATTAAAAAAACTAACATTAAAACGTTTTATAAATTTATTTGTCATTTTTGTGTCTAATGAATGTGTAACCTTTAACTTTAACAACACTGAAATGAATGGCATGCGAAAAGTTTTAAATAATTACCTCATGCTTATTTATTTATTTATTTTATTTGCTAAGCATTCACTGAAGCATATCAAATTTTTATACGTGAATACAATTAATACAGACGAATTATTTAACACATGAAATACGAACTAAATTTAATACAATTTATAACAATAAAATTCAGAATTTTTAACTTTTATTATCAAATCAAGAAGTACAACATTATATATATATATATATAGATTGGGTTATAAGTCAAAAATTATTTACGTTGTAAAAAAAAATTGAAGCATGAAAAGTTTATTTTGTAATCTTTTCTTACAAACTGAACCTTTGAAAAATATGTGTGTTGGAAAATTTAAAGATGTAAGAATAAACCTAAATACTAGAAATGTATTTTAAAACCTAATGATTACTTGTGATGGTCAGCATGTATATTTTAGATAATTGAATAATAAAATATTTTTTCGATTAATACTATTTCAAATAGTTGCCAAGAGAGAAAATTTGTTGATATTTTTTAATCAGGTCATCTAAATACAAAATTATTTATAAATTTAGCTCCAATAAAAAAGTGTATAGTAGAAAGTGGAAGCGTAAAAAAGAAAGTCATAAATTGAGCTAGAAATCCTTAGAATATCAGCGACTCGAAGTCTGAAGAAAGATTTGTAGTTATTCTATTGAAAAATATATTTTATTAAAAAACTTAAGCCACAGGATTATGCAAAACTTTTTTTATACTTTGTGGGTTCGTTTGAAAATTAAAAAAAAAACTAAATATAACTCAACATTTTATAATGAACATGAAAGCTTATTTCCACTAAAATGTTTTTTTTTTTTACCAAGTAAAGTACCATGACGTAGAGCCTCAGTAATAGAAAAATTGTTTTTCAGAGTCAACAATATTTACTTTACATGAATTTTGGTACAGAATTTCTGTTAATAGAGTAATTGGTCCGGTTTTATTCGAAGATGATAGTATTAATTCATAATGATGAATGAAGAAATATATACGAATTTGATTCAATCACTGTTGAATCCATCATTAAAGAGTAGACTAAATATATACTTATAGAATAATGAAATCATAGCTCGAATTGCGAGGAAAAATATGGCCATACTAAGGTTATTATTTCCAAATAAAATAATTTTCCTTTTCGTTGACATTTGCTGACATCTTTGTTCATCGGATTCATTTGAACTTCATAGCATTTTCAAAGGTAAACAACAAAGCGCGATAACATTAATTCCGTTATTAGTAATGTATTCAAAAAATAAATGTTTGTTGAAGCTCTTATAATGGTTAATTCATGCGATGTTATATTTTATACTTCATTTCTTCAAAAACAGTAAAGAATAAAAGAATACTTTTAAAATTTAAAAAATTTTTGGTTTTGAACCTTATTGAATAGTTTGAAAGTTATGAATGGATCATATGTACCCGTTACTTAAAGCATATTCTCTCTTTCTCTCTCTCTCTATATACATACATATATACATATATACATACATATATATATATATATATATATATATATATATATACATATATATATATATGTATATAGTTGTAATAATTTAACAATCATTGCCAAGGAAATTCTAATCAACCGTAAAAATTATTCGTTAGAAATTTCGTTTTTCAACATGAGAAACAAATTATTAGGTGTAACAACAATAAAAATAATTAACTTTTTTAATTAAATAATTAACTAAGTATACTGTCCTTGATTTAAATAAATTAAAATTTTTGCAAAATTTTTTATATGCCCAGTATATATATATATACACACACATATATATATATATATATATATATATATATATATATATATATGTAAGGAGACATATAAAAATACTTAAATAAATATCTAGTAGTACCATTATAATAAAGCTATGTGAGTTAATATATTATTTTATTACAATTTTTAATAAAACATTTTACAAATATGCCAATAATTTTAATTTATGTATTTGTTTGATATAGTATATATATATATATATATATATAGGACTCAATTAAAGCTTCCAGATGAAAGTATTAAAAAAGTCGTAAAAATTTAAAAAAAATCATGTTATTATTAATTTTTGCGATTTTTTTAGTAGTTTCATGTGGAAACCGAAATTGAATCATGCATATATACTAATATGATAGTGAATATTAAAATGTTGTATTACAGTTTACAAGAAATGATAACAACTATCATACAATATTTAGTTGTCTAATAATTAAATAGGTACATAATTTTGGGTAAAAGTTAACTTTCATGAATTTTAATAAATTTGTACACAAAAGTACAAATATAAAGTACAAATATATGCATTGTGTCTGTGTTATATTCAATAATAAAGGAAAAAGTGCGTAATTAAGTGAAACATAAACTCATATGAAGTAATAACCTGTTAGGAAATTGTAATAAATATATATATATATATATATATATATATATATATACTAACATTACATTATATTATTGTGGGTAAATGAAAGTAAAATAATTAGCATTTGATTAAAATCAGACAATCTCAATGTTTATTAGTTTATAAATTAATTTGACATAACATTGTAATCGAACGTTGAAATAATATTTCATTTAACACATACTAAAAATATATTACTTCATGAAAATAATTGTAATATTCTATATTTAATAGAATTTAAAAGTAAATTTACGTGCGTCTTAAAATATTTTAGTAATAATACTTTAGTTTAAAAAAATGCTTATATTAATTTGATCAAAACGCACATCTTCATGTATAAAAAACATGAAAACGTATATATATATATATATATATTTCTAGGTGTAAAAAATAAATATCAGTTCAATCATAAAAAATTAACGTATCGACCTTGCACTTCCGTTTTTTTTTTCTGAAACTATTTAACTAGTTTTAAAACTATTACGTGAGTATTTATGTTAAGAAATATTATAATGATTTTATTTCATAGAAAGTTATTAGAACAAAACAAATAACTCAGTTTCGAGAATTATTTGAAATAGTTTTAAATATGGTTTAAAGTAATGATAATATATTTAACGTATCAACTTTTGAAACTGATTTATTTTAATTGACTTTAACACTGTATTTTAAAGGTGAAACGATTTTTGTTATATGCTTTGTTTCGAAATTTCTTGGAAAACCACAAAATTATCACGAAATATATTTTAAATTGGATTTCGGTTTTATTGTACGTTACTTTATATATATAAAGCTCACAAAAATACTCTCAGTATATATTTTTTTTAATAAGGGTCAACTGCTATAATATTGAAAAAATTGCATTATATGTTTTTTAGAATTTTTCACAAATAGAATGATTATTTTTAATGAAATTATTATAGTTTATAATAAATAAACTGTGGAGTTGTTTTTTATTAAAAGACTACAATTACTTTCATCATTCTACTATAGAGATTTGGAGGTGAAATCTTAAATAGTTGCAAAATTCTTTTTCGGTTTTGAAATTAGGACTGAATAAAAATAAGTGTATAAAGGTATAATTATTATATCTAGACAATGGGATACAAGAAATTTTATTAAAAAAAGAGATTTTACGAAAGTTGACACAAAAATAACAGAATTTAAACCGTTATATTCTTCGAAAAGAAATAAAGTCTATTTATGTCATTAATATTTTTTCATAATTTTCCAATTTACGATAAAAACAACAAGAAAGGACAGAAACTGCAGAAAGAGAAAGATTGAGGTGCAGTGCACTTAAAATATTGAATTCGACAGCGTTTACTAAATGAATTCGTAAACGTTTAAATAACATTAACTTTAGTACAGTATAAAGAATTACAGATAAATTATTATTTTTGCAAATAATCTGAAATTGAGTTGAAATTGAGTGAAAAGGTTGTTTTAGTAGTTAAGTATAGTCTAGTTTTTCTTAGTTGCGAATTTCTGAATAAATGATTTATCCTAATTTAGGAACAACACGTGATGGTTCTTTCTCCAATATTTTTTAATTTGCCCTATATTATACACTAATAAAATGTTTTAGAGTATATATTTATATATATATATATATATATATATATATATATACATATTACATATAAAAATAAATTCTGTGCCTTTAAAGTGAATCAGCCATGACTTAGTAACTTCAAAAAATAGTAGTGAACATAACGGCATCAGAAAAGCAGCATATAAGGCGTAAAATGCTGTCTAATACACAGGGATATTTTTTCATCTTTGGGCGAAGGTGTTGTGACGTATCAAATATACCAAAAATACTAAAACAGTGGAAGAGGTCCAAAAATATATTACGACTTCATTACATAAAACTAAAATCTTTTTTTTTGACAAGGTATTCATCAATTATATGACAGACAGAGCAAAATTGTATAAAATAATGAGTATATTTTGAGGATTGAAATGTATTCCATTTTTCCATAAACATACTTTTTCATACTTAAACATACTTAAAGGATACCGAATTAATTTGTACATCATATATATATATATATATATATATATATATATATATATATATATATGTGTGTGTGTGTGTGTGTGTGTGTCTGTGTACATTTTCGAACAATATTTCGCTGATAAAAGAGAAAATTATAATAAATTCTATTTCGAGGAAGAAACTAATTCTGGTCTGAACATTGTAGGAAAATTCGGATGTATTTTTTTTAAATTTAAATTTACAAATTAGTGATGTAGTTTTATTCTGTTCAATGTACACATCATTGTATTAATTTTTTATTTTTTTAATAAATCAAATTCAAAGTTGTATAGAAACGTATTATTTTTTTATATTTTTTATATTTATATAAGTATTATTCTATGGTAGTGAATTTTTATTAAATTGTGTTATTTAATAGAAGTACTTCTTAATAGTGCATCAAAATATTTAAAAATTACTAATTACAGCTAACACATATCTTAATACCTATTACACATTTTTATAGAACACATATACATATACGTATACAAAATATACAAATAGTCTATTGCTGCTTTTTGTTTATGAAGTTATTCGTTTAAATATGTATATTAATAAAAAAATTCAAGTCAATTAAAAATATAATACTAATATGATTGTATTTAATAGTTTATAAAATACTGATTAAGCAACTTTTGAAATATATTTTTTAAAACATAAATTAAACAATTAAGTCCATAATTTTTATTGTTTATTTTATATTTTAAAATTTCTTAATATATTTCTTTTATATATTTTTTTGTGAATTATGAGGCAGCAAAATTTAATTCTCAAGTTGAGAATTTTAATATACATTTCAATGGAGTATCTTAACATGAAAAAAATGAAAAACATTACTTTTATAATTTTATTTGCTGAATAATCAGATTCCATAATAAGTTTATTGAAACATCAATAAACACTTTAATATGAGCTACTTTTCTTTTTTATTTCTCAATTTTTTAATATAAACTTTTCAACATCGTTATATTTTATTTACGTTACTAGTGTCACGCTGAATTCCAATTATAAATATTATAATTATAAATATAACTCTAATTGAAAATATAAATTTTCAGAGATGAACATACAGTTAGAGGTTATTGGGGCAATTATCTTAGCAACCCTTTTGAACTGATGAGAAAAGGCAACCGAGCTTTATGTTTTTATTAGTATTTAGGATTTTACACAAATGCTAATATACAATATTTAATATTATTAAATGAAATTGAAATATATATTGGTTATTTATAGAGACTAAATAATAAATAAAGAATATATATGTATATTTCTTATCATTTCCCCCATTATTATTTTAACCTCGCACGATGAATCCACCTTTGATAAAAATTAAACACACATTCATATATATACATACTTACATAAATACATATATATATATATATATATACTTACATCCATATATATATATATACATATACATATATGTTTATATAATGAATGATTACTAAAGAAATACATCAATGAAACGATTTAATAATCAATTAATAAATAATTGTTTTTATGCAAATAGTTTCTAAATACTATTCAGTATTTACTATAAACTATTAAATTCATTATCTACTCCGTGTGAAAATGATTTAAATATTATATTCATTTCATTCTCGTATAATCTCTTCACAGCATTCAGGAATTGTCTATTTTTCTTAATTTACATAAAATGATGTAAATGTATGCATATTTGTATATAAATATAGGTACTTATATACACATATGTATATCTATTAAGAAATTATTTACATAGTTGTACTATTCATATTTATAAAAAAATTCATTCATACATTTTTAATAGTATAAACTTTCTTAGATAACGCGTTATGATTTCTAATGCTCAACAAATCAATCAGGTTGAAAATAAAAAAAAAATTGCAGTTAAATGAATGAATGAATGTATATATATATATATAGTCAAAGTTTACTACAATGAGGATATTTTAAGAGTATACTACACACACATATATATATATATATATATATATATATATATATATATATATATATATATACGTGGTATCAGTACATATTTCGGTGATTGAATTTCAATAATTTTTAAATTGTATTTTTTTTAAATGTTCGTTATACATACAATTAACAAGTCAATGTTATATAAAAACAACAATAAAAAATTACAATGTCAATTACAACAGTTGTAAAAATAACTCTAGTTAGGAATGTTTTTTTGTATTAAAAATATATTAAAGGAAAAAACATTAAACTTTTTCCTTGGACAGACAAAGAACATATAGTTAACACATATAATGTACGTTGGAGAAAGGGACCTTGTGGACCCCGCCCGATTTAACGAAGTTACTATAAAAGAACGGAACATGATCTTAGTAATCATCAGTCGCTTTACAGTCCTTTCAAATAGGAGGTACAGCAATTAAAACAAATACAAAATGAAAGTCTTGGTAAGTTATATATTTTATATATATAATTGTTGAGACTGAATTGTCAAAAGCATACAAAACAAATAGAAATTTCGAGTTACAAAATTATTTATATAAGTAAAAACACGTGTTAGTCGCATTAAATTTAGTCGTGATTTCTACTGACGATTTTACACCAATTTTATAATCATGCGAACGTTTTGATGTTAAATAAAAATTGTCTATATTGCGAGTCACATTTTTGCAAGTAATCATTGAACAATAACTATTAAGTAGAGCGTAGTTTCGAACAGAAGTGTGTTCACTTTTGTAAACAATGTCTTAACTTACGCCTTTTTATTTCAAATCAATTTCCTGCATTCGTTTTATAACGCCTAACTTATAATTTGAATTGTAAATATTTCACATGTTCAAGCACCTAAAATCGTTGTTACTGAATAAACTTACAATAGAAATACAAAATAATTATTATTGTAACTTGATAACATCTGAAAATATTTATTGTATTACATCTTACTTGTAGTGATTTTTAGTACGTTCTGATTTTATTATTAGTTAATTATGGTTTCAAGTGTCGATCAAAATAATAAGCGTACATGAATAAAATTGATTAAATTTGAAATTTGAATTTTGATAATTTTCTACAAATATTTATCGGTTTTATTGAGTTATTTGAAAAAATATATTCTACTTTAAGAAACTATTAAAAATATCACAAAAATAAATTAAAATAAATATTTAGAGAAAATAAATTTGTAATAAAGTAAATTATTTGATATTTTCTTTTTTATTTATAAAAAAGAGAATTTAAAATAAAATAGTTATTAATTATTCAATTAATAGATAAAAATATTTTTATTTTCTTTTAATTTCTGTATAGTTTGATTTTTTTATAACTAATTTTATATAAATTTTGAAGGTGGTACTTTAAAACATAAAATATGATATTTCTAAATGTATTTCTTCCTCATTCAAATAAATTATAATGTTTTATAAATAGTGAAAATGTTTTTTTAGAATTGTAATCGTATGCATAAAATAGATTTGTTTATTAAAATAAATTAATATTAAATAGTTTTCAAAAATGACATTTATAATTATTAAATTTTACTTCTTCCATATTTGATGAAATAATTTTAAGATTTCAAAAAAATATTAAAATAATACTTGCTTTTTTAATTTCTATTTTAAAATACAATATTAAAAGGTTTAATAATTTAATATATTATTTAGAAATTAAATAATCATATTATTCCAGAAAAATGTATATCGTTTAAAATTTAATATTTTACGGTAACTACAAATTATTGTTAAGCATATCAAAAGAATATTTTAATTTGTGATCAGTTTACAATATTAGCATTAATAGTTCAGTCAGAAATATATAATAATAGAATATAAAACCACTTGTATTTATTAACAAGTAATAAGTCTATATTATTCATATAAAATATAATATAAATAAGAAAATAATAAATATATTACATTGAATTTATTTCAACGTTTCTTATGTTTAATATTTATATTTATGCATAATTTTGGGCACTTTTCATTCATCATTTTTCCAAATTTTTGATTCAAAGTGCCACATTTGCCATGCATATTTTGACATAAACGCACACTAATTTATTTGAAATGTAGTAAATTTAATGTGTATTATTTAAATGAAGTCGAAAAACTTACACTAGATATAGTTAATCAAAAATATTAATTTCATTTGCAGGTTGCTCTCTCTTGCTTATTGGCCGCCGTTTCGGCTGGTTACGTCTCCCACCATGGTCTTGTCCATGCTGCTCCCCTCGCTTATTCTGGACATTACGGACATGGATACCATTATGCTGGTCCCCAACATTTGCCAGTAATTGGAGCAAACGGAGTCCCACTTGAACCAGCAGAAAATGTTGCCCGTCGTGCTTTCCACCATGCTGCTCATGCTGAAGCTTCAGCCCGTAACGGAGATCACCTTATCCATGCCGCTCCTCTTGCCTACGCTGGTCACGGATACGCTGGTCACGGATATGCCGGTCATGTTGCCGCTGGTCCTCTTGCCTACGCTGGTCAATACGGACACGGATACCACTATGCTGGTCCACAACACATCCCAGTCATCGGAGCCAATGGAGTTCCTCTTGAACCCGCTGCCAACGTAGCTGCCCGTGCTTTCCATCATGCTGCTCATGCTGAAGCCACCGCCCGTAATGGAGATCACGCTATTGCCATCGCTCCAGTTGCTGCCTATGCTGGTCATGGACTCGCTCTTGCTCATGGAGTTCATGGTCATCATTGGTAAACAATGAAAAATATAGCCTGATTTGACAACCTCGGCATACATATTGTAATGTCTGTATATAGTATTATTTTTGTATTCGATAACGTATTAAATATATAAATTCAATATAATTACTTGTCATGATATGTTCAAGTCCTTTCCACATTACGTGTATCAGGAAATGCAAAATTCTCTGACAACAACCTTACTCTTAATGAATAATAACTATGATTGAAAAGAGATAATTATGTTAAGCAACTATAAATTCAACATTCAAAGTAAGAAAGTGGGTAATGTTATAAATATTTATTTAGGTGTACATGTTTGACATTAACAAATTCATAAAACTATTAAATAAATAACATTAAAACGCAAGAAATTCATAAATAGTAATTTAACGAATGATTGCAAAATATTTAGTTGTACTTATTGAAAAGAAATTCACTTTATATTCTATTCAGTGAATATAAAAATATAAATAATTCAAATCACAGATATTTATTATAAAAATTGAAATTTCCATCTACTTTCATTATATTTTATTAGCGACGAATTCGTTTTAATATTTTTATTAGTTAATATTTGCTTAAGAATAACCTAAGTATGAAAATAATTAATTTTATTTTATCAACATCAAATTTCTTTTATTTCTATTTATAATCAATAAGTGTAGATAATTATAAAAATAACAGAGTAAATAAATTAAAAATAAGTTTTATCTAAAAAATTTTCATTAAAGAAAAAAATGTTACCAAAATAACACAATAATAATGCGGACTTTCTTTCAAAAAATAGATATATGCTAGTTTTTGTAAGTATATAAGAATTCTAAATATAATTTTTTGCAAATTTATAAAAAATCTGAAATTGAATGATGAAAAAATAACGATTGAATGTATAAAAGGAAGAATTCTTATTGCATAATTTATTAAATCGGCTATAATTTCGAAACTGCGTTTGAGTTAGTTACTGGGGGTTTAAGAGCGCTTTGGCAACTAAGGTTATTAGGGTCTGTAAATTGTGTTTGAAAATAGAAAATTTTTTTTATCTACTTAGTGTTATAAATATCGAAATTTTAAGCAAGGCAGCTAATGATTAAAAATAGATAATAGTTTTATTATTATCTAGCTCTGATATTGTCGTATTTGTACAATATATCAATTTACAATCAGCAGAAGAAGTGGTATTTCGATTAAGTATAATTAATTTCTTTTAAACGGTACAGACAATCGTAACATCAATATTTTACATAAACATTTATCTGTTCATTTGTTAACTTGGGATGAAATTTGAAACATTTCTTATTTTCTTTTTAATATTTTTGTCTTACATTCGACAGCGATATTTTATTATCAAAATATGTCTAAAAGAATTGCAAATTTAAATTGTAATTTCTCATAATCGGTAACGAGAACAAGTTTGAAATTTTTGGAAGTATTTTAGAATGAAAAAATAATAATTTCGGAAACTGATTCACATTCTTCTTAATTTCGTCTAGAGATTTAAATTCCGTTTAAAAAGTATTTATTTTTAAATGAAAATGACAATTTGTGAAATTAACTACTGGTTCGGATAAAAAACTATTAACAAAAATAAGGATTACAAACAGTTTTTATTATTATTTCTAATTCTATCATTTGATTTTCTGCCTTTAGTATATATACATACATATATATATATATATATATATATATATATATATATATATATATATGTATGTACGTAAATGAAGAGGGAGAAATGAATGTACATGTACGTTTAGACAAAAATTAAAAAAAAATATTAAAAAAATAATAAAATATTAATGTTATAAATACCACGAGAAATTTCCTTGACTTGAATGAATCAATTATTGATGTTAACAAAATTTGAATCACTTTAAAATGCACTGTAACTATATTTGAGGTAAGTAGGTCAATTTTATATTAAAATATATAAGGTTAGCAACATTTAACATATTGGCATATTATATATATATATATATATATATATATATATATATATATATGTATTATTGAAAGGCCTTAATAAAATTGTGTTAAATTAATAATAGTCGGTAGTGAGAATGAATTGTATAAAATTAAACTAAAAGCGAGCTTACTTTGCGCGTACGAAATGTGTCATTTTTTAGTGAAAAATGAAGTTTAAGTGTTTTAGGAATAAAATATTTCTAATATATTTAACATTTTAATTTATTTGTTTCGATAATTTCACCAATTTGAGCTTGAAATACATGTTCAACAGGAAAAAGAACTACAGGAATGTAATGTTGAAAAAGGAATGTAACTTTTTTCTTCACCCCCGTTACTTATTCTATCAAGTACATCACAATTACTTTACTACCATAGAGCAATTGTGGTAGCAGTGAGGAGAAGTTGTAACAGACAACTCAGTTCAATGTAAATAACTAGTTGAACGTGATGTTAACGTTTCCGTCTCTCATTTTCGTTACCAATCAATTTTACTTCATTCAGAGAGATTTTTTTGAATTAATAAATGATACGAGAATATCTATATTATTTTTTAACAAATTAAAATAATTTTTTTTAACTTAAATCAGGCATCAAAAATTCATCAAACATATATTGACTATATTTTATTGAAATTTATACTTTTCAACAATAATGTAGTTTTAAAATAAAACAGTTTTAAACTGCAGCTAAATTCATACAAATGGATTTATGTAAATTTATTTTTTCCTCCCCAAAAACAACACTAAAATATTTCCAATCAAAAATATTCAATAAAGTATTATTGATTGTCGATTATACGCATTTAGGAATGTCATCATCTTCAGAGCATTAAGGAACAGAAAAATCTTTAACCTTGGCGCTCTGAAGATAATGGTGCTATAGAAACGTATATACGTAACAATCAAAAATAATCAATTATTATTTATTGAATTTTTTGATTGCAAAAAATTAGTATTGACCTGAGCGGCGAAAAAATAATTCATTTGTAAAATGGTATTTTTAATTAAAATAATAATTTATATATATATATATATATATATATAAACCCACATTTCTTGTTACTTTGAAAACTGAAAAGTATCTACGTCGACGAGAAATGTTTTCTTTGTCAGCTCATAGGTTTGAAGTTTAATTCACTAAGATTCGTTCTTAGGTATTTTTTATATGTAAATATATTATGGCGTAAAAAACCAAAAATATTTTTTCTTTCTATTTTCCCCTCAAGTTTGACGAGCTACATACTAGTTTATTAATATTTGATAACAAAAATATATTTTGAAAAATCATATGTTCTAAAAACAAATAAAAAGTGAAACATACTTTTATTTATTGCTAATCACTAACTGTACATGTCAACAAGTATATTTCAATAAATGTTTTTCAAATGTAATCAATACGGATATATCAATGTTATGGGAATTTTGCCAAGAAAGTAATAGTAAATGCGCGTAGTGATCGTAAAGTGTAACGCGATATTATCTAATAGAAAATTATACTGTTACTATTTAGCAACAGCATGTATAATATTTCAAGTTTAAATTTTAACATACCTTGAAATACTTTTTATATGCACTATTTGCTTCCAGTTATTTTATTTCCTCTTATGCTATTATATTATTAAATAACAGTTTGACAACTCAACTTATGATTTCTGATAATTATATTCAATAATATAGTATAGTTTGAATAGACTTGGAAGTAAAATTAGTTAAATGAATATCAATACAGATTTTATAAATTTATAAAGCTACAGATTGTACAATTTTATAAAATTACATTCTCTTTAATATTAAATAGCAGTTAATTTGTCATTGTGTCGGAGAAAATATAAAAATGAAAATAAATATTAAAAAACTTAAAGCTGGCACTGTGTGTTAATTTGCTTTTACTTATGAATTTATTTATTACCGTAAAACTATAAAAAATCTAATATAATAATAAAAACATTCAATAAACGATTACTGATCATTCTGATTGACGCCTATATGCATTTTAATAGCGATTCCACCATTTTTAGATCATTAAGAAAGGTTTCTGTAGCTTAACACTCTGAGGATGCGATTGA